>JAFIDM010012231.1:53411133-53445123 GCA_023159025.1 Thereuonema tuberculata | reverse complement strand
CACAAAGCGTACTAGAGTCACCCTCACATAAGCTGTACTGGGACCGTCCCATTCACACAGACAAAACTATACATCACAACAGACCTGACATTACACTTGTTGATAAGGTCAACAAACAGACCTATCTCATTGATATTGCAGTTCCCATCAGCAAGAACATGCAGAAAACTCACGCTGACAAGATAAGTAAATACACAGACCTAGCACACGAGCTCCAGAAGCAGTGGAGGCAGGACCGAGTACGTGTTGTACCCATCATCCTGTCCGCTACTGGTCTGGTGCCTCACACATTGCATCACAGCCTCAGTACACTAGGACTTCATAAAAACACTTATGCACAACTCCAGAAGGCTGTAGTACTCAACACAACATGCATAGTTCGGAAATTTATGGACACAAGCATACATCCCTAACTATTCTTCCAAATTTTTTTTTTTTTTTTTTTTTTTTTAATACACTTGGCAATATGTGCTTTGGTCCTTGACCCGCCATATTGTCTTAGCTGGGGAATCCCATGGTTTGAAACTTTTTTGATATAAAAATAATAATTATAATAATAATCTTTATGCTTATATCTCGAGACAGGACCGAGTACGTGTTGTACCCATCGTCCTGTCCGCCACTGGTCTGGTGCCTCGCACATTGCACCACAGTCTCAGCACTCTAGGACTTCACAAAAACACTTATACACAACTCCAGAAGGCTGTGATACTCAACACAACACGCATAGTTAGGAAATTTATAGACACAACCACACCATCCCTAATCATTCTTGCACACGTCTTTACACTTGGCAATATGTGGTTTGGTCCTTGACTCACCATGTTGTCCTTGCTGGGGAAACCCAAGGTTTCAAGCTTTTGCATAATAATAATAATAACATCACAACAGACCTGACATCACACTTGTTGATAAGGGCAACAAACAGATCTATCTTATTGATATTGCAGTGCCTGTCAGCAAGAACATGCAGAAAACTCACATAGACAAGATCAGTAAATACACCGTCTAGCACACGAGCTCAAGAAGCAATGGAGGCAAGACAGAGTATGTGTTGCACCCATCGTCCGCCACTGATCTCATACATTGCACCACAGCTTCAGCACATAGGACTTCACAAAAACACTTATGCACAACTCCAGAAGGTTGTGAAACTCATCACAACACGCATAGTTAGGAAATGTATGGACCAACCACACATCTTTTACACTTGGCAATATGTGCTTTGGGCTTTGACCCGCCATATTGTCTTTGCTGGGGAAACCCATGGTTTGAAACTTTTACAAAATAATAATAATAATAATAATAATAATAATAATAATAATAACAATAATCAAAATAGTAAATTTTTTACGTGTAGTGTAATATTCTACTTGCAAAAACAAAGCCATTTAATTTAACAAAGCACCCAAAAAATTTATTTTTTTCATTGCAGCCGCATTAGTTGTAATAATCAAAATAGACATACTATAAAAATACTTATCCTTCCATATTTAAATCGAATTAAATTATAATTACCTTCATCATGAAGATGTTCCAATAGGTACAAACGTTAAATCTTGATTTTCTGTATCTTTCTTCAGCATGTATATTTCTTTAAAATAAACTGCATCTCCATCTAAGCTGCTAGTACATCATGGAGCAGAAAAAACGAGACTCAACAAAGCTTCCTTCTTAATATTCATAATCGCATCACAAATGGGGTGAAAATGAAAGCAAATAAATTGTGACTTGATTCAATAAGGCGCCGATTCCTGATTTTTCGGGGAATGGGAAACCACGTGAGAATGCGCCGACGTCATCGCCCATACATGCGTGACGTGGCTTAGTCCGTTCGTGTCATACGTTCTCCACCCTCCTCCCCCACATCTCCCACTAACCGCCCGGCATTTAGCACCCATAAACCCCAATTAGGCTTAATTGAAAAATGTAGCCAACACTCGCCGTGACATGGCGCAGCGGCGCCCCTACCAACTGGCCCGTCATGAATTTTCCATGACTTTCGGGAAGACCGAAAGGAAAAAAAAAATCTATGGAGGGGTTCTTTGTTATAACATGAGGGTGGGAGGTACTACAAGTAATGTTCATATCGATGATATTACCAACCAGAGCAAGAAAATAATGAGGAAGTAACTTGAAAAATCCGTCTGGAATATTTTTATAATGAGTCGGGCTATAAGAAGTTTTTTTTTAATAGGGTTTATCAAACTGGTATTTTTTTATGTCTTTATTATTATTATTATTATTATTATTATTATTAAAAATAGTAATAACATTTAAAAAATATATCGCATACATTTAAATTCTGTTCTATTTTTAAATAATTATAATTGCAAAAAAAATATAAAACATGAACACAAATAAAAAACTTTACCACAAAACAGGAAGATTTCGACCTGCGGAATTCTGCAAGGTCATCTTCAGCTGAATAAAAACCTTATAGTATCCTTATAGTATTCCGCAGGTCGAAATCGTCCTGTTTTTATGGTATTTTTGTTTATCATTTTTTGTTCTTTTTTTGCAATTTTAATTATTTGTAAATAGAACAGATTTTAAAGTTGTGCGATACATGTATTTTTTTAAATACGCTATTATTACGGTTTTCATTATTATTATTATTATTATTATTATTATTATTATTATTTTAAAAAGAATTACTTAAAATTTAAATTTCGATTCTCAAAGAATCAAGTTAGCTCCATTCATCTTCATTTAATAAACTTTAATAAAATTTAATTAAATTTAAATGAGTTTAAGAAACTTAACCTATTTTATAAATTCCTTTATTCTATATGATCAATTTTAGGTGCCGTAGTTTTTCTTTCTGTTCGTTTCAAAAACGAGGATTTACGTGGGGGATTGGTAGGAGCACAGCGAATAGCATATAGCGGAGTAATGGGGAAGTACAGTATAACCTAGAGTGTATCATTACTGTTCATAGGTGCGTACATCTTTATTCTAAGAATTAAAATAAATAATTTTGATTTCTTTTAAAGACTGAACAAAAGCATCGCGAAACGGATCCATAATTGGCTATTATATTAAATCAACATTGAAACAATTCGGAAACTTTATAAATAGAGATTCAATGAGAATGGAAACCGGTGTGTATTTGATTACTGAAATAAGCCTATTACCAGGGGAAACTTAAAGAACAAATTACAGGATTCACAAATACGTGGTACGTCAGGATTTATTCGATTGTAAAGTCATTATTGGAGCAGCCGTTTTAAACTCGCGAACTCCGATTTTTCCAACCATCCAACCCAAAAACAAGTCACACTATTCAATCGACAAAAATATTTATGTAAAAGAAAGAAAAAGTATTAAAGCCAAATCAAAAATAAAAGACTGCCATGTCACGCAATCCAAATACAATACTACGCTATTATAGGGGTTTTTCCTCGGGAACCAACAAATGGAAAATGCTGATTGCAGTAAATTTTTTTGCCTTTCATCTTCCTTGTTTTAATAATAAGAAACAAGAAAGATAAAAAGTACAAAACATTTACTGCAATTATTTATAATATGAACTTGGAAATTTCGTGCATTTTGTTGGTTTTAACTTCTCAACTTTGGAATTAAGAAATTAATAAAAAAAAAAAAAAAAAAAAAAACTGATTAAGTTTCTTGCTTACCAGACTTGTCCGCTACTTATTCAAATAGTTTTTTTTGCTTTTTTTTTTAAGGTTTGTAATCTGTGTATTATTAAAAAAAAAATGTTTGTGCCTGCGTGCGTACGTTCACCAACAATTGAATTTCGCAACAATTCGCGTTGTCAGGCAACAAATTTCCGACTGATGCAAATGGATTTCAAGACTCAATGCATGTATTTTTTAGAATTTAAATTTTATTTTTTTAGAATTTAAATTTCATTTTTTTAGAATTTAAATTTCATTTTATTTTTAGTTTTAGCTTTAAGTTGTAGGTTTTAGTTTACTTGATGTAATTTTGCTAATAAATAAAATGTTTTTTTTTTTTTCCGTTCCATATGCGAGATTTCGAGCAAAATATAGTTGTAACAAAGATAACTGACAGTAAATTTGATGTATTTCTATGTAAATGTATGGGCAATATGTAGATCTAAGGAGCAAAACGACGGGCATCCGGCTAGTTTCTTATAAAAATTAAAGCGCACATTTTTTTTTTTTTTCCAGTTTTGCAAATTTGCTGTAAAATGATGAATTTAGTGAATGGAATCAGTTCGTTTCTTAAAGGTCTCAATTACATCGGCGAAATTTATCTTTCATTCGAATTAATAATCTAACAATACTAACAGGCTTGGATATTGTTAAGTACAAAGAAAAATAATTACGTTGCTTCTTTTTAATTTCAATTAAACGAGGATTTTTATTATAAAAAGTACTATCCTATTCTATGTTAAAGCTAAAGACAAATAAACAAGTATTTTTTTCTTATCCCCATAATAGCTAACTATCGTAGGGTATTACAAAGTACAACATCTATAACAGCCCGTAACCTGCACTGGAGAGAAAAAAAAAAAGCTTTAAAATGCAATTTTAAATAAAAATATGCATCCTGTAAATCTGTCTGTGCTTAAGATACTTCGCAAACTACTTATGTTAGGATGCTGAAATTTTATAGAAGATGTAGGTTGATTGAAACCCCTTAAATTTACATAGAAACGCATGAAGTTTACTGTCTTTCCTACAACTATATTTGAATCTTCTCAAGCGGACATTCAAAAGCTGGCATGATCTTATTTAAATTAAAATCACGAATACAGACAAATCAAATCAAAACCATAACACAATGATTCCATCTTAGCATATCCGTGACATACAAGGAATTTGCAAGACTTAAATTTCAGTCAATCAGAAACAACTTTAGGATAACACGACAAAGTATGTTATTTTACTTCTTATTTTACTTAAACTAATTATGAGAAGTCAATCCTACATTACAATACAAAGATTATCCCATTTCTCTTAGCTTGTACAGCTAATCCTTCTCCAAACTAATTTACGCCATATTACTAGTCAAAGCGATAAGAGCAAAGGCTCGAAACAAAAGAAAAAAGAGAAAACCAAGAAAAGCGAAATTGTGCAGCTTTGCCAGGGTTTTCATTATAACGAGGTGGAGTCGAGAGCGGGAAACGTGTTCCCAATGTATGTTTCATGATCGACGGACTGTGTAAGTTTCACACTTGGCTGCTTTCGAACACGAAATGAAAGCAATGATGGATGGGATGGAAGCCACCCTCTGTGCGTGGGGAAACCTCTCGTTGCTTTGCCTTCGTTGATATTGCTATTTCCATTCTGACTCTAAAATGGACTGGGCTTCGTAGGAAGAAAATAAGCTACAGTGAAGAATAGAAGATGCGCCTGCCAACCGGAAATAAAACTCCTATTGGATAATTTGTCAACAGCTATTTGCCATAAGGTCATCAGAACACATTCTTTTCTCTGTTTCTCTGTTCAATTCATGTCGAGATTGATGTTGTTGAACTTGGTTGCAGATTTCAACTATTTAATGTAATTGTTAAGGGAACTAGTTTTTTTAGTAAATTCTCTATACGGAAAAAACGTAGAAAAACTTATTAAAAAATTATTAAGCGTATTAATAAAAAAAAATAGAAAAATTAAAAAAAAAATTAAAAAGTAACTGAAAAAATGTGAAACAAAAGATAAACTAAACAAAAGATAAACAAAAAATGTAGATATTTCCTATTTCTTTATTTTTTTAAATAAGCTTTCTACTTTTTTTTCTATTAATGATTAAAAACTGTAAAATAATAATAATCATAATAATAATTAAATTTTATATTAATAATGTAAAATAAAAAAAGAATAAAATGAAGCCATTAGGTATTTTTGGTCTGCGGGCGAAGTGAAAAAAAATTGCTGAGGTACAAAAGGCTGGTGAACAGAGAAAGTTATGGGTTGAAATACAAAGCCTTTATCTTCAAATGATAGTTGTAGCAAGAGGTAGCGGTCTCATCAGCATACTTTGTTTTTGTTATTACTCTCGTTCTGTGGTTAATCTGCAAAGATCCCATGGAAAGTATGATCATGGGTTTGAAATTCTAAAAACTGAAGAAGTTCTTTCATTGTACTTTTTTTTTTAATCTTTAAAAGTATTTTTTTTTTCAGAAAAATATAATTTTTTAGAAAAAACATTATAAATAATAGGCTACATTAACAATATGACATATTGATAATAATTAGAATTGACGATGAATTTATATCAATATTTAGGACGTGATGATGAAAAAAAGGAGATGAGAGATATCTTAAGAATATATGAGAAAATGAAGAACAAAGCAAGTCTAAAACAAATTTTAAATTTATGGACAAGAATTAGAAAATTACATAATATGCCTTAAAATAACAGAGACGTCGTAAATAATTTAAAAATATTAAATTTCAATATCTACGAAATCAATCAATAAGAACCCCTTTTTCCATCCAATTCATCCCAGAGGGGTGGCTCTGCTTTTGACCAAAACTTTCCAAATAGTAAAGAAGAGTCTCTTATCCATAAATAGTCATATCAAATTGCAAGACCCAAAAGCTTCTAATAGCTTCTAATAAAGAGATATAAAACACCCCTCCCATAAAGGTTAACTAATTAAATAAATTTTCATTAATGGTTAGTTAATTTCACTAAGCATTTACAACGAAAATAAGTAACTGACTATACTAAAGAAAAAAAAGTGTTCCTTACTGCCATTCTTCATGTAACGATAAAAAGAATCCGTACTTACGTAAAACGGAGATAAGAAAGGAAGGGGAAAAAAAAAAAAAACCTCGAAAATCGGGAGATGAAATTAAATCGATTGGTTTCCTTTTTCTTGAGTAAATAGAGCTCATTAGGATCCTGAATAAGCCTAACGCTATCCACAGACGAGGTTTTTCTTTCGTGTATTTCGCTTCAATTTCCTCTGAAGACGTGCAACCGTCCGTAATATTAAATCATCGAGTTTCATAAACGCATTCATCGGGAAAATACTGTAACGATATCAATGAGATTAATCCATTTCCTGCTCGTCCGGTGGCGCTACCTGCCCTTCCGAACCTCATCAGAAGCATTGGCTGCAGTGTAGCAAGAAACGACATCGTTTTCACTGGCTTTCAATGGAATATGAGGAGATATCGATATTATGAAATGAAAAGTTAATAAAAATAAGAATGAAACTACAGTCATTGAAGTACATTATTCATTATATAAAAAAATTAATAACGAGGACGATTAAAAAGATAATTAACAAAGATGTTACATATAAAGACGAAATGGTTTACTGTATGAGTTCTCTTTCTAAAGACTTAACTCTCCCATATCTTATGTGTGGTTTTAAGTGATCAGTCTTTGGCAATATCATCATCCAATTTGAAAGTTCATGACAATATTTTGATTTTGCCATTGAAATTCCACTAATAGTCTGTTATTTAAACAATACCATGCACTAGCCTTATCTTCACCTTATCTTCTATAGTGAAAAGAAAATAGTAAGCAACTCATATACTGAAGTAAATGTCAAAACTGAAAATAAAAATTTTACCAAAAAATAAACTAAGTACGGTGCAAATCTAAATCACTTATAAAAGAACCTAAATGCTGAATAATAACGTATGCAATTTCGTATATCGTCAGCTACTGCATAGTTATTTTGTCTTGTAAACGTGGATCAGATTCAGGTATCCTAATTTGTCATCTATCCCGAAAAGTCGAAGGAAAATATTAAATTCAAAACTAAAAAAAAAAAAAGGAAAAAAGATGATAGAAAATGGTGAAATTTAACTCAAAACCCTGTCGTTTTCGTGTGCTTCTTCTGAACTGCAGAGTGGCGAGACGAAGATTTCGTTTTCTAAAAGAAAATACAGGAAAAAGTAATTTCTTTTTTCAAACTTAAGCTTTACTGTAAGTTATACAGTTTTATTTTCAAATTTAAAAGGCCAATGTAATTCATTATCTATCCTAAACATTGAACTTTTTGTAAAAGCGAAAATACTAATAAAAATAGAATATATACATAAGTAAAAGTGTGTGAATTTTATTTTTATCGAAAAGTTGAATTTAAAGGTCAATTATTAAACAAAAATGATGGAAAACAAAATAAAGATGAAGGAGTTTGTAAAAGACTGCGGCCTCCAATTCACTCTTGTTTCAATTCATTCAATTCAATTCATTCCATAGCGATTTTTACCATTTTGTTTTAAATTAAAGGGAAAAATTCAGCTTTTAAGCCTACCCTGTGTGAGAAAATTCATGCTTTTAACCCAACATTATTCCCCGGTTATTCCCCGGAAAATTTCTGATCAACAACTTATAGATCTTAGTAAATGACTTAGAAATTTAGCTTAAGTAGCCTAAAAAAATACTAATGATTTTGGGAGTTAATATTAGGAATTGTCGTATTATAGCATAAGTATGACAAATATGACAAATTATAGCACTCTGATATCTCAATTTAGTAGAGCCAAGATTTTATTTTCTCTTGAAATAACCACCCATATCTTTTCTTGGCTTTGAAACAATTAAACAATTTTCTCAAGAAACGTTTTAACATCAAAGAAATAACTGAGATTTCTAACAGATTTTTGACTTCTGTTTGGTCACTAATTTACAGAATAATGATCAACAAGAGTTTAATATAACTTCGACAAAACAGAACCAATGTTAACAGTTTGTCTCAAGATTCCGCGGACCATTATTACATGGTTAACAATGACACTGTTGCTTTTCTTCTGTTAGATCACTGTAATGAATTGTAATTCCTACTATTTGTTGTTATGGTGACCTAATAGAAAGAAAGCAAACGTTATTGTCATTGTTGGTCATCTAATAATGTTCAAAGAAATCTCAATAAATAAATCTACTATATTTCAATCACATACATTTACTGAATTTCAATCGTAGTATGTAGACTAAATGAGTAATAAGGATATCATTTACATTTTCTCACTATATTGAGAAAAGGATTTTATTATACTATCACTACTTTAATAAGAATTTCAATTATTCTTCATTATTCATACAAATTCAGGAGTAAATGATAAAGTAATTAGAATTAAGAAACCATTCGTGGTTTTCCATGAAGCAAAGGTAATTTCTTGATGATGGCAGCAGTTGACTGGCCATAACACGACTGTCTTTTTGTGGAAGGACGACATACATTCCTGTCTGTGATATGTTCGCGCAGAAATGCTGTGATCGTTCATTAGGTTTAATTAAAGCCATTTAGATGACACAGCGCTGTAATTAATAACATCTCCGAGCTTCTTTGGACATTCCTGCAACGTTCAAGATTTCTTTGGGAAGACACGAATTGAAATTTATCAGAAGAGGGATCTTGCAAAAGCGGCTAATTTCAAGAAAACTGATACAAACAAATTAAAATCCACAAACAGTAAATACCAAAACTGCAATAAAGTTCGAGTGGAAACAATAAAATATTAATTCTTAAAGAGAGAAAACGAAAAGAAGACTTAAACAAGTCGAAAAATCATTAAAGACGATTCAAATATTTGCGGAAAACAACATTTAATTAATTTTAGAGATAACTCAATGTGTTTTGTTAGGAATTTACTAATTTTACATCATCATAAAACTTCTGCGACGGAATATTCAATGAGCTTAAAACTTAGGATTGTAAGGTGTTTTGATTGGTCTGTCTTTCTTTACGATTGTGAGACTATTATTAAAGAAGGTGAAAACAGGATTACAGTCTTATTAATTGGTTTATTAGAAGGATGTTAAAAATTAAATGGATAAATAAGATATCTAATGAAGACGTTTGGAGGAAAGCAGGAACAGATTGTTTAGTAAACTGAAAGTTTCAATGTGAAAATATACAGGACTTGGCTGAAGAGCATCGCCAGGAACAAGAATTATGGCCGCTTTCGAAGGCTGGATAGTCAGGGAGTAAAGACAGGTTAGATCAAAAAAGGAGTGTTGGATGAATGATGAAATTGTCTGGAGTCAAGAATTGTCTTGAGCTCAAGCGAAAGCGCAACACAAAAATTTGTGGTGCTCCAAGAAGGAGAATATTCGTATCTGAAAACTCACTTGGTGATGACGGAAATTTTCTTTGAAATTTCATAGAAATTTAGCTTATAATGTAACTTTTTAACTGTGTAATCTAAAGTTTTGTTTCTTTATCTAATGTTAGTTCTACGAGCAGCAAATGTAAGGTAGTTAATTCCGGAATATCTGTCTCATTGGGAGATTTGCGGTCTTGGTTTCAGATTAAACTTAAGAAGGCATTTGAGAGATTAATTCATTTTGTCGACTGACTACGCTTGTCATATTTTTTTACTGATAGGAGTCGGCTTTTTCTACATTCATTTCCATTTTGATAAGTGGTTTATTATTTGTTTATTATTGTTTAGCGTCATTCAACTTAGACTGAAAGTTGTGGTGTAATAATTAAAAACTTAAATAATTTGCACACTAATGTTTGTCTTCTATTCTGTGGTCGATCCGACCATGGCACTGAAGATCACACATTTTTACAGCTCTTTCGTTTAACAAAATAAGAGTAAATGATAATAAAGATAGACAAGCGTCCTAGTTAGTCTTTGTATGGTAAAATATAATGTTTATTTGAATTTTTATGGTTAATTAGAAAAATATATATTGGTTGGAAAAAATATCATTAAGTTCTAAAGATATTTTTTAGAATGAAACATTATAACTTCAGCTCAGGTCATTATAATTTAGAAAATCCAAATCCATATTGTTGAAATCTGTAGAAGAAGAGAACCATGGTAATTAAAAAAAAAACACAACATACATCAATTGAAAGCCAATAAAAGGCTTTCATTATAATAAACAACAAGAATTCAGGACCACAAATGTTCGAAATGTTCCTTAAGCCTCAGTTCAAACCTACATCAACTGGAGAATAGTTAATAGTGAATCAATGTTGTTCATTTGAAGGGTGGATCTCATGAAGCCGTTGTATAATTAACGGTTGAAAGGCAATAGATTCCTAGTATACCAGTCATTCCAAATATTTTTAGATTTCTCGTTTATTTACTGTGACAAGTTTAAAGTTCTTTGAATATTTGAGTATTTATCTTAAATCCACAGCTTCAATCTGGAAATATTTCAATATGTAGTTTAATTATGACTTAATGACTTCCAAAACACATTCTGTTAAGAGTTCATTAGAATTAAGGAATCTTTCATAAATAATCACAAAATAATCATAAATAATCAATAACTATGATTAACTTTAATAATATAGCTTCAATACCGAATGTCCACATCTTAAGAATTCTAAGATTTATAAAATGAAAGCAATACATATAGTTAGCCTTGATGCCATATTTATGTAAAATTGTTGATACTTGCATGGCCATCCCTTATTTCTTATCCTACATGATCTACAAACACTCTCCGAGTAGTCTTAGTTGGTAGACATGTAATTCAAGCTTCGTTGAAATTTCTTCTCAACGTTCTGTTTACTACATACACCAACGACGTGAGTCATGAATCATTGTTCATATATGCAAACTTCTGTTATTTGTGTCTTTGTTTAGAATTTATATTTTTTTTTAATATATTTCACAACTTATTCCTTAGCGTTTTCTGAATCAAATCGTAGCTTTAATAGGAAAACCTGATAATTAAATACTTGGAACCGAGGTTTTACTTCTTTGAAATAGCAACGAAATTTTCAACTAGGAGAAAAACTAATTTTAGGTACAAATGAAATACGTTTTTCTAATAACTTTTCGACAATGATTTGAAATCGCAAACCTCCGTATAAGATTAATATATTATTAATCACTTAAGATGTAATATCACTGGGTTTCAAGAAATTTCTTTCGCACCGTAATTTATTTTATTATTGGCTTTGATATGAAGAATTCCATTGTAATGTAAAATGGGAAAAGTGCTACAAATTAATTTCAATGACCTCACATTAGCAACTATTAAAAATTGTTGGAAATGACTTTTTCGGTTTGATTTTTTTAGCACAGATTTAAGTAATCTTATAATAACAAACTAATTTAATAATAAAAAAAAGAAAATCTTCGTTATATTTCACTTTTATAATCAACTTGAACGTTCGTCTGAGTTTTTATTATTTATTTATTTTCAACGATTTTATTCAAATGTTTTCTTTGAAATTTGTTGTTATTTCTTACTTATTTCATCCCATCATTTCATCTATTTTAATTACTTACGAAATCCCTTCATTCCTTCTTGTTTTGGATCCTTTTAAGTAAAGACAATAATTCGACGTGAGTATTCCATTGCTATCTAATTCATGCATTTAATATATATTTTTAGATTGTGCTAGTCTGTTATATTGTGTACTTCTATATTTTAACTGATGAAAGCCGATCAGTCTTTATATTAAAATTATTTTTCCTATATCTGCGTCTGTTATTCGAATTTCCTTTCAAAATTTCAAGGATAATTTCGAATGCACTCCATGAAATTAGAATTAAGAAATGCCATTCTGAGCTATTTCCTACTTCCTATTCATGTAGGATTCATTTCCGTTGTCGAAAAGGATTTTTCTTCCTTCGCCTTCCCTTTTTTTCTCTTCACTGGTTATTCATTTTTCCCTACAGAGAAATCCCTTTAATATGGATAGAAGGAAAACTGATGATCGAATGTAATTCTTTTATTAAAGCTAATGTCCGAAATCTCGTGTATTTGACAGAATGTTTGTCAAAATTTCGAAAAAGGACTGTTCCTTAAGAAGAAAATAAAGCCACACCTTTTGAAATCAACCGATATTGATGAACGTCGACCCTTCTGTCTGTCCTGAAACTTTTTCCCACCCCCATCCTCGTCAAGTGGACTCGAGGAAGTGATAAATGGAGAAATGTTTGGCGCATTACACCGACGGTCTTGTAATTCCCATTGATTGCCGGATGAATTTAGGCCTATTGCTGTCTTGCCATTGTCCCTCCCCAACTTCAGAGCCTGAATGGATCGATCCGTCCACGAAATTCCAGGCTGCGATATGAGGGGGGGCTTTATGACCCATGCGGAATGCTCCTTTCGAGTGAGGGGCTTCCCAAAGCAGAGCCCAGCTCAATTTTGTAACAGTTCCCAGCCCCAGAACGATTGGTACGAAACGATTGCTTCAGCAAAACGATTGCTAATAAATAAGACATTGTAACTAAAAGGAAGGGAGGAATGAAGGACAAAGTGAAGAGCTGTAATGAAATGATCCTTCTATCTATAGAACCATTAGAGCCCAAAACAATGAGAATAACAATACAATATCTTATCTAACAAGTTACCGTAATTACAGAGAGGTTTTTTTTCTTCCCTTTATTTGCTTAGGATTGTGTAACATTTATTTGAACAGCTTCTCTGCGGAAACCGAAGACAATGTAGTGAAGCCTAATATTCAAAATCTCATAGAATATTAGGGAATAAACTTGGTCTATTTTTAAGATACATCAAAATTGGCTTTCGTCTTCAACATTAAAGCTCCTATTTATTTATTGATTTATTTATTTAACGGAAACGTTACTAAAGCATTTAAGATTATCCAAAAAGAAAGAAAAGCAGTTCATTTCTGTAGATGTAAGCATTACGACGATTAATAAAACTTTAAACTTGTTCTGTTCGTTTTTGAAATAGTTAAGTATCTTCCAAGTTAACAAGTCTGAGAAAGCATTCATTTTAAAGTGTTAAATAATAACGTGAAAGTCACTTAAAAAAAAAACAAAATCCCTCTAATTTGATCTAATGATCAAATAAAATAGACATATTTTTTCTTTTTATGAAATTTTAAGTTGTCTTAAAATTAACCCATAGCAGTTTTATTTTGAATCAAAACAGAAGATTCACAATTCTTTATAACTTTCAATTGATGCAAAACCGTGACATATAATTTTGAAATTTTGCATAAGGATAACAATATAAGTTCAAATTCAATGGTTTTTATTTTGGTTAGAGGCATCGAGTTGAGAAGAGCTTTTGAGTTAATAAGCCTATTTCATTGTCATGTGAAATTACTTCCTATTAATTTACAAAGTACTTAAATTACGATTATAGCTATATAAATAAATTATTAAATGATTAAGTAACTATAAATATTAGATACAAAAAGTCTTTTGAAACTAGTTAAAAAATCGTTTTTATTAGTTATTATTATTGTTGTTGTTATCAGTTCGTTAATAAATTAACTTAAATAACAGTTTTAATTCTATCTTTCATAAAAATTAATATCACACTAATTTCTCAATCTTTCTTCCAAATGCTTCATTCAAATTCTTCTGTTGTCATTGAATTAATCAATTGGTTATTTCTTTTACAATGCATAAAAAGTAGACGAAACATACGTTAAATTTTGAATGTAAATTTTAATTCTGCTGGCGCCTTTGTCGAGTAAATCATAAAAATAACTGAAAAATATTATAGATCAGATTAATATGTGTGTAATAGTCTTTGCTTCGTTATTTTTTTTAATTCAGTCTGCTTAAAACATTTTTCACAATCATGTACCCGGTATTATATTTATGATTGTATTAAGGAACAAAGTATAAATGAAATACTGTGTATTAATCTATAAGTCTAACTCAGTGAAAAAGTAATTACAATTTATCTGTTGTATTTCCGAAGACAAAGGAATTGGAAGATATAATTTATGTAAAACTTAATGCTTATTCTAAAGCATAACTAAGGCTGTTGGTAATTAACAGAATGGATGATAAAGACAGAACCATTCAATTGATGTCCTCAGAATGTTTGGCCAGTTCTTCTTCAATCCTGAACAGAGTATCTACAGACAACGACAGATACTAAAGATTGCTATTTTACTGCAGAGCAATGATAGTTCACCTTCCAATATGAAACATTTTAGTGCGTACCTTTTTGGCAGTTCCAATTCAGAAGTGTTCTATGGACCAAGTAGGGCTTAAATCCTACATTCAATTTATGTAGATTCATCTGCAAGAATCCTTATTTTAACTAAAATCCTTATTTAACTTATTTAACTAAAATGTTCAGTAGGATTCGATAGAATAGTGAATAAAAGGCTCTTGTCATCTTTACAATCATTCTGTAGCCTCTTTGCTTAAACAAGAAGTCTTATTTTAAGAAGCCACGCTAATATTTGTGCGACAGTGACCGAGAAATCTCTCATTTATAAAAGAGAAGAGAAGAATTTATAGAAGAGAAAACTTTTGATTTTTTTATTAATTTTTCTATGCCTGCGAAATTATTATCTGATGATGTTTTTTTTTTTGTTTTTTTTTTTGCATTTAAAGTCATAAAAATTAAAAAAAAATCTTAAAATGTTGTTATCTATTAAATATAGTTCTTTTTATCGATTAGAAATAAAGATTAATTTTAATATTTTTAGGAATATTTGATAGAAATAAATGAATCCTGTCTTGAAAAATTAAAAGATAGGATTCATTTATTTCCATCAAATATCCCTAAAAATGTTAAAATTAATCTATATTTCTAATCGATAAAAAGAACTATATTTAATAGTAACAGCATTTCTTCATTATATGTCCCTCTTGAATTTTAAAAGTTAAGCAGCCCACGAAACATTAAGGCTTGCCGAATACAACAACAAAAAAATAAAGTTTTAGCTTAAAATTAAAATTATATCAGTTTGTACTGAGAATAAAGCAGTAAATATAATACACAGTGGAACTTGGATAATTCGAACGTCTTTAATTCGAAATCGTGGTTAATTCGAAGATTTCTCTTAGTCCCTTGAATTTCTTATTAAATCAATGTTAAAAAATCGTGGATAATTCGAAGTCAACTTCCTTAATTCTAAGTTTTTTATAAAAAATTTCGAACCACAACGACTTTTCGTCGTTTCGTCGTTAAGAAATTCGACACGTGACAACTGAAATCCCCTTCCCGCCACCGTTCGACACGTGACACCAGTCGACACGTGACGCTTCAGACGCCATTCGAGCTTCCTGCTATCAGTGTCACCATGTTTTTCAGTAAACCACGCATGTACAAGAATTTAACGTTCGCTGAAAAGGTCGCCGTCATTCGCGAGATGTGAAGAAGAAATGCCAAATCGCCAACGGGGATAGCGCCGAATTTCGTCGGTACATTGAAGGATAAACCAACGTAAGTGAAGCTGTTTTCCGCTCACTAAACATGCTTGATATTTTGCTAACCTTAAGCGACTGAATTCTACAAAACAAACAGACATTGCACAATTTTTTGAAAAACTATAATTTTCTGTATTGAATGTAATACATACTGTAGCTTACGTAATACAAATCTTATTTTGTTTACATACATATAGTGTTTAAGTCTTTCATACCATGATCTTTCTGAATAAATATTTAGTTATTGACAATAATCTTTTCAAGCATTCAGTTGACCTGAAATTAAAGTTAAAAGATGTAACTTGTTTAATTCGAAGTCTTGGATAATTCGAAGTTTTGTAGTGGTCCCTTCAGCTTCGAATTATCCAAGTTGCACTGTATTAATACGCGTATATAAAGTAGTCACATAACATTGGAACTATTAAAATTGGTTTATATTATAAACCATAAAAAAAAAGGGAAGAAAAGACGCCAATAAGTAACTCAACAAATTTTCTTTGGATTTAGTCATTTAATTACATTTAACTATTTTAGAGATAATGGCTGGAGAACGAATGAAGCAGAAGTGTTTTCGTTCTCTAAAAAATGAAATTGCAGCTCTTTTTGTTTCGTATTACTACGTCCCATTATTAATGACTTAATGTAGTCTCGATAAAATTTACTTCTTAAACAGAACATTCTGGAACCGCTTTGATTGGGAAATTTCGGCCTCCTACTACTGCCGTGTACTTTTTTTTATTAAATTTTGAAATGTTTTTCGAAGGAAACCGATCATTTAGGTGAATTATGCGTTGCTTCTGCTTCTGTCGTAACCGATTGCATCTCTAATTCGTTTTGCTTTTGATTCATGGTAATGAGACGCTTTCTTCTTTCATTTCATTTTCTTTTTGATTCGACGAAGGAAGGAGGAGGGGAAGCGACGATTATTCATATCGAACGCAACGGCCATAATTATTTTGCGCTGTTCATTTGTCATGTTAGTGCTCCATCTGGTGGCAGCCGGTGGCGATCACACCAAGCGATTCGTATCTGGGCGATGAAGAGCAATTTGTTTCCACCAACGAATAGCAGCTGCTGCTCATTTGCGTAGATGCATTCGACTTAAACATCGCTTTGCCTTGGTAGTAAAATAAACGGAGAAACCCGTAGTCCCTCTAAAATTTATAAACTTCATGTAATGAATGAATGAAAAAATTGTCAAAGCATTTTTTTAACCCTAATTTGCTGATTTTATAGTAGATTTCAGTGATGTATTCGGATAGAGGAATTTATGGAATCAGTAAAAGTTGGTTTTTCTTAGTTTTTATTATAATTTTTCTTAATGGAATTAGCTCATTCAATTTATTTTGCCATCATTACTCTTTTTTTGTTTTGTTTTAAAACTTGCTCAACTTTTTTGTTTGTTTGTTTGTTTCTTTGTTTGTTTGTTAGATCTTAAACATATTTTTGGTAGTAAAGGCGCACCAATTAAATTCCTTTGATCTAAGAGTAAACCATTCTAGAATTTTCTTAAATTTCTTCGTAATCAATTTCAGAAATAATGTTTGAGTTTTTTTTTTTTTTTTAATGAAGTTATAATGAGATATCGTTACTAATACAAGATAACATTCATTATTAAATGAATCACAAATGTATATAAATATAAAGATGATAGAAATTTATATCAAGAAAACAGTTGAGCTGTTATTTTTGAAAAGGGCTCGAGTTAGACTGTAATATACTGTAACAGGTATTAATGTCCTGTGACAGGTTGCCGAGGAGTTAGAAATTTCTGCGAAAAGGAAGAAATTTAGGTTTCATAGAGTTTTTTTCATTTTTTTTCATTACTGAATAAAGAAACCAGAATTAAAAAGAGAAGCTGAATTATGTTTGTTGTGCGACAATATCTTATTTTTTGGCCAAGAACAGTTGTTTTGAGATTTGATTTAGAGCAGTCTTTATTATTTTAAATTACTTTGGTAGATTACACTACATTATAGGTGGCAGGAAATCAAGCACCGCGACCTCAGATCAATTATATTAAAACCAAGAAAAGAAGGGCAGATAAAGAGAATGACCAAGAAAGAATGGTGGAAGTAATGCAGGAAAAATGGGGAAACCCGAAAAAAACCCTGCCTAGCGCCGATCATCCATCACCACGAAAAAACAGGACCCTGATATTGGAAATGAGAGGCAATGTCTCAGCCGAATGCCAGCAGAGGGGCAATTACTTTGGTTACTATTGTTTTAAAATAATACATTTCTTTGGAATCCAAAAAAGAAAGATTAAAAAACCACTTTGACAGGTTATGAAATTTTTTACTGAATTATTAAGAAGATCTGGCAAAATTTGTTTTAGAAATTTAAGTAGATTTAATTCTTGTTAAAAGATTTGAAGTTAAAAAAAAATCCTCTTTCATTTAATAATCAGATTTCCTAGATCCCTAATACCTGTATTAATAATTGTTGTTAAGCGCCGTAAATTGTTAGGGTTTTTACATGAATTATTTCTGTGAATGTTGCAGTGGTAATTCACGAAACGAAACAACATAGAAATAATAACATTCCTACAAATCTATATTTTTAATATCAGTTTAAATTTAAAGAAAATTGAAAAACAAAAATCAGTAATTTTCTTTTGACAAAAATTGTCTTCATCATCAAGATAACATTTTCTACTCTGAATTCTAGGATTTTAAGTTCGCAAAGCCAAATATTCTAAAATCGACTGAGTGGCAGAATCCCTGGGCCGTAAAACTCTTACTGTCAAAGTTTTGGAGTTTTATAAATAGTATTTATATAAAATAGAGTGAGAGAATAAAATAGATCAATCCGAATCCAAAAAATAAAATTAAAAAAAAAAAAAAAAAAATCCAACTCACTTGGATAAAACAACAACAAATAAGACAGAAGAAATCCGATTTTTTTATAATAATAAAAAGAAAAAAAAATCTCCTATTTATTTTTAGTTATTATAACACTGACCTTTCTCAACTACGAAATAAAAAAATTGAAGAAAGAGAAAGATGAAAAATACAATTCCTTTCACATTATTTATTTTATTATTATTTTTTTTTTTTAATCATTTCAAATTTATTTTATTGCCTTTTTTTTTTCAATACATTCCGCTGAAGACTGATGGTATCTTGATAGTAAGTACCTTACAATGGCAGAAATCTTGGTTCCATCCTTTGAACACTAAAAGGCCTATTGGTAGCCTTTGACTCCACTTTTGTACCGTTAGCATTTCAAGTGTCCTTAATCTCAGGCTGATTCTTTTCCTAATCCCCAAATAACGAAGACAGCATTGGAGAAATTCACTCGAAGTTTGACGGGAAAATTACTTTTGAGAGAGAAAATGGTAGAAACGATGAAGAGATTTTCCTTATCGGAAAATTCAATATCTTTCTGACGCATTTCGAAAAAATGTTTTTGCCACATTGTTTTGACAGCTTTTCATTGGTAACTTTCCTTACGAAAAAAAAAAGAAGAAGAAGAAAATCCAACTCTCCTTTTTGCTTGTCAAATGAATCGATTCAATCTAAAGAAATGATGTAAAGTTTTCCTATTACAAGTCCGTAGAATTGAAGGGCGCTATTTCAGACACACTCAGGTTTCCTGCATTGCCAGAAAAAAAGAACTGTTTATTGTTCTTTAGAGGCACTAATCAATAAAAACGATTTAAAAAACATAAGTTGAACAAATTGACCCCCCACCCCCATTTCTAAGATTTTCAAGAACTAAGAAGAATTTTTCTAAATGGCGTAGTCAGAATATCCCAGTTAAATTTCCACGAATTTTGAAAATTCTCCTCATTGTTCAAATTTTAAAATATATAAATGAAGAAACAAAGCAATCTTATCATTAAAATGCATATTAACCTACGAATTTTATTATTATTATGGTGGGAGAAAGGAAAAATAAATAAATAGTGTGTGTATCAAATGTTAGTTTAATTTCATATTGTAACAGTTTGTATATAAATATTTTTAGAAATCATTTATTTATTTTTTTTTTGTAGAAATTATTTATCTGTATTCATTTTTATCCTTAACCGTTATTTATTCCTTTTCTATTTCCTAATTACTGATGTTCCGTTTATTTTTAAATTCTTTTGTAGCTGTTGAATCAGTTAATTAATTTAAGTTCGTTATGTTCTTATCCAATCATTATACATATTTTTAATTACTTAACCAATCAAATCAAACTATGTAAATACAATAAAAACCAATGTTTTCCATATAATGACTAAATGAATTCAGTTCAGTTCCAGAACTTGACTCGTTGTCTTTAGATCCCAAAGACTCTCCACAAACACCATTACAATATTTTTAACAATGCAATAATAAAAATTCAAAACAATAGAATCAGAATGCATTGTTATAATTCAAAAAAGTTATTAAACAAAATCAAGAAGCCAGAAATGTCTGTTATAATCGACTGTTTTTTTTTCATGAACTCAAGAAATTTTCCAACGGAAGATATTAAATTTGTAAGTTGCTTTCAGAACAATAATTGCATTTGTATTACACAACAATAGTTTCATTTTGTAAGTTAATTCTTAATAACGATTTCTACGTAAGAGAAGTTAGAGTTAATAAATTTCTCTACCTCCAATTATTTGTTTCAAGAAATTCAGCAATCCACTGAATGAAATTTTGATATTAAAGATGTTAGTTCTAAAATGAAGCATGAAGGAATATTTGCCAGGATAATCCCAATACCCCGCTTAGTATTGCAAGGTTTAACTGTAATTCTAAGAAAAATTTGAAATGACAGTTCGAATTTAAACTTCGAACGAATTATTTATTGATCCCAATACTAAAATGAAAGTTAATTCATTGTTGGAATGGGTTTCTTCACATACTTTGTTCAAAATAGATATCCATGGCATATTGACTAATTATTTATTTACGCTGAAACTTATTGTTCAATTCTGAATTATCGATTAAATGGATGCTAAATGCTTAGCTCCTTGATGGAATTCTTATTCTTTGCTCAGCTTAGAATATTCGTTGAATAAAATTTAAGCATTCAATCAAATGTTCTCTGAATCGAATTAAATTGAATGATCATTAAGTTCCAGGCTGTTCTTTGCAGAATTTTTACATAATTAACCTGTATTAGAGTAATTGATTAATCAATAAGACTAATTTATTGTCAATTTTTAGACATTTTGAGGAACAAAAAATTGTAATGAAACATCGAATTTAGTTCCTTACAACCAAACGTTTATCCTAATCAAAACAAATAAATAAATACATATTATTATTTATATCTCATGATAACCTGCGGTTAGACGGTTAAAACCTACCTCGATGTCTTAATTCTATTTGACTTTGAATCGATTGACTATCAATTTTATTATATTGAATACACGCAGGTATAATACGCAGGTAGAATTTCAGCCCTAAATTTTAGGAAAAAAAAGTGTGTGTGTTATACCCGATAAATACGGTAATTGTCTTTGTTCATAAATATTTAAACCCGCATATTTTAAACGTTAACATGACGTAATATAATATAATATAATATAATATAATATAATATAATATAATATAATATAATATAATATAATGTTAATTTTTTTTGTTAGCTTTTATTGCACATTTTACTTCACTAGATGTATTTGCTTTTATTTAGTGGTACATAAAGTGTGTGTAAAGTTCAAGAATGGAATTTCAAGAAAAACCCATTAACAGGACCTTGAAACAGAATACACAGCACTGGAACCTTCTTTGTCAAGAAAGCTTCGCATTCACAAATTTATATATGATGTTAAAAAAGATGAAAAAGATGCTTGTAGGAAAAAAAGTTGTCTTTGGGATCATAAAAGAGTTTGCCGCCCGAGATATTTGGTTGATTTTTTTTACATTTTTGGATTCTATTTCTAGGATGTTGTATGTAATATTCCACATTTCATGAGATTATCATACATTTCAATACAATGCATTGAACCAATTGGAACATTTTTTGTACAGCATCATTGTTTTAGCTTTTCTGGGCATTACGAATATGCTAACAGTGGTTCTGATAGATTAATTTATTCGATTTAAAAAAGTTTTCTATAAATATGGAAGAGCTTCGATTACAGAATTAGATAAAAATATTTAGCCTACATAATTCTCTTTGCTGAAAATTAGATGCAGTTATTTTCAAGAAATATTAATTTAGCAAACGCAATTATATGTGTGTACTTCAGAATCCTTTTTAGGAAGGTTGTTCGAGGGTCTGCGAAGTACATAATTATAAGGTTTCGTTTCGAATTACCAGAAAATCTGTCCAATCGAAACAACGTAAAGGAAGGCAGAAGAGAGTGCCTTGCGCAGTTCGTGCACCCTCTGCCCGTTGTGCGCACCTTCGTTGCTTGCTTGGCAAACGATTCGATCGGTCGCTACAACACAATCAGCGTGAAAGGTTAAGGTTTCCGAAACTCTTCACATTGGATGGATTGACGTACATAATAACTCGTCAAGCTCCCCTCTTCCTCACCGACGGGTTGTTTGAGTTTACTTGGATGAAAAGCGACAGTGGCAAGATGGACCCGCAGATAATGAGGCCCATTGAAGGGCTTATCTCGACCGTAGATCGTTCGCTTCACGATGCCGACATGGCAGCACCGACGGCCGCTGAAAGCGATGGGATCTTCTTCGCTGATAAACAACTCGCATTTACGTAACATCAGGTTCCGAATTGTTTGCCCAACAACGCTGAACGAACTCCTTTACTTACTGCAATGGAAAGCCAGGCAGTAATTCAACTGGAAAACGAATTTAACTTCAGCTTTGGTTTTTCTTGTGAACATTTGTAAAAAAAAAAATAATCTTTTAGATGAAGATTTTCAGAAATATATTTATAAAAAAGATTTAAATAAAAATTCGAAGGCGTAAATAGGATATGAATAGAATAGCTATTTTTTTTTTTTTATTAAATCTTGTTTATTTTCTTAATTTGTTTCATATTTCGAGTTCTTTCTTTGCAACTCTTCATCGAGTAACAAACTTACAATAAAAATACGTTATATTATTACATTACTAACAGATGATGTCATAAGCAGTTTTTGAATTATTGTAATGCAATAAAATTGTTAATTATAAAGGTACTTACTTATTTAAATGCATTATTAACAATGAATCCAAGAAATATCTGTTAACATCTATTTTATGAAAGCATTTACGAGAGAAAATATTTGGTTTAAAAGTTTTACAAACCCAACTTAATTATTTGATTATTAATGAGCCGCTACGTAAGCATTTTTTAGGATAAGAGACGATCTATATTCGAAATCCTGAATATTTCCTGAATTTCTTTGTCGGATATCAGCAAGAGAAGTGACAAAATTCCCATAGAAAAGCATTAAAAACAAAACAACGTTACCCTAAAAACGGATATGAATTGTTTTAGTAATCTACTAATATAAGCGACCGTTGAGAAGACTGGAAAATTTCTACGGTTTCAATTCATCAGATTTTATCATTTAAAAGTAAATGTAAATTTTTCATGTATGTCGTCTTCACGATTTAATAAGAAAGGAAGAAGTTTGACGGACAACATTTTAAAGAAAATATGATTTTAGTTCTCTCAGGAGCTTTTCTGGGTTTGTGTATTTTGTATTTCGTTTATACAATTCTAGGAGGAACTCGAAATATCATTTAAGATGCTTATGAAAATAAACAAGATGTAAGTACAAAGAAAATTGTTCAGAATTGTTTGCCTGAAATACTACTGTAATATTAAGAAAAGGAAAACCGGGAAAAGAAATTACAAAATAATATAACTACAATTATTAGATGTTAATAGATTTGTTTATTTAATTGCAAAACATTAATAATAAAAATCACTTTCATTTAAGCTGTTAACACTTTTGATGATATATGTTTAAGAATTTACTATATAAATTTACTATATAAATGTATACAAATTACAAGTAGTATAAATATTGATCCATAAGAGTCTTCATAGGCGGGAAGACACAAACGGTCCTGGCTCCACTTCCCACAAAATCTCAAAACAGATAGATTAGGTCCTATTTTCTTTCGTTTTCTTAGCTTTTTTTTTTTTTGTATTTGTGGTTGTTGTTGATCGGTTCCCTAAACGTGACCCTCGCCGAAATAAATTTCTATTTACACCCCCAGATAACAAATGTTACGAAGCCCTATTTACAGATGTTAATTAATGTTGACGACTGAATTTTCTACTCAACGAGAAGATTATTCTACTCCTGAATAATCTAAATCCTATTTTCCTTAAAATACTATGTATTCTATGTATTCTATTTTTCTTTGCTTTTGTATTTATTTCTAATACATCATAAAATAATGATGCATCCTAAAGCTTCCGGTTTAGTCTTAGTATTATATCCTTAGTACGTAGCCTTAAGAGTACGTAGCTGCTAAATGCTTATAGACCTGACAAAACAATCAAGAAATTCGAAGAACTTAAAAACTGCTTTCCGTAAAATATTATTTCTTGATTTTGTTTTTATTTTTAAAGTCATAAAACGATATAAAAGTGAAAAGCCTGTATTTTTTTTTTATTAATTTAAAATATCTGCCACAGTCAAACAGATCCTATATGTTCCTAATTAAACCAATTAAATCTGCATTATTAACCAAAGTTGTCGAAATTAATTTTATTTTTTTTTAATTTTAATTATATCAAACCACGAGCTGGTTATTAATAGATTAGCTAAAAAAATTAATGTTCATTGTTTAAGAATTAAGATGGAATTGTTTAGATTCCAGTGCTTTTCTATGGGAAATTTTGTCATCTCGTGCTAATTTCTCGAAATATTTCAAATCTAACAGTAAGATCGTTTCTTGAAACATAATTTCCATAAAATCCATTCATCATTTCAAAAGTTACTAAAAAAGAAACAGACTGATGGATTTATACAACGTTAGTTTCCTAGAAAATTAGGCTAAAAGAATTAAACAAAATTTTCAACCATCATATTAAAATGAATTTTTGTTATCAAATAATTAACAATGATTGCGTTAAGTGCAAATTGGCTTTAGTCACTGAATGGAGTTTTTATGCTGGCGTAATGCTAACAAAATAAGAAAAAGAGAATGATAGACTAACAGGAAAGAGAAAATTATGGAAGAGAAAAGATTTGTGGTAAAAGCTGGTAAATCTGGGTTCGGTGACAGAGCAATCGATCGTCTAAATGACCACCAAACGATCCCTTGACAAAGACAGTAATGATCTACCAACCCTAACTTCCATTACATAGAAACTCTGTTTCCCCTTATGTGTCGCCAATTCTTGTAATTGATTCCTCCATCTTTATTTAAAAGACCATAAAAATAGTTCGAAGTATTAATAGTCACTGAAAGAAGTTTGAATATCATTTTTTACTTTATTTACGCTTAGTTGTAACAAGTGAAATTTCTCCACTATAAATGTTTTGCCGTTCCAGCACAGCCAAGTGTTCTAGGCAGATGTATCAGAGCCTGAGTTCGAATCCTGGCAGCGGCTGATTGTTTCAATTTCCTTTCCTGTGTATATCAGTCTCTTCTTCACTTTCTCTTCGGGTCTGAAGCCAGGCCATAATTAACGGTCTCCTGAGGAAAGCAACGGAAACCACCGCAGTATCTATTCCCTAGAATAAAGACCGGAGAACGCCAATGGACCTACTGATGCACCAGAAGTACTGGTGATGATGCTAACTGTTATACTGCAACACCTATTTTTTATTATCAGTGTTTTATGTACGGATGAAAAATAAAAAGCTTAACCTTCACATTTTCATTTCCCTGCAGCAAATTTTACTTAGATAACATTTCTATACCTTTATTCTGGATCTTGTACCAAGGATGTGCTTTCACAATGTAATATCCGTTGTAGGTCGTTCATTAGTGACTAGCGAACTGTTTGTTTGTTTAAAATCTAGAATTTATATAGGCTTGTTTTTTTATTTTTTTTAAAAAATAAATATGTACATACATCTTTGAAATGTGTTGAGTCAAGCAAATGCAGGCGACTGCAAACCTTTTATTTCTTTTATACATTTCTTTTTCCAATGCACCTAAAATTCTGAAAATTTAAATATGAACTTGTGAAGCATCTGGGATTTCTATTTTCTTGTTTAAAATATCCTGCAATTAATTAAAATTAAAATTCAAAAACAGTCAATTTTTGGGGCGTTTTCGAGGTATTTCCAACTAAAAAAAAAATTTGACGAAAACTTGAAATGATAAAAATTTGTCAAATAATTTATATTTAAAATATTTATTATTAGTACAATAGTTAATTATTTTGAAAAATAATTGAATTTCATACAATTTAAAAAAAATATATTTTTTTAAAAAAAATTATTGCACTAATAATAAATACTTTAAATACAAACCATTATTTTATAAATTTTTTTTTATCATTTTAGGTTTTCGTCAATTTTTTTTTTAAGTTGAAAATACGGAGCACTACCTCGAAAACATCCCTGACTATTTTTTTTTAATGTTAATTTAATTAATTACAGAGTACTTGAAAATTAAAAACAAGAAAATAGAAATAATAGAAATCCCAGATGCTTCACAAGTTCCCTTAACTAAGTAATTTAAATAACATTTGCTAACTACTAAAAAAGCCATTCGTAATAAAATTTGCATTTTTACATAAGGTTTTGTTTTTAAATAATTCAAAACATCAATTGAATGGTTGAATGGTTTCTTTTTTCTTTCCAAATCTAAACTCTCGATCCAAACTTACGAAGTTTGGCAACTACATAACAGAATTAGTAAGAAGAATATCGTTAATTTACTACAAAAAGAAAAGTAATTTCTCTATCATCGTAACTTCCATCAAAAAAAGCTTTACATCGAAAATAAATCATTTAACAAATATAACCTAATTTATTATATAAGTTCATTGCATTGTGGATATCTTTATTATAAAGGCTTTTTTTCTGTAAATCAAATATAATGTTTGAAATGTTTCTGAAGAATTACTTGTTTTCTTTGAAGGAAACGGAATGTTTTCTTAAACCGTCGAGTATTCCTGTAAAGGCTCCATTTTCTGCTGTAATGACACCTGACAGTGGTTACTAACATCTGAGGTAGGATTCACTTAACAAGCTCTTAGTGAGGGGACATTCCCTCAGCTAGTGTTACCTAACCACTGTTAACACCTTCTTGTTCCGAATCTTCCCGGAATAATGAGGGAAGACGAACCTCTATCATTACTTGCCGCTAGGTGGCGATGTGGGCGGCAAGAACTTCCTCTTTCCTCCATCTCTATTCCATTATCTAATGTTTGGGTTGTCTCCCTTGAATCTCCCGCTAAGAGACAGAATTCGAAACTGAAGGGGAAACGTAGCACAATGGACAATTCCCCTGTCTTCATCCCCTTAATCGTTGTTCCCTCGTAAGGTGTATGTGAGGGCTGTAATTATCGAGGGGAAGAAGATGTCTCCACAATGCAATATACCCTCCCTGCCATAAGAACCTCACGAATGTCTTAGAATTCATCTCGATTCAAGTATACACTTAATACCAAACTACAATTACAAAAATAAAGATTTCTACAAAAAAAGGAAAACAAACTTAAAGATATCAGAACGTAAACATTTCTAAAATAGCAAATAAAAATTTAATTATGATTTTTTATCAGTTTGAGGTTTCTTTAGTGTAATATTCAGTTAGAAATTAATTATAAATTCAATCTTTTAAAATACTTATAAATTAATGTAATACTGCCCATTAGATAATGGAAGTGATTAATTTGTAGACAAATATTTTTGTAGAAAACAAATTAATCTGAATGGTAAGACCATTCAAGAAATGTGAGTATGTTTAATCTCTTCTCTTTCTGTATCTATCTATTTACCATACATATTTCGTTTTACTGAAATACTTTTCCGTGGTTTATTCATCAATACGAATTACAATAAAAGACTTAATTTTCTGTTCGTGTTCTTTCTTTTCCAGAGCATCATTGGGGAAATGCTTGTCAATTAGTTATTCCAACTTGGAAATTGTTTCAAGAATTATTCTACAGGGTGACGCACATGAAACCGGCCCCAAATGGTTTCCAGGTATATTTTGGTTCTGAAAATGGACACTATTTAACGCTATCGCTCCTTTTCAAATTATCTGTACATTATTGCCGGTATATTTTTATTGCCATTTTCGACATGTTTTTGAGTAGACGTTGGAAGTGGCCGCCATCAGCCTCGATGCATTTGTCGCCCGCCGCAGCATATTCAGGAATACACACTTCAATTCTGTAACCGTAATGCAGGCAATCTCACTAAACAACATTCATCAGCGCATGCGCGACTGTGGCGAACAATATCCCGAGCGCATATCATCCCATGCGCATGATCATTAGCATTGAATAATGTCTATAGCGAACATACAACATATATATTGAAACCTATTTTATGTGCCGATTTTATGTGCGTCACCCTCAATACTTTACATTACTCGATGAATAATGTTATTTATCATTATGAATTTCCATTTTCCTGAATTTTTGTAAGACAAAAATCGAGGGAACAGAAAAAGGAAAGGGAGATAATAATACTAAAAAAAAAAAAAAACCTTCTTTTTCTTTAGTATTAAGTTAGTGGAATATTATCTTATTTTAGAGTTACAAATTAACTACACTTATAAATATATATTCTAGATCCTCTTACGAAAGGTTAAAAGGGGGAAGGAAGTCCGTTAATGCCGATTGTCCGATACTTTAGAATTATGAACAAAAGTAGCCTAAAAAGTTTTCAAAACAATAATATTGTAAAATAACAGTAATGCATGCATTTAATACTGTTGAGGTACAGATTCTTTCTTTTGTAATATATGTATAAGATCTGTTTTTGAGCCCTGGGGTGCGTGGGAGGTTTAGGCTCCTAGCGATTCTCAAACAACGGCACTAGTTGAGGTCGGATAGTCATCCCGACGCTCGCCTGCCTTTAAACACTGAATAAGAAACCATTTGAGGGCTGGGTGATCCCTAGGGTCCGACCAGAGAAGAAATAACCGTGGAAAAATCCCCGATCCTCGCAGGGAATTAAATCCAGGCTCCTCCAGTTCGCAGTCCAGTGGTTTATATATAAATAAATGTTTAAAATCTAAGATAATATAGGAAGGTAATTTATGATAACATCTGCTCTGACTCACTCCAAAGGAAACGCAATACAGCTAATTTCAAATATATACATTGCGGATGGAATATTTCGAACCTAATAAAGATGTACCGGTATTTCGCTATTTTTGAAACCTGTATATAAAAGATCCATTCATCTTTCTCAAACTTGCAAATTAATTCGATAATTTTTCGTAAAGTCTGTATTTTACATTAATCAATGATAGTTTATTTAACATCTTTCTTACAAGCTTTCACTTTCCTGAATAATAAGATGAAGTTTATAAAAATCGGAGATGGAGAGATTTTCAAGTTTTAATTTTCCTATTTCTTTCTAACTTAGAAAAGAACATTGAGAATCTTAACCAATCACTTAAGAGAATGTGATAGCAAAGATAAAAAATGCGTCCATAATATGCCGCTTGCATTTGGCAATTTCAATTATTATGACCGTTTATATTATTGAGTTTGTCTATTATTATTCTAAGAATGGACAGTCTAAACTAGAATAAACGATTTTCTAAGACAGGAAATCTATTTTCTGTGACTACGAAATCCTGTTCTCAACAGATGTGGAGTGTTAATTTCAATATTCGAAATTTTCCTATTTTCTGTCAATTCGGAGTGGAATTCTGGTTTTCCGATTGTTATCCTGAACTTCACAGTTCATTCTATATTAGCCGGAAATCTGGGTTCTTTGTTACACAAAAACCAGACATAACCTTAGAATTTTTACATTTTATTCTTTCCTCCCCTTGAAGAAGAATTCTTATTTGCCAGATTTTTTGGTATGTTCGTGATCCCTCAATAACAACTCAATTTAGTTTTCTAACTCTGGTAAGCATCCAATTATTGTGCAAGCATTGTGACTGGTCACAATATTTTATTTAGCTTTTTCGTTTTTTTTAACCTGCTAAATGCCTCATGGATTAAATGATTATATAATATTCTCTGAATGAATAAATAGCCTATGTTCATTTCTTTATTTCTAAGCCAATAATCTGCGTTCATTTCTAAACCAAACCACTCATTACTTCTATGTATTTAAATGGATTCAAAGAACCACTTCCATACAACATTAAAAATTAAGAGAACTCAATATCTATCCTTACTGAGAACTATTTTTTGTTTGTTTTTTTGTTTCATCCTTCCTACAGCTTATTACTCCCTGCCTTTTCCTATTTTTCTTATTTACCCTACTGCTACTCCAAAATTTCAACTTAAAGGGAAGCAAAGTTGTTGAATCCGTAATCTTTTTTAATAAACATTAGATAGATTAGATTGAGATCCGGTAGCCAAGTGGTAAGACTGCAGCCTGGAGGATCCAGGTTCAATCCCGATCCGGAGGAGAGCGGGGATTTTTCTATAGTGAATTCTCCTTCAGAAGAAAGCTGGAAACCAAGTTCCTTTCCTGGGGTAAAAGGTGGGCGGGCGTCGGTCTGACCACCCACCTTTAACACATTAATCAGGAAATACACACAGATCTTTACCTTAGTGAGATACTTTACCTTATTTTTTAACACAGGCTATTTCTTAAAGTGAACTTTATTATTTACAGAAATTCATGACTTACAAGGCAACATAAGTAAGTAGTCTATGGAAATAATATAGGCTTCAACACAGTAGGTTTTTCAATTCACTGTAGGTGTTTAGTACTGAAGTCATGTGATTTAAGTAATCCCTATACTAGTTTTTGAGTTCGAACTTAAATGAATTAACATGAGGCATTAACAAAAATCAGCCAAATTATTTATAAAAATAGACATAATTATTCTTTACTCCAAACATGTCTGCTTGTCTTTTATGGCATATGAGAAAGCCTGATCGTCAAATTAATACTTCCAATATGGGTGGTGTTGTTTTTTTAAAATGATGAAGTGAGATTTTACTCTTGTTCCCAAAACAAAGTCAATTGTATTTATTAAAACAAAACTGTAAAGCTTTTTTTCACAAGATTGGTTGTAGTTAGTAGTTAAAGTCATTTTATGATACCCATTATCCAAATGAACAGATCTATTCGACAAAAAAGAAATTGACTGACTGGTAATACTTCACCCGTCATTCTACTTTTATTATTGCCTATTTCGTTGTTTGTACTTTACTACACAATTAGAAATGTGAAAGGCAGAAATACGGTATTTAGCTGTAAAGTTTATCACATTGAAAAATTGTTGCTGAACCAAATATTGTGACAGAGGGAACACTCATAGATATTGTACATTCAATTTGCTTTCAATACAACTTAGGTTTCCTTTTCAATCTCCCTCCCTGTTTGTGATTTGCAAAAGAACTTGTCTGCGAAAATGGGAATGGGGGAAGTGTTAGGCAAGTAGGGAGGATCGTTTGACGAGGGGTGGGTGGAACATTTAGTAAGACCGTTTGACAGCTGTCCGCTAGGTGGCCATTAGAACGTCTCAGGTAATTGTCGCGTCATTTTCCATTTAAAACGAGACGTTGAGAAAAAAATGAGTTATGAAAAGATGACTGTGCGACTGGCAACGACTCCATTTTGAGTCCAATTATAAGGGAATGTTGTTTGAAACTAAACGTTTTGTTAAATGCAATACAAATCATATTTGTAATAAGAAAACTGTCCTCTGTAATGTACAATGGTATACATTACTGACCGCATTGTAACAAAAAATTACTGACCCATTACTGATCCATACACAAAAACAAAATGAACAAATGTCGTTGACAGTAAGAAATCCTTTGTTTTAACAGTAATTGATAACAGAGCAGATCTAATTAAAAATTATTGTTTATTTTTTAAATTTATAAATTTTAATATATTTTTCTTTAACTGATACCTGATAACAGTAGAAAAGAAATCAGGATAATGTAATACATAGAATAATCGGAATCCTTGCAATTTAAAATTGTATAAGGTTTCAAGAAATTCAACTTTTAATCAATTCATAAAATTGGTTAGTTTTCTTTTTATTGCAGAAATATAATAGCACGAAGAAGGAGGAAAATTTTCCAATACTATTTTTTTATTGAACAGGAAAAAAAGTACAGTTTAATCCATAAACGTATTTCCAAAAACGCAGAACACGTAGAAATTCTTATAACATTGTTTTAAGTTTTTCAATGTGAACAGTAAAGTTTATTGTTAAACTTGATTCAGAAATCGTGTTATTAGTAACAGTAACTTCATTGCAGGAAGTCGATAAAGTCACGAAAGACATTTCATTGATTTAAAAAAAATAAAAATAAAATAAAACAAAACAAAAACAAAAAACCTGTCCATCTTCCTTATCAAGAATATTTTGAATCAAGAATAAATGTAATCAAAGTTTAATCGAAAAATACACGAGTAATTTCAATGGGCTCAATTGCCAGGAATTTATAGAAATGTTGTTTTAATCTGATTGTCACGATAAAAGTTACGAGGCGCCAAATTTATTCAGAGGTTTTTCTCATCATTGAACTTTTTCGACATGCATAATAAGAGTAAGATTAAATAGAAGTAACATTGACCGAAATTTGAAAAATAAAGTGATTTATCAGATAGTTTTCAAAGATAAAATGATTGTGTGCAAGTGTAGGAATGTGTGAAACTATTTTTAATGAATTACTAATAAAAAAACCTAGAAAAATGTTTGAAAACATTACCCTTTCGAAGTTCCTTGTGTTATTCACTGTTATCATTTCATAAAAATTAAGAAAATTCTATCTATTTTCGGATATTCGAATAATAGCTGTGTCCTAGGTTAGCTGCGTTTTCAGTAGCCGCACTTGCACGTGCTTGACCTTGTGTTTCTCTACAAGCCATCATTAGCAGGTTGTTCAGGAAGCCTGTTTGTGGCTAAGTTATTTAAGTGTAATTTAAACCTAATTAAGCAGATAAGTCTACTCATTACTTTATGTTAAGACTTATTTATTTAAAGATGATTGTTTTCTAAACTGATTATTTTTTTTTTTTTTTCTCTCGACAGTTTTCTATGTAAATTCAAAACAGCTTGAGAAGGAGTAACGAGATTAGGTCTACTTCGAAAGTTTGCTACCTTAAATGAATGTTATAAGAATTAGGAACAAAATTAATTCATTTTATATTTACTGACAGTATATAAAATTATTAGATTAAAATACCATAGGTTCAGAAGATAGTATAGCTTAGGAGCAGAAGAAAATCAACTTATTTCTGCTACTATCAAAAAAAAAAAAAAAATGTGAATTCTAGACTGTTTTTTATTCAATCCCTTCAACTTTATAAGTTCAAAGTAAGAGGTACAATTTAGGCTTAATCTCTAAGTATTACCTAACTTTCCACTGATTTCTTTTCAGTGGTTATTCTTTTACTTTGGGAATTCTTGACTGTTCCATTTCTTACTACATTCATTAACAATTCCAGTGGGCAGTCCTGCACTTCTTCGAGAAGCTTCTGCTGTCGCTTCCTGCGCCGAGTATCAACACTTCCTTACTTTAAGATAGTCTATGTGGGGGCGACCCAAGTTTACATTGTTCAGAGGGTGAAGGGAAGAATGAAACGAATTGTACAAAATAGGAGGCGTGGAGTAAGAAGGGGATGAGTTAAAAGACGAAACTTGGAGCTAAGAGGGATTTCCACGTGTGCCACACACACACACACACACACCATACGCCACGAGTTATTTCTAGTGATGAACGATTCTTGGGCCTTGTCATAACACTCGAGCACTGAGACAGCAAATTCCTTGCAGACAGCGCTGCGTGAGTCGCGTCTCCTCAATGGGATTAACTGTCCTTAAGCCAAATAGTTTCGGTTTTGTGATTTCAGTAACAGAACTCGTAGGCAACGTCAATCATAATAAATTGGGAAAAGTCACAACACATTTATAAATCTTTTTTTAACAACAAGATGACTCCAATGACCATGATATAGAAATAGCCTAAAGTAAGACGTTGAATCACT
>JAFIDM010012231.1:53301659-53410733 GCA_023159025.1 Thereuonema tuberculata | reverse complement strand
TTCGTCCTAAAAGACCTTCTCGGGCCATAAGCCATTCTTGAGTTTGAGATCACTGATCTAGACCACCTGCAGATCCTTGTAAGGATTAGGAGACCAACAATAAAGATAATTCGCATTATTTCATTCTTCTCTAACTTTATTGGTACTTTATAAATAAAACTTTTTTTTTTTTTCAAGAAAAAAAAAATAAAAAGAGAGAGAAAATGGAAGAGAATGAAAAAAAAAAAAATCAGTTGATAATATTTTGAGTATATTAATATAGTAATAATATAATGTAGACCTTTTTGTTTGATGTCTTTTAATTTATATCTGTACATCTGAGAGGAATCTTACACACAATTTGTTGCTATCAATATTACAGTATAATTTTTAGGAACAAACTCTTTAATAGAAGCAGATAAATTTAACGAAAAAGTGAAATCAAAGTAATCATGCAGTCAAGCATCAGTAAACAAACTATAACTATGTTAAACAACAAATACTTCAATGTGAACAAAGACGCCAAATATAACTTCACCAATATTTCGTTTCTTTTATCAAGAATCTTTGTCAAGGTGTACAAAATAGAAAGAGAAGAAACCATCTTTCTCTTTCTCTTTCTAAAATAAACAATCATTACAATCTAAGCGATATAAACGTGAAAAATAAATGTCAAACAATAAAATAAACATTCACGCTCTAAACGTGAAAAGATAACAATTCGATATTAGTTCGTAAAATAATACCTCATCACTCTTAAACATAAATAAATATGTAATATGCTTTAAACACAAATTTTCGGAAAGATAATACAACTTCCCTTTATCAAGCTAGATAATGGTTTATTGTTTATCAGTATGTTAGTAATGACACGATTCTTATTATTGTATAAGGTTACATATTTTGTTAAATTAAGGCTCGTTATCCTATTTTGTTATTTTTTTAATTTATTATTCCATCATATAGCTTGATAAAGGAAAGTTGTATTATCTTTCCGAAAATTTGTATATAAAGTATATTACATATTTATTTATGTTTAAGAGTGATGAGGTATTATTTTACGAACTAATATGATTATTAAGAGAGAAGAAATTAGCAGGAAATATGAATTAACCTACAACTAATCAAAGAAACTTATTGTAAACAAAAAAATATGAATAAGAAAACTAATAACTCAATTGTATTTTACACTGGTTCTAATGATTTACATTTTATCTCATTTCATTGGAATGCCTGTAGGGAAGAATGTCTTACCTGTATTCTATCTTCCGGGAGGTCTGTTTTGAGCGACAGCATCTCTCGTGCATACACGTCTGGATAATGAGCCTCCTTGAAAGCTTTTTCCAGTTCTTCCAATTGATAACTCGTAAAGATCGTTCTAGAAAAAAAGAAAGAAAGACTATTTGAATCAGCAGAACAAAAATTGAGCCATTTCCGAAGTGAATTAAGAAACAAAAAATAATCTTAGGAAACGCAACATTTGTAATTTACGATGTACTACGATGTAATATTTTCAATTACAGGACTGTTTCTAAATATGTCAATCAATATATTTAGAAATAGATAGATCAATTCGTTGGCATTATTCAATTAATTGATCCATTAATTCAGTAAATTTAATTAGAGTTATTTATTACTGATTAATAAATAACACAATTACGCACTAACTAGTAATATGACTGTTAATTATGAGCTTAAAGATTATGATAATTAATAATGAGCAGTATCTATTCCTTCGTTTGTAAACATTAGAATTTATTTGTTTCATTTCTCTGAATCTTGGGATGTTAAATGTTAAAGTCTGTACATTGTTCTACTTACTGCTAGAATTTTCTAGAATTGGTAAAAGTCTATTTTGTTATTTTTGCTTGTTGGCTTTTCGATGTGTTTCGTAAGAAAATCACTAGTTCTATTTTGGCGGCGCGGTTGGCGTTGTCGCTCAGACATTGGCCTCTCACCTCTGAGTAATGTGGTTCGGTTCTCATTTGGGGTTCGAGATGGTGGACGTTGGACAGGTTTTCTCGGGGTTCTCCCGTTACCCCTGCAATTCTCCCACCATACTTTCTCAGTCTTTTTCTCCATCTGTCTTTGCTTTCATGGGTTAGTATAATAGATTCATCCACCTGCTTAACTTCCCTGCCACCCACATTCACCATATAAACATAGTTCTATTTTGATAGAAAAGCAATTGAAATAATTTCTTTAGAGATATTTATATAAAAAAATACTATAAAATTAATACTACAAAATTTTGATTTTGTTGTAACTTTTGTTATTTATTAAGGCGAATAAGCAATATAACCCTGTCTTGCAGGAAAGCCAATATTGATCTCCAAAAGTTCTTCCCTAGAGAACTGAACAGTTCCAACAAAGTCAAAGTATTCTTTCCGTAAATACATGTTACTATTTTAAAATTAACAAGTGAATATAATTTTGTGCTAAAGCATAAATTTAATGACGACCCATGGTAACATAAAAAATTTAAAAATAATAATAATAAAAAAAAAAGTACAATAAGGTAAGGAAAAATAAAAAAAAAAAAAGCTTTAGAAAAAAAATGAAAAAACTTTAGGAAAATAATAAGAAGAAAAAAACAGCGGACATTGAGAAAAAAAGATTAAGAGAAAAATAAAAGGAAGATTTACGGATTCGAACGGACTACCTTCAGTATATGAGTCCGAAATCGTAACCATCAAGCTATAGCTGACAGCTGAAAAGAAATAATTGCGTTTCTAACATTTAAGATAATAGCGGAAATTCAATGAAAACTGCCAAAAATCTCGAAGATGAGGGGGGGGGGGGTTTGGCCCCTGAAAATACCCCATTGCTATGGTGTTTGGGCCTCTGAACACGATGTTGAAATCCGTTGGTCAATCCGATCTTCCGTTCGGCAGTTGTTAGTGGAGGACAGACACGGATGGACAGGATACGCGAAAGCTACCGATTTTTGGTCGCTATCACAATAGCTCCCAAATGGGTAGCTAAAATACAAATCACTGATTCATTACGAAATTTCTACCTCCTCTGAAATGATCCACTTGAGATTTACGCCCTTACCGACGTCACGTATTACGTGTAAGCACATGCTGAGAGATCTTGTGGGATAAACAAACAGAAAGCCCTTAGAACGAGTATTTAACTTAGTGTGAATTACTCAAAAAAATCGTCAATTTTTGATATTTCAAGACAGAATGGTTCAGTACTGTGCAGTTCCTTATTGTAATAGTTCTGTAAAAGCGCTTGGAATATCCTTCTGTTAATATAATATTTCCTCTATATCTAAACGGGCTAAAACAAAGCACATGGCTTTGTTTATCCCACAAGCCAAGCAGTAGCCTGGTGGGGTATTTTGTAACTATTAAGCCCCGTCTATCCTCAGGTGGTCCATTAAAAGCAGAAATTAATAGCCATTTTTAAGTTGTGTGACAAGAATCAATTCCGTAAAATTAAAAAAGTAAATTTTACTTAGGGTCAGAGAAACGTGACTTCTGAATTAATTTCTTTTTAAATACTTGATACATTTGTAATTAAAAAATTACACAATTATACTTATCTCTTTTTTTTACATAAAATATTTATTCTCATTTAAAAAGAAACTAATTATTTTCAAACCTTTAATTGATTCGGTATTTAACTACAGCATAGAATGTTGGATTTTGTAAATACTCAATAATTGAAAAATATTAATAAATTAATACCAAAAATATAGCGTTTATACCAATTTCAATAAAAATCCTTATTAGACAAAAATAATATTAAGAAAAAATATAAGATCCTAACCATTAAAGAAAGATTGATTTATAAAACAATTTTGAATAATATCTTTGAAATAAATAAGGCAAAAAACATATTTTAATAACAGAAAAACAATTAGATTTAATTGGCTAAGAATTTTCAATATTACTAAATTAAAAAATAATTGTGGCTTAAGATTGGAAAAACAAGTTAATTACAAATTATTTAGTCAAATAAATTGAGAAATATGTAATTTAGAAAAATTAAAAAATATTAAATACATAAAAAGTCAGTTAATATCTGATGTAATTGATGGAAAAAAAAATAACCCTTTATTTTAATTTAACTTAATTACACTTAATTTTAAGTATTGATATTAAACTATCAGCACCTGTACTACAGGTAATCTATTCTTAATATACCTAATAGGACTGGGAAACATTAAAAATAATAAGAAAGAAAAGACAAAGAAAAAAAAAACAAACAAACAGTAATTACTACAAGGCATAATCATGGATCCTACCTCAACCAATACTCATTAAATTTGCTATAGAGTTTCATCAGTGAAATTAAACAAAAAACTGTCATGTAAGCGGAATTGGAAAAAAAAAATTAAGGACCACAATACTTTTCCGTAGATTTTTCACAGCTAATATTACGACCAAGTAGATCTTCCAAGGGATAGCTCTGTACGTTCTTCGTTTCCAATAGATGTTCACTAATAAACACTTCAATGCAGCCTACGCTAGGATTTTTGACGCCCCGCAACCTATAATCCACAATGTCTTTCCTCATTACCCCTCCCTCACCCTCTCCTTAATATGAATTTTGCTTCCCTTGTATCGAGACAAACAACGCAACCAGTAAAATGAAAAAAAAAAAAAAATCCCGCCTCCAAACATTATGGAGACGTTCCCGAGCATGGCGTTCCCTGCCTTTTTTTTTAATCTTTCTGCTTTTTTTTTCCTTATAGAAATTCTAGTCCTCGGCTTCTGCAGTAGATGGACAAGTAAATATCTATACAATATCAGAAGAAATTTTGAAATCAATATTATAATTCCTTTCAACCATTTGCTTTGAGAAATAAAGTGTTTTTGTGACAAGTAAATAATCACATGTACATTTTCATTGTTGGATAATTAATGTTATGTTTTTTCTTAAACATGGAATATCAGTCAGTGATTGTCAAACGATGGGTTGGACACAGAGAAGTGCTTCAGACTGTGATACTATTTTTACTGTTATTTATATCTAATTAAATATAGTTTATAAAGCGGGAAGGAGCTTCAAAATTGAAAATATACATAGCAGCTCAAGATTCAGAAACACTGTTGTAAACAATTTGTTAGGGAACTCCAAGAAAAAATAAAATAGAAAAATAAAATCAATTGGTATGGAAAAGTGATTAACTTAAATGCCTTTTTTTTATTTTTTCCCCATTTTAAAAGCTCTAAATCTAGTCCAGAGAATTTGTTATTCAAAGAACAGTCTTTAAATGTTCCCCGCGGTTCGATGTGGAACAAAAACGAGTACCGAGAAGTTTGTTGCCAATGACAACCGTAATCGCATCACTTGAGGTTCGATTTGCTCGGTTATTCCTTCGACTAAATTTAATATTAAGATTCGATCGTCTTTCTTCGAATGAAATAAGAACGATTTATTCCGAGAAGAGAGCGTCGTATGGCCGCAATTGATTCATGCCGATTGCCGGGCCCATGCTTCATGGAGAATGCTTATTGGCCCCGACCAAATCGTCTGGCCGCAGTAAACGTCACTCATACCCGACTGCCTTTTCGCAAAGAATGAGTGCATCAACAAAGCGCACATTCAGCTCTTGTTAATCTACACAAATGTATAAATATTTGTCATCGTTCTTAGCAACTATTTGAAAGCAGAAAAAAAAGAAGAAATAATGGAATAAAAGTCATGAAATACCATAATGGTCTAAAATTAATCATGTACAGTGATGATACCTCGGGTTAAGAACGCCTCAGGTCGTGAACATTTAGGGTTACGAACGACAACTTCGAAAAATTTTTGTCTCGGATAACGAACAGTGCCTCGGGTTACGAACGAATTTTACATTTAATTTATTTGGTTGTTTTCTTTCTCTTTATTTAATATGCGAAATACACGTATTCTTCGCGTTTTGTCAGTAAACGACCAAATGTTAATAAAAAGGAACGATTCTTTCAACTTGAAACGGATCGTCTCTATTTCATTGATTTCAATGTTTCGGGTTACGAACGTTTCAGGTTACGAATCGAGTTCTGGAACGAATTAAATTCGTAACAGAGGTACCACTATACTTAATAATTCATGTTTACTTTCATTGCTTTTTCTTAATTAATGTAATTGATTTTAGATAATAATAAAACATAAAAAATGCAGGCCTCAAAAAATAAAAAAATTGTAAAAATCTTTTTTTTTTTTTTAAAGAAGTAGTCCCCAACTTTGTTCCCAGGCAGTAGTCCCCAACTATGAAGCGCGACGGAAGTTCAAGGAGTCGTCGAAATCGTTAATTACTAGGAGAAGGCGAATGATCAGGTAAATAATTAAACTAATTGTACATGTTCGGATCTTCGTTTTACTTTTTTTTTCTCTCACTTTTCAAAATTGTTTTCATCTACGTATAGTGTAAACAGGATACCTAGGGGTTTAATTACTATTAATTCGAAATCATATTCAGTTCACTTTGTTAGCTAAACTTATTTATTAATTTGGTAATTAATATATTAATAAATTTGAAATAAAAAGATAAAAAGCAAGCCTTAAGTATAAAGATAACTTTCATTATCTGTTTAATATAATATAATGAAAGTGGAGGTTATAGAAAGTATGTCCCGAAAGACGACGCTATACTTTCAAATTATTATAATTATAATTCAAATTATACTTTCAAATATATATATATATATATATACGAACTATTGTTTTCGTTTTTATTTTATTTTTTTTAGGATGGGGGATAGGGGGAAGGACAATGCTAGTTTATATTGAGAACATTGTTAAACTTTTAATTTTTTTGTGTCTAAAAAAATACATTTGAAATCTAATAATTGTATGCGTATTTATGTATGTATGTATTTTAGAGTGGTAGAGCTGTGAGGATTTCGTGTGTTTGTACTTAATGCCACAGCCCAAACCGGAAGCCGGAGCCCCATGAGTCAAATCTGCTGGACTCTCCAAGCCTGGAGTTTGGCTTCTGACCCAGACCACTTCTGGTTCTAGGTGACCACTAACCGGTTGAGAAATAGAGGTTACTGGACAAAATTGAAGTCTGTCTATACTGAATCTCTGCTAAGAACGATATTCCTGGATCCTGATATCCTTGGATCCAATGTGGCCACTTTCGGTTTCGACTCCTAGCCACTGGGAATGCTTGGGAGGCCCATTTGTATGTCAACGGTTGTACGAGGAGGCCCTGCGAGAAATTGTCTTTAATTCTTGAATTACAATAGTTTGAATAAATGTGTTTTGCGCGCTAATAGTGCTAATAGTGTTAGTTTTAACAACTCAAGCGTTTGATAGATTGCAAATTGCGCGGATCGTTTACTTTTGTTTACAACGAAACTCTATGAATTGACTTGTTGATTATGATTTACCCAAATTGTAAGTCAGAAATCATTCCGATTTTGATTTCTTTGATATAATCCTTGAGAAGATTGTATCAAAACCAAGATTTTCTCTTACATTTAAGCTATTTTAAAACACAACGAGAAAAAAAATGTGGGCACTACAACCTCGTTTATCCGGACTAACTGGGACCAAAGGCAATCCGGAAAATCGAAAATCCGGATAATCCGGGTAATACGGGTAAGCAAAACAAATCCTTAAATAAACAGACTTACCGTTTATTATGATAAAAACTATGTTTTGTAATTATTAACGCCCTGTGACACTCTAGTAAAGCTTTCTTAAACTCGACAAAAAGCATTTTTTTACCACAATTTATTGTACAATCTATGCAGAAACTGTACATTTAATCAAAATAAAAACGAATGTTTGGTGTACTTACAGTTCATGTTCTTGTTATCATAGTTAAAATTATTAGCTATGCGAACATAAATAAAAAACAAAAAAATGTCTACAAATACGATCCGGATCAATGTGGTTGTAGTGTATTATTTCATAAAAATATACAAATTTCATATTTGTAGAAATACAAATATCGTAATTAGCTGATCAAGGATTATAATAATTATTGATCCAGGATTAAAATAATGCGATGAATGTAATTAAATGAATCAACAGATTTATGTAATTAAAGAATAAAAAAAAAATTACAAAAACACGTAAATTATTTAACTGTTTACAAACATAAGTAAAGACATATCAAAATTTAGAATAACGATGCTTCGTTAGAATTTCTCAATGAATTTTAGGCCTATTTCTCTATGCCTTCGTTAAAACAATTCCCTAAGTAAATATTAGGAAATTCAAGAAATGTCGATTCTTTTCACTCGTCTTTTCTTTTCAGTGAAAATTCTCTCTACGGAGGCCGACTCTTTTCGGCAAACATTGTCGAAGCGCATCGAGAAAATTTCGATAATTGCTTTTTACGACTGGGACGGAGCCTCTTAAACGCAGCCCTTATTATTATCCACATTTGGATTCAACTCTGTTCCCGACGATGTGTAATAGGTTCGTGAGAACTGAGCATGCGCACTATAGCTAATAGAGATCGCGATCAGAGAATTTGGTTGTTGGCCAAATGTCGACATCGTTTCGGCAAACGGAATAAGAAAGACCACACTTCACTGACAGACAGCAGTTTCTACCGAACCGACGTCATTACTTAGATGCATATTAAATATATCGTCAACGTAAATCTGATGTAGTTTTTATTTTGCTTCGAAATTTATTGTCGTAAAAATATAATTTTTTTACACTGGTAAAGGAAACCATTTGTAACCGATTTTCCAATGAAACGTTTTTTAATATGAAATCTCCATTTAAATGGAGCTTAACATATTTTTGTCAATTTTGCAATTTAACCTTGTTAAAGTGAGATTTATCAAATGAAAGTGTACATATATGTGCTAAATGGATCTTCTTGAATAGTTGGATACATGGGACAAGAAATGATCTAGTGATCTGATTTGTTTTTATTTGATTAAATTAATAGGATTTACAAAAGCAAATACAGGTAACCCCCGAACAACACGGTACTTGAAGAACACGAGTTTCGAAGAACACGGATACCTGCCCCCGAATTACACGGTTTCAAACTACACGATTTTCGAGTAATTCTTTTGAAAAAGAATAAAATACATATATTATTTGATATAAAATTACAGTAGTTAAAATTTGGAGTAATATTCTCATCAATTATTTCAGCGATTAATGAAGTTTTAACCTTTTTAATACTTTTTGTGTTTTAGAATTATATTTTTCCCAATTAATTTGACTGAATAATTTACATTTTATTTAGTTTTCCAATCTTAAACCAAAATTATTCTTCAATTTATTGATTTGAAAGATTTTTAACCAATTGTATCGAGTTATTTTTTTTATTATTTTGATTATTTTTTTCCCTATTGTCATTATAAATGTTATTCATAATTATTTTATAAATAATTTTTTCTTTAATAATAAATATTTAAAAAATTTTAAAAATAAAAATTTTTAGGTTTGTATTTAACAAAAAAAAATTCAAAATGTAACTTTTTTTTTATTTTCACACTTGAAACGGAATCCCGTTTTTTGTAGTCTCGAACAACACGGTTTCAAAGAACACGGAACCAATTAATCGTGTTCTTAGTGGGTTACCTGTAATGTGGACTGAATTAAGTTTTTTAAGAATTTGAAAAACTTATAACGTTCAAAAGATTTCACAATTATCAAAGTAAACTTAAAATTTTGTGTTTTGTGGTTTTCTCAGCTTAAAAAAATTTGAAAGAAATTTTAAGGACAACATGAAATGGAAAGTACGCTTAAATTCCTTCAATAACTTATTGTTTATAAGTAACTTATTGTTTAGCTGAACTTGTATTCATTCTTCAATCTGAAGTGTTTTATCAGTCACTTGGAGATCCATATTTTAATTTACCCACAAAATAAAAAAAAAAAGTAACGAAATGATGAGAAATTTTTACTTTAATTAGTTTATTAACTTGAATCACAGAAAGATCTCTTGACATATTGCAGGCGATTTGTGTGTTGAAATGTTGCTGTTTAAAACAGTAAATGCTTAAGATAAATAGAAAGGAAAAAAGGTCAAAGTGAATAAATTTATTTTCAAACATATATTTTTAAATAAAGTAATTATAACTTTTTGTAAACGTCAAGTCCATATTTCCTCCTTTATTCTTTTCTTTTAATGTTCATATTAATAAGTAAACATTACTCCATACTTTAAACATATTTAAAATACTTAAAATACGTTTAATAATAGCAAATTTTCAGAAAGAATACACGTCTTTCCTTTCTGAACCTACAAATAAATATAATATTTGATCCTGGACAATGCGCATCTTCCGAAGAAAGGAGAAAAAAAATAAATACCTATATGCTGGATTCTAATTTCCTTAATTGCGAATCACAGCAGTTTTGCCAAATTGATGACTTAGACAACTCGATTGCCGCTGAGCAGGATTAGCCTATGTTATAATTTTAAATAAGAAATAATGATGTAATAATCTTGATCTTAGATTGTCCCCCCCCCCCCCCCACCCGCTCAAAAAAAGTAAAATAATAATAAATAAATAATCACTTCGTTTTATATCACTAGGCTGTGATGTATTCATTGCACTGTAATGTTTTTAAGGTGACTTTAGCACTCCAAAATCGATGACAGAAATTTCCTATCATGTACCTATTTCTAATAATGTAGATTTTCATCTTGATGAGACACACACAGAAAGAAAGAAGAACTTTAACAAAAAAAAAAGGCAACAATTGTATTGAATTTAATGACTTTGCAGAAGGATTAAAGTGCTTTTGTGTTTTCTATTTGATTATACTTTTAAGGTTTGCAGTCAAAAGAAATTACAAAAATATATTTCTATTTTAATAAAATATGAACGAAATTATCAACATCATTTTGTACCTAATAATAAGGATTTTTGGCAGAAAGAGTAGGCCTACTGATTTTTGAAAAAGATAGACTTCATTTTCGGTTGCACTAAAATACAAAAATAATTTGGTTGAGATAAATTTTAAATTCTTAGACTTGTGTTATCTAAAGGGAAAAAAATCACGAAGTTCTTTTACTTTTTCAAAGATAATTAACTTTAAAGAAATCTTTTTCATTTCCACAATATATGTGCGAAAATTCATATATTAATAGCATTAATGTCGGAATTCTTGTAAATCACCACTAACGAAACCTTAAAAGGGCTACTCATTGATTTTTTTAGTTTGTAATTCAGTATCTTCACGGGCTTTCAAAGCAACTCCAAACTTGCTGATACATGTCATGGTTTTATAATTTCCCGATAAGCTATTTCAGTTAATCATGTAACTCAACAACTCTTAAAATCGACAACTGTTAAGCAAAGAGTAATTGACTAAAATACGAGTAGAATACTTTTGCTCTTATGAGCAAAATGTGATAAGATTTGTGTGGGAGTGTTTGATAGAAATTCATGCAGGTACATGATTATTACAAAATTTATATTGAAATTTTTTTATTTAACTTCTCTGCTGATCAACAGCAATAACAAAAAAATATTCTTGTTAAGCCTTATTCTAAAAAACGCTACCCTAATGTTCAATATCAATCGCATCACAAATGATATCTCACCAATCCAATATATTGTATTAGACCACATTATAATAAATTTCAAAATTTTGAATTTAAAGAGCTACTAAAATGCATAGTGGCATAAAAGTCATTATTGTTGCGAGACTTACTTTGCTTTATTCATATGACTATAAATGGTTTTTACAGTTAAATTTTGTGCTCAAATTATCTTCCCTCTTTATTGATATAAGCTGAAGGCATTTAGGAAAACTAAGACAAACTCCTTAGCTCAGTTTTCGAACTAAATCTATTTCAGGCTAACGTTGATTGTATTCCAATAGGTAGTAGCTTTTGCGCCACCCTGTACAGTATACTATAACAAGTCACTATCACTATGCTATTGGCTGTGAGGTTTTTTTTCAACGTATATACAGAATATTAGCCGTGCCGGCGTGGTCGTGCGGTCTTAGGCGTCGGTCTGCCGTGAGGCCAGTGTGCCGGTTCAAATCCCGGTCGAGAGCATGGATGTTTCAATTTCCTTTTCTATGTTGTTAGCCTCTTCTTCACTTTCTCTTCGGTCTGACGTCATTCCTTAATAGCGTCATGGAGAAGGCAAAGGGAAACCACTCCAGTATCTGTTCCCTTGTAAAGCTACGGCTTCTCCTAGGGGTCGCCCTTCAGGGGTCACTAGGTTCCGTAGACTTGAACCAATCTACGGATTGACCTACTATGGTATGTATGTATACAGAATACTCTCGATATCTCGAAAACCTTGATATGTCGAAAAATTATTTTTCCCCTTGACATTACATATTCATCTAATGTTAATTTTAATTCTTATGTCGAAGAGTTTTCACTCAAAACCTTGTTATGTCGAATATTTTTCGAAGTAAAAAATGAATTTTTCAGGAAAAATCGCCGTTTAGTTGTGTCGAAGCAAATAGAGGTATTTTTTCAAGAATCTCTCACACCCCTCATTATCCTCTCTGAAGGGTCAAGGACGATTCCGATAAGTCCATCTGGTCGATAACTCCATTTGGGGAAAGGAAGGTGCGAGTATGCGCTACTATGTCTCGCCAGTCATTTGTTACATTGTTGCTTAGGCGAGTTGTTCTAAATTGTTCAGAATTTACTGCATATGGTTAAGTTAGTCGGCGAAAAACGTTAGGGAAGTTATAAAACGTGTCAGTGCGTTACTGCACCCCAAGCTAAAGATGATGTCCACATACTACGACGCTTCATGGAATGCTCGGATAACGTGGAAAACGATGACTTTGCCTCTATTTTTCAAATAGAAAAATTGGTTGAAGAACAATTTCAAAAGAGATGTCGCCAAGCCACGATACAGGACTTTTTAAGAAATTCTAGCAATATAAGTTCATTGTATTTTACTAATTCTTTTCAATTTAATGTAATTTCGACTATTTTTAAAAATTAAAATTATCATTTCTGTATTTAGACTTAATGTCAACTATCATTACATATTTATACTTATTCTTATCTATCAGGACTCTAATTTTTAGAATATTATTCCGTATCTTGTGTTTTTACGTGAAATTTTATGTTTTGGTTATGACCTTGTTATCTCGAAAGCTCTTTTTTTAGCGTCCCTTCAACTTCGACATATCGAGAGTCTACTGTATAAAAGTATGCATAATATGCACTATAAGGTTACGCCCTTCTGTTAACAAACTCTTTAACTATTTCTGTTTAGGATATTTGCACAAAAGCCAATATTTACAAGACAAAATTATAATTGACTGATTAGTAAATCTAGGTAACGCCAATTTTCAAAGCAAAAATGAATTGTTTGCAGCATCTATGTGACATTACAACTGAAAAGTCACATAAGTTGTTTTGTTTCGTGCTTTTTTTTGTACTGAAATCACTACAGGGCAGAAAAAAAAAAGGATACAAAAGAGCAGTTATTCTTCAACCAAATATTAAAATGGCAAATTGAAAATTCAAATGTAGCTCCCTAATTAAAATTTCAACGTTTTTTGTTTGCAGAATTAAAATTACATAGGCCTATTACTTTAAATTATTTTCCATTAGCCTGAGCTCTTGAAGTTAAGGATTGAACCAAAACGTTGTATTCTGATGTTTCGTTTATATGACGGTACTGTTAATAATTATCTCTTAAAAATATTGTTTTCGTACGAATACAAAACACTGGAAATAGCGTTTCAATGATACACTTATAGATACAGTAACGATATTTATTAATTGTTATTAAAAAAAACTTTATCTAATATTTTAGATAAAATCTTTTCATTAAAATTTGAAAAGCTGTCTGCCAGAGGTTTGTAATTCCATTTTTCAGAATTTAAAGACTCTTCATAACAATTAAGCTACGGAAAAAAAGAAGAAAGAAATACGATACATTCACGAGACTTACCTCCCTAATACGTCCTAGGTTCTTTTAATGAAATGACATATTTTTAAAAAATGGATTGCTGGCAGGCAGTTTTTCATTTACAATAAAACATAATGAAATATATTTCATTGTTTCATTTGGATATTATCTTCAAAAATTTAAAGTGAAGTAAAATTGTAACTGGTTTGATTATCTTCTCAATTTTCGGCGAAATAAGTTGAATTTCTGTTCGTTTTACCAGCCACTTTTTCTGAAACTTATTCAGATTCAGCAATTGAGAATTGCTATCCAACGGATAATTGTATGTGTATTGTATCCTCCAGATGTCGCTTGAGGCCTTCGTTATATTCCTCTTACCTTACAGCAAAGGCCTCGTGTCGAGTCATTTTACTTCTGTTAAGGTTATACAAAAATAGAAATGTTTCTATTGTTAGGGATGTGATCATCAAATCAACTCAATTTTAAAAATGTTTTATAAAGCCCAAATACCACATTTTAACGACCGTTATTGAATTTTCAAACTTAGAAAACAAATGATGGAAGGTCGTTTGCATGGAATTTCATTGTAACTATTAAAACACTGTTGACGTAGTTTGAGAGAATAACTTCTAATAACTTAATTACTGAATTAATACAAAATATGTCGGAAAAAATATTGAGATCGCTCTTTTTTTTCTTAATTACATTTTAGTAAAAACAAAATAAAAAAAAATAGTCTTTGCAAGTCTAAAATAATCTATAGAAACCAAACTATAAATAATAAGTAAAACTTCGTATCTCTAAGAAACAAGGGAGAAACAAACATTTTTAAAAATAAAAAAAGATTCAAAATCGGTATAAATATTTCTTTTTTTTCTTTTTTTTTTTTTTTAAAAACAAATTAGACATTACAATTTTTTTAAATAAATTACTGTATTTGATTGTAGTATGACTAATTTTCGAAATCAACTTATTGATAACCAATATTGTTAACTGTTACATTTGTAATTGTGTACCAGGTGTAAGAATTAAATGATTTCAGGTTTTCACAGTTCGCTAATTTTATAATTATTAAAAGTTGCGCTTAGAAAAACTTTTATATTAAAAAAAGAACGCAATTTATCTTAATTTGCGTAAAGAGGCTTAACAATGAAATTCCCCAATCCTGGAACTTCATTCCTGAACGGAGGAGATTTTTAAATATTTAAGTTATCTGATGAATATATAACTTAAATATAAATTAACTCAAACAAAACTTAAATACAGTAATCCCTCGATTTACGTCCAGGTTCCATTCCATCCGACAGGACGTAAGTCGATACATTAAATGAACAGAGTTATAGGGATTATAGACGTATACTGTCCAAAACATTGTAAGAGAGAAGAAGAGACCATTATATTCACCAAGACTGTTGCTGAACTTTGTAGTTTTAGATTAGGAAAGGACCTTGTCGTTGCTTCTTCACTATCGTCGATTTAATGGAAGCAGATCCTTTCATAGATGCTATCCTTATTTTTCAAAATGATCGTCGTTATAGAATGAGACCATCCGAAGTTACATTTGATCACATTGACGGGCTTACCAGCTTCATATTGCTTCATAACTTGCAACTTCGTTTCAAGATCACCTCTTTTTCTGTGATTCTTCAGTAGGTTTTATGATTGGGCGTATATGGGCCAAGTTGCACAAATATCGCGAAATATTTAATGATAAATACTACAAATAACCTATTTCTCAAACTCAAAATCAAGAGAGGAACCGTTGAAGATACATGCCGATTGCCGAATGCCGAGGGAGGTTGCCGCTGAATGCGCTGTTGCCATTGCGCATGATACAATTGTTGCTAAATAGAAACCATTTCACTAAAACGATATGAATCTTCATTATCAAAAAAACTAAAGTTCAAAATTTACGTATAAGCAGTTTTTAATTTTATTTTTTTCAAACTATATTACTTTATATGAGTAATGAAGATTAACATCGTCTGTTTAGAAACTTTTTTTCCTTTACGCTTGCTTGCGTCTTGTTCGAAAGTATGGTAGAGAATGTTATTTATTCCTTTATGGGATCACGGACGTATCTTCGAACGGGCGTAAGTCGAGGGATGACTGTATATAATTTAATCTGATGAAATTTGAAGTAGTTCTTATCTTATAAATAAATCCATTAACAAATCCTCCTTTGTGGAAAAACTTTTTTACTCCATGACGATATTTCGAATCATTGTTTATTAGATTTTGGGAATTTGAAGAATTAGTGGTGTATCATTATTTATTGGATAATTGTAATTATTTTAGTATACCCTCAATAATGATGATTTGTAATATCATATACCATTCATTAACGTTGTTTAAAAGAACTTGATGAAATTCATTGTTAATTTTACTTTGTAATAAGAGGAAGGTTTATTTTATTTTTCCTCTTTTACCTGTAACCTGAAGAAGAATGATTGAAAAAATCATTCGAAATATCGTCATAGAGTAAAAAAGTTTTTCCTCAAAAGAGGATTTGTTAATGGATTTATTTGTAAAGAATATATCTAGTCAGATAAGTATGTATCAATAGTTCTTATCTTGATATTTTCACGTTGTTTAAATTGAAAAATCAAACCCAAAAATTTATTAACTTTATTTTTTGATTATTTGTATACTATGATAAAAATCTAAGAGCACGAATTACATAAGAATCTATTTTCCATTAAATTTTCATCATTCTAGAGTATACAGTTTTCAGTTGAACTTGGTAATAAGCAGATGAATATACAATGTGACTCATATGAGCTTTTGCTCATTCGATTTCAAATTACATTGTCTGAATCTTTTGGTTTATGGCGTTTCTTAAAGGTTTTTTTTTTTTTTTTTTTTTTTGGAACAGCTCTACAAATTATTATTGCAACAATTATTACCCTTGAATAAATTGCGAGTATAATAATATTTTAAAATACATCGGACATGTTTCTAATAATGAAAATATTACACTGCTCAATTTAAGAAAAACCATACAATAAGAAAAAAATAACTGGGAAAAAATAGCTCAGACACTATTCAAGTATTTATGATTATGAAAATGATTTTTAGAAATCTTTTATTCTATTGGCCTTTTATAATATAATAAAAATTAAAGCATTAATGAAAAACTTCGTTCGAGAACTTCAATCAATTTCAAATTTAAGAATTATAAATATAAGCTAGTAAGTTTCTTACTAGCTCAAGGATATGCAAATTAAAACAAATATGAATAGTTGACTAAATGTTCCTGTATAAATAGTTAATTCCTTTAGGAACTTAATCAAATATGTTCTTGAAACTTCATAAAAATAAAATAGTAAGACTATTATTAGAAAGTGACAATATTTCTAAATTTATTAAATACTGGAATTCCAAATCTAAACTAAGCAACGCTTCTATTAAATATAATCATTAAGAATAATGAATTAACTTGCTTAAATATTGAAATAATAACAAATATTTAAAAAAGACAAAAGCATTTTGTTTACCATCAATTAAAAATATAATTGTAAGAAAAACTTTTATTATCAAACCTTTACAAGAAATAAACAAAGTTATCAAACCAGGTGGTTTATTAAAGCGGATTAATCTAGAATAGATTTAATTACTGACCTGTGTCGTCGTTTCTTTTTCTTCTTCTTATTTAGGCCTAAACCTTGAACCCCAAAACAGTTTTTATCAAGGAGGTCATTGTCGACACCTACAAAGAAAAAAGAAATCCCTCTGGGTTACAAATGTTGTCTTCAAAGTCAGTAAATAAATAAGAACCTTAAGAAAAAAAAAGCCTTTTAAAGACTGCCTGTAGTAGAAGGATAAATAATTTACGTGAATTTCAAATTTGGACAAATTGGTAAAAAATTTGGATAAATCAATTTTAATTCATATTAAAAAATAAACGCAGCGTAAGGAACTGTTTGTGGAAGACTTTATTTTAGAACATTTTTAATTTTAAGTTTTTTAATTTAATTTTTTAACTTGCTTGTGTTTTCAGTGAATAATTTACGTATAAATAAGTTGTATATAATAAATACTGAATATCTCTTTAAAAAAAAATGTATGAATGTTTAAACGAATAGGAAATAAAATCCTCTTCAATAAATAAATAAATAAATAAATATTAAAAAAAAATTTAAAATCATGAAAAAAAAATTGTAAAATATACTGAATTTAAAGCAGTAATTTATTTATTTATTTATTTATTTATTTATTTACTTTTTTATTTATTGTGCAGATTTAGTTTTATTTGAAAATGAATTACTTTTATTTGCTCTGCATTTTCAATTATTTTTTTCTTAATTTTTTAGAAAGACATTTTTTTATGAATTTGAATCCAGATGTAGAAATAAAAAAGATGCTTAAACTTTTTTAAAAAAAAATGCAAATATTAAAATCTTTAATCATAAGTGAAAGTCTGAAATTGAACTCTCTCAGTTAGTAATACTTTAAAATATACCTTACATCTTAAATTAACTTTAAATTATCTTATCTCAAAACTTATTTAATCTCATACTTGTAACTTCAGTTAACATCATTGTAAAAAAAAAAAAATTAGAAGCCAATTTTAACGAATATCAAATACATGATCTCAAAATCTTAAATGTTCTTTATTATTTTTAAGGTTTTTTTTTTTTTTGGTTTTTTTTTTCCCCAATCTACAACTGTCTGAACTACGTATTCCTACTGTTATTCTTATTGTTAGTTCTTCATTAATTTGGATTTAAATTTATATCAATTTAAATAATTCATTAGAATCACAAACACTAGATATATTTTTGTAATACTTTTTATAATATTTTTTATATACCGGTACATTTATTTTTGTTATTGAAAGACAATTCTAGTTCAGCATTTTTTCGAGGGTTTTAAATAATTAAAGAATGGCAATTATTCTGATAATTATCTGAACGGAACCTATCTCTTTGTATTTCTAATGTTCTTCTCCATATGATAATAAATGCGCTGCCTAAATAAGAGAGGGATGTTTACTTCGAATGTTACAAAGAACAGTAATAACTTAAATCGATTTTATTTGTAGAAGATAAATGCAGATGCCTCCAACAACACTTCAATAGCAAAGTCAATAATATTATAGAACAAACAGAACAGTTCCTGAATTAATGAATGGATAATAAGCAAAAGGCTATTTACATTCTAAGCGTTAATAGGAAAAGTAAAAACAAATATTAAAAAAGATAATGAAGAAGAGAGAGAGGAACATGAATACAAAAATGTTATATTAGTTCTTTGCTCTTAATCAAACAAGTTTTTCAATAATACCTTTGAAATTCCTTTGTTCTTAAATTAACTGTGTAGAACGATAATTTAATTTTTCTAAATATTTCTATTTTATTAACAGATATTTAATTTTATAAAGGATTCCACCTATTCAAGTTTATTGAATTCTGAAGAGTTCGCCTAATTCTATTCTGAACATTAAATTTTAAAATTATATTGATCTATCAATAAGATACACAATACTCCTAAAATGTCTTTTTTAATAACAACAACATATTTCATTTTCATTAAGAGAAAACTTCTTCAGGTTGAATAACTGAAGATAAGAAATCTCTTCTTCTTCCTCAACTGAATTCGTTTTGATACATTTTAAAAAATGTTTACAATAAAATACGTGTAGACCGTCCGTGTTTACAATACAAAAATCGTAATTCTTATACTATTCAGTTGAGGAAAATGAAAGAGATTTCTGATCCTCAGTTATTCAACCTGAAGAAGTTTTCTGTTAAAGAAAATGAAATATCGTTATTGTGATTAAAGAAGACATTTTAAAAGTATTGTATATCTTATGATTAAACGAAGAGTATAGATTTAGGAACTGTAATATGATCTATCAATACTTTGTTAATTTTAATATCGTCAAGATTGGTATAACATCCGTAATGTATTTGTAGAAAACATTAAAATCCGAATACAATAAGATATCCATTCGCATTGGACGTATTAAAAATGTGATCAATAATAGCTCTTTATTTGAAATCTCGTAAATCTCATAAATGTTAACAATTAATATGATTCCAATTATATAATAATAGAAGCAATAACGATAAGAAACAACCGAAATCCTATCTACATTCAAATAGAAATGTTGAATAGAGAATATTTTTCTGATTTTATTGTTGTTGAAATAAAAGCCTGAAGTCTAGTTATAAAACTTGACTTTATTTTTTTTTAGCTTCGCAAACTTGCAAAAGATTTCGGGTTTTTTTTTACAGTTTATTTTTCCTTTGTCCTCTATTACAATATTAAAAAATGCTTTTTAAGCAAAGCTTAAATTACTTACATTTCAAAGTACCATAAACCGCATTCTATAAGACTATTTGTAAATTTCTCTAAGTCTTTCTGTTTTCAATGATTTCATTTTATGACTCAAGTTCCTTAAAAGAAGACAATGGGTTATTCCCAAAATTTCTTTAAAATTTGAAAATTTATGTCTTGGTTACATTTATTTTCCAGTTTCTTAAACTTTTTGCTTTAAAACTATTTCTTTTTCTAATTTTTGTCCTCATCATTTTGTTAAAAGCAGCACTAATACATAAAAAATAATGCACTCATTTAAAAAATAGCATGAAACATATTACTATAATAAAACCATTTTTGTTTTACCATTTTATTCTTATTAATTGAAATTTTTAAATTTTGTTGTTCGTTAATACTATGTAAATTATTCAAATTAACAATTCATCGTAATTTGCTTTTTTACTGATAATCATTATTTTTATAAAAAAAAACCTTGGTCTACACTTTATCATTCTGTTTATATAATAGCTTACATAATAATTTATATAATTATTAAAATTATATCATATAATAATAATATAATGGTTCGTATAATTATGTTTATATTGTTCTGTTATTTAGGCCTATCTATTTCAAATCTTGCTTTTTTTAAGTTTTTATTTATCGTTAGACTCTCGATCCAATTTAATCTAAAACTAGCCGAATTTTATATTTAAAAAAAAAAAAATGGAAAAAAAAAATGAGATCTTAACAAGTTAGAAAAAAATATTAAAAGCTATTTTCTCAAGATCGATATCAAATTGTTTCTCTTGAGATATATGTAGATGCAATAAATATTATGTGAATTTATGATATTCTGTCGCTTAAAACTCATGTATTCAACTATAATTTTAATAACTTTATATCCTTCAGAAAAAGAAAATTGAAAAATATTTGAAACCAATAATTAGAAAATGTCTATTATTACAAGAAAATTTTCTTTCTTAAAGATTTTTCCTTCCTTTGCTACAGTATTTATTATTAATATCTATTTTACAATTTTCATCAGTTTTCAAATCTTATTTTTTTCATCAATCAAATATATAAAAATTATTATTTTTTTATTTGAATTCCCTAACTTCGTATTACCGCCTCAAATTTTTATTCAATTGGAGATACATTTTGGTAATTTTATACAATATACTTTTCCTTCGTTTTTTGGAATACAATAACTAAGATTCCAAAGGTTATTCAATTATAATGCTTTGTTAATTTTTTGCTTTCTTAATATCCTCTGAGTCTCACTGGAAATTTACCGTGTGCTAAATCCTTGGAATTTACTATGATATATGATATATAATATAATAATTATAAGTATAATATAGAAGATTATAAATATTTAAAATTGCACTTTATATATTAAAAACATTTTTTTAAAATAAATTTTAGGAAGTTCTATTAACTGATAAATCTTTTAGCTGAACCACGACAGTTTCTCATTTTTCCAATCAGGATTTCATATTAATAAAAAAACATAAAAAAAATCTTGTTAATTAGTAATAACTAATTAAACTGTTCGTTTTGCCTTTTAATGAAACTTTCCCCAAAAAACATCAAAATCAATAACACAAATCTACTTTACTAACGACACGATAAATTAATAAAGCAAAAGAATTTACTAACGTCATTATTATTAATTTAGATTATACTATTGTTAACTGAAAATTCAATAAAAATAAAAGTAATATACTTTAATTTATAATTTTTGATACTTGTATATATATGTAAATAATTTGTGACTATTTGTAATTTATTACAATTTCATTATATAATTGTTGGTTTGTAAGCCACCTAAATATTTTTAATTTAAACATATCATCAATTACATGACTTAACTGAAATAATTGAATATATTTATTAAATATATTAATATTAAATCGAAATATTTAAGTGGAATCATGCAGTTACAAATAACAACAACAGAAATTAAAATCAGCAAATGTAAGGTCCTAATTGCAAAGAAATTCGTAAATGACTTTTACAAAATTAGACGTTGTAATTCAGTTTTTTGTTGGTTTGTTTTCTCCTTCGATTATGATATTTAGCGTAAGTAGTTGTCGTAGCTTGGGTTTTATTACTAAATGCTCAAATTATTGCTCTGTATTATGAATATCAATGAAAGCAATTTAGAGTTGGTATTCTGTTTGGATTTGTAAGCAAAAGTTGATCTCAAAATTGCAGTTTGATGAAGACATAAAATTCGTATTACGATTCGCACAATTCCATAAATCAACTCATGAACGTGTCTCTATTTTTAATATTTTAGTGCAATCTCAAATTTTTATTAAGTATCACTGATCAATAACAATATAAATACAAAACATAAAAATACAAAATTTCCTGTTGGATAATCTTTGGTTCGTAGATTATAAGAAAAATACTAGAAAATGATTACTTACAGTTGATTGCGTCTCTGGGACAGATTGGAAGACACAGATGTCATCTGCTTTCCGAGGTTTTGAAGGTGACAATAAGAAGAGGATCTCGTGAACGAAGAGCAACGTGTAAAATGGAGAGGAGGAGTTGTAGCTCCCTCCCACGTACGGCAGGTGGTGGAGTCTCCAATGAATCTTTTCTTTATACGTTATATTCACCGGGGGATGAACCCGATCCCCCTCTTACTTGACAGATTGGAGGAGACTTTTGCCAATAGCGAGGGTCGGACCCAACTTGTGACTTGTCAGAACTGTCACCGTAGAAAGTGTGAACACGACAATTGCTTAGTAGGGAATTTGCAAAGCTACGACCAACCAGCTTGTCAATCAGGGACCTCGTTGAGTGCCTTTAATGACCAGACCAAAGGAGACAGGGTCCTTCAAGTCCTTTATCCATAGGATACAGTCTGTTTAAACGTTAAGCTTACCTCTAAGATTTGAAGATGCATTCGGATGTTAATTTCCGAATGCATTTTTATTCATTGCTATCTTTATTTCAAACTGAACAAAATCTAAATTACTTCATTTACTAATTCATTTTATCTTGGCTCCAGAAATTCTGAAAGTAATCGTCAACGAATCTGTCTATTCTATTAAGGTCAGTAAAAGTTACTTTGAAAAGTTCCATGTAAGTTACAAAATGTTTCTATTCATTTTAAATAAGTTACAAATCAAGGCAAGTTCTCATTAATATTCTGTGACTAATTTTGCGATGATCACTTTCCACAATTCTTATCAGATTAACATCTTCCTTATATCTAATAAAAGCTGCTATGTAACAATGGTTAAAATTTTGTTAAGGTCCTTTTCATTATTGTAGTAAGTTGAGTTGAATTTCACGTTTTAACTGTGGAATCCCAAATGCACGAAACAGAATTTTCAACTTTTGCAAATTAGTTTAAATCACTGAGAATTTTTGAAAATAACATCTGAAGTTTTTTTTCTTTTTCTTTTTTACGGTTCTACTGAAACCCTGCCTCAAAGTTATTTCAGATTCCTGCTATTCATTATATTACTATTTCAAAAAAAAAGCAAAAATCTTTTTAAAATCTCGATTATTTAAATGAAGCATTTGCAACATTAATTCAGTCTACTGCTTATATTTCATTTTATTTATTGAAAAACACTTAGTTCTGATTCTTTTTATCATCTACTGAATATTCTAAAGTTTCATCATTATCATTCTGTAATAATGTATTCCTTAACGTGCAAATAAAACTAATAACTGCACAATTCTTTCTTTCAAATATTGTACTTATCTGATCCATGAATTCTTATTTTGAAGAAGTTACTTATTACTCATAATCATAATTTTGTTATTATTACTCATAATCAACAAAAGTTACCTTTAAATAAGTTCTATTTCTCAAATAAATTATAAATTGGTAACCTCAATTTTAAACTTGTAACTCTAGTCTGACTTTCCACAAAACACTCAATGATTTTATTTACATACGACATATTACGAAGACAATTACAACTATAACATCGCAGTTTTTTATATTTTAAAATTAAAAAAATAATAGAAAATCAATTACTTAATTCAAATCTAATTACTTGGAAAAGAATGCTTCCATGTATTGATGAGAAAATAAAATTTTACCATTCACAGAATTAGTACAAAATTCATACATATTTCAGAAACTTCTTTGTAATCGCTTCTCGGCCTTTTGGCTTAGATCAAAGTGAGTATATATTTATTTATTTATTTATTTATTTCATGTTCCATTTAACTTCGTTTTAATAAATAAATTTTAGACTATGATAAAGTCGAAAATGAAAACCCATACCTAATCTTTTAAGGAGCTTTAATGCATTTTGTAAATTTCTTTTAAAGATCTCTGCATTTGTTCATCTAAAATCTTATTTAAAAGTTAATTTATTCTACAATAAACTGATTTATATTTTTATTTTTCTTAGTTTAAGAAATCTAAAATTTCTAAAAACTTGAGATAGCAGATGGAAGTTTATCGGATAATGGTTTTTATAATCACAAAAATCTAAATTCATTAAGAATTAAGCAAAGAAGTCAAATATTAATTGAATAAGTTTACAAAAATAAGAATTCTTAAATATCTAAATTAATATAAAACCTACAATAGTGATTTCCTCGCTACTCACTATCAAAGAAAATAATAAAAATAGTAAAAATAAAAGTTCTAAGTTGAGCCTGATTTTATTTCCTTTTCATATAAGAAATGGATTAAATATTTCTAAGGTTATCCTCTCTGAACTTATACGCTTCTGTGAAATTTTAACCTTTTTGAGTTTCAGGCCTTTTTTACTTCGATAAATAAGACGATTTATTTTACAGCAAACTTTACGGATAGAGCATTAAGCTTGTTTTGTTTTTATTTTTTGTTTTTTTATATTTTTTTCTTTTTCTTTTTTCTTTTGGATCGTCAAGGTTTAGGTTAAGTTTAAATCATATCTTTCATTTTTTTTACTTTTAAGTCATAAATGCCTACATATATTTCTACATATAATAATCACATTCTTCTTTCTTTTTTCTTAAAAAAATAGTCATTTAGATTATTGAACTGTAAATGAATCTGAAACTTAGCTTGTGAATGCATTTAAATTAAGTGCTATTAACGTAGATATGAGAATTCGAAATATAGTGTAAATGCTTCAAAGATACCAACTTAAAAATAAAATAAAAAAAGGAAAAAAGGCAAAATACGTTTTTCTGAAGGATGACTTGAAGATGAGTCATTCCTTCATGATGTCATCTGTTGTTCAACAACGGATTTCCTTACATTTCCTGAAGAACCACCCCTTCTTCTCTGTTGCAGCTCAGTATTTCATAACCATTCTATAACTACATTAAGTAACTGAGATTTCTTGTATCTAATACAATAATACTCCAATGAAACAACAAACATGACATAATGAGCTAAAGGAACATTAAAATTTGTCAGAACGAATATAAAACAGAACACAATAAAAAAAAGATAAAAATAAAGAGATGAAAAGAATAAATAAAATAATAAATGAGATCTAGGAATGTAGATGAAGGAAGAAAAGCAGTCATAGTTAAAGTATAAATAAGTCCAAAATAAAAAAATAAAAAAAGCATGAACTAAGAAAACAAAAAAAATTATCGAATTTTCACGGAGTTTCAAAAAATATTTTTATTAAAATCATTTCTATCTTCTTATTTTCGTAGTTTATTTCGATTGGTATTATCAGTATTACTACTTGCCTTTGTCAATTTTTAAATTTTAAAATCTGTAAAATCTTCATCACAGAATCTTCTGAATATGATTTTCGTAGTTGAAAAGAATTAAATTAATAAAGATAGTTTTCTTTTTTTTTTTTTGTTCCTAAATAATCTTAAAAATAATAAATCTATATAAAAGAAATTTCAGATTCTAAAAATTGAAATCTGTAAGTTAGACTAAAGTTATCTATTTTTCCATATACAATAAAGTTGCAATTTATTTATTTATACAATCTATTTTAAATTTCTTGAGATCATTAATGGTTGGATAATAATGTCATTTCTTTGTATAGATCACCGTTACTATTCTTATGATGAATAACAGTAATATTCATCATAACAATGTCATGTAAGTTAAAAGTAAAATCGAAGTAAAACGACTAACTTCGATTTACTTTATTTCGTCCTTTTACTCCGATTGGTGTTATCAGTATTAATAATTTTTAATAAGTTTGAATAAATTTGAAAATAAAAATGTGTAATGATTTTTTGTATAATATTCTTATAACTTATCTTCTAATGTCATGCAATTTTACTAGATTTGACACTAGGGACACGAAAAATAAAGGATGTTTTATTGTTAAAAATGCTTATTTACTTACTTTTTAAGATTTTTTTTTAATAAAGTACGAAGCATTTAACAAGAAAGTTCTGTTTTCATTTGTAAACTCGTTTTGTAACAATTTTAACATTTAGGAGTGAAGAAACAATGTAAAAGCATAACGTTTTCTTTGTCTAGGCTCATGTTTTTTCCCAATTCAGTGGAGATAATACGCTTTTTCCTGAACATTTAAAGTTACAATCTACTCAACATCAATATGATTAAAAGAGGTAAAAACAGTTTTAAGAAATTGCGTTCCCCCCCCCCCCCAAAAAAAAAAAAAGAGCTTTTCGGCATGTTTGAACTAGGCTTTGTTTATTCCTTCTTTCTACTGATCTTCTCTAGTAAATTGATAGTTTAATAGAATCAGAATTTACTATTAAGTAGGTATTTTTATCTGTATTCTGCAATTGAACTCTTTTCGTTATGTATAATTCATTCAATACTTCAATTTTAATCTTTAGTATTGGTGTTTATAAAGTGTTTTAAAGTATATTAACGTAGAATTGCTAGTAACACATTAAACGAAAAACGCCGGAGAGTCCATAGATTTCATAAAGAGATCCTGGATCCAGTCTTTTCTATCTTTTTTTTTCGATGTAAATGACTTCTTCGTTAACTCTTTTCTTCTTTTATTATGTATATACGATCAATGTAACAGGAAAATTACACGGGAATTATAAGAGAACAAGAGCAGCCACAGATTGAAACTTCCCAATTGGAATCCGATGATTTTTCTTGTTGCTGCTTCTCCAAATGCTAAAAGCACCATGACACGACAGCAGTAGCAAATATCATAATTACAAAGTGATTTACTTTGAAATGTCATAATTCTCTGTTTCTGCCGCGAATGGTTGATGGAGAGTAAGGGTCAAGATGGCCATAGAGCAAAGTCAACACAGACATAATGGCGTCCGACAGCATTCCTTCCGTTCCAGAGCGCTGGCTTCATTATCCGCCATTTTCCGTTGGTGCTTTCCATTCTGCAAGGGTGATGAGCCATGTGGCAATGGAAACACATTAAAGTGTCGGCTTTTCTGCGTGGGTGAGGCCCTAATTCTCCCCCGCAAAAATGCAGTAGCTTCTTCACTCCCACCCTTCTTTGCGGTGAAGAAAAATATTTCTGTTGAGATCTGTCACTGCTGAATGAAGCACGTCTAGTTCTCGCGGAATTTAATAGTTTCACCCTTACATTCCTCATTCTTAAAAAGTCTCTGCCGGGGACTGAATGGAAAAAAAGTCAACCTACCATTGTTTTTGCAACTGTGCGAAAGACAAAAAGCAGAGAAAGAGATTTCTTTAAATTACAAGAGAGAGTGAAAGGTACGGAAAGATTCAAAATGATTTCGGCTAAAAATAAAATAAAAAAAATAATAAAGTAGTAATAAAAAATTTATTATAAACAATTAATCATATCCTACAAAGAACACTGTTATTTTCACGCTAATGTAGTATAAGACATAAAGAGTTGATATTAAGAAAACAAAATCGTCATTAAAGAGCTGTAAATAGTTTAATAATTTCTCATTATTAGCGGTTAATGACAAGTTAAATTATAATAAATGTAATTTTATGAAAAACGAATTTTTAGAATTTCGAAATTACAAATTAAACAAACAAACAAACAAATCATAAATAAAGTGATTTCTAACATTTTACTGGCTACATCATTCTCCTAAATCAGTGTAAATGAAACAGTAAATTTGCTGTAATCAAAATACTGCTTCTCAATCATACTATAGTCTACATTACTTCGAACTTTGTTGACCACAGCCATTACGATATGAAAGCAAGTTACACGAATTTATTCATTGTTCTTTTAATTTATTTTTATTGGTTGCCCCCCCCCCCCCGCCCCTCTTAATTGTTTGTTTGTTATTATTTGTTATATTTATTTGGAAGTTACTGATAAGATAATAATTGATGATTTAGAAGAAAAGTGAATTTGTTTTAAAAACAAGAAATAACTTTTCTATTTTATTACATTTATTTTATTCAAAGAAATTTTATGTTCTATCTAAAGTGTACTGGATCATCTTATAAAGTATAATACTGGAATTTAGAATTTTTCAATTTTTTTTTTTCTCAGATTACCGAAATTTGATTTTTAATTCCTCAGTTAATTTTAGTGAAAAAAAAAAGATGCTCTTATGCTTTTATTTGTTTTTTGTTTTTTTTAATTTTTTCATAAGTTGAATCGTAAATAAAACTTTAAACGTTCAACAATGACTTTCAAAATTGATACTTTTGAGAGATGTTTTGATGTATAAAGTTGTTTTTATTATAAATGAAGATAATTAAAAAAAGGCTCGTTTGACATTTACAAAGCACGTTCGTTAATACTTTTTTTTAATATCAAAATGCTAGTATACAACTTGTATTAAACAGAGAAAACTTAACGTTCTTTTTCTAATATGCTACTTGTTATTTTTTTTTTTTAATCGAATGAAATTAGAATAGAAAGATTCTGATTTAAAGAAAATAATGTGAATTTTGTGAAAGAAATTCAGGGAAAAAAATTCAGAAGTTAAGTACACGAATAATAGTCTAATTTGGAATTGAGCTCTAATGAAAACGATTTTTATGTCTTCAAATTGAGTAGATTGAGATTAGAGCTATAAATGCAAGAATAAACTTCAGAGACTGTCAGATCTTAAGCCATGTAGGAAAACAGTTCAATCTATGGGTTCCTGGACAATTAATTAGGCTAGTTCCATAACAATGACTGTGACGTTCGTCATACACAAAATATTATTTTTATCTGATAGAGGCAGCCTTGACAAAGGCCAATGAAAACAATGAAAACGTGTGAAACTTGTCACAGCCACTGTTGTGATTCTGCATAATCATTGGCACAGAAATACCGGTCGATCTATACATTAACCTGTTTTCTTATATGGCGCAAGTGTAGGTATTTTTCTTGACGCAGTTGGATATTTACCTTTCCAAAACCACTGTTCACTGGGCAATGAGGATGGATCAGATATCCTATCACGACGACGACACACTATATACAGAAACAAAGAAAACTATATCAGAGACCTTACACAGGAAAGGAAGGAGAAACGATTGGATGATAACAAAAATGTAAGACAAAAATTATATTTTAGTGTTAAGAAATATACAAAGAAGCTAAATACTAAATACCTGAATTAGACTAAGCAATTACAACTATTGGATTACATTCCATCTACATATTTCTTTTCAGCTATTATTAAAGGAGGATTCACTCTTGCTTAATAACTGACAATATTTAATACCAATAATCAGACATTGTTAAAACATCACGAGAACTGATCAGCAGCGAAATTAATAATCTAGAAGAAATCTTTTTTTTATGTAAACATTACCTTTAAAAACCAAATATATATGTTATAAATGGAAGGAAATATGTATAATTCGAATAAAGTTCGAATAAAGTTCTAGTTCGAATACACAAGACTTAACCATCAAGATTGTTTAATTTGTACCGTAATTATTTTAGCTAATGCAGAAGCTTACATACAATCACAACAGTAGTCTAATCAATGTTCAAAATAATAATAGCAATGTTCTAATTTTTTTAATTAAGAAATGCAGAAAAAAAAACTTTAATTTTTTTTTTACTTAATTTAGTAAAAAAAGTAAATTGAGTTTATAGAATAACCTTAAAATTAAATGATAGAAGCTTCTTTTTTTTTATAACTATCTTGGAGTTTAAAAATAGGAGAGGTCGTAATACAACTAGCTGCATTTCTGACACTAGTTCTTCATGATAAAAGAACTTTTATTTCCTTACTGACTTAGGCACTAATTTTAACATATATCGTCAACATTTAAGTGCATTCAAGGAGTGAAATTTTGCTTATTTATGACAGTAAATTTTCACTCAAAACGATATTCTTTCGTATTTAGCTAAACAAAATAAAACTTGAAGCATTTCGCACTAAATTTGAGAATGATTTCATCGAAAATTTCTCGAATTTGCTTAGTTTTCTCACATAAAAGGATTAGCTATTTAGGATTTGTTGGACTTAAGCTTACAGACATCTAATGCTGAAAACTGAAGTTCTACATCCCAACATCAAATCAAGGTTTGGTATAAACATTCAAATAATAATTCAATATTACAGCGCAGAGTTTTAATGTGTGTCTGTTTGTTTGTTTGGTTGTTGTTTTTTTTTAAGTTTCAGCACTGATTCTTCTGTTTGAAGTCTTGAAAGAAATAAATTAGTTTAAAAAAACACACAAAATCTTCAATGTAATGTTTTGTGTGCTTCTTAAACTAAATTTTTGCCATATTCTAGCACAAATTAATTTATTTATTATCTTGAAATAAATATTTACATCGAACATAAGTATTGAACTGGATATAAGAAAGTCTTATTATTCCAATATATCGGAAGCGCAGTGGTGCCTCAAAAGAAAAAATACACAATGAAAAACTCACCAATGAAAAACCAGTGAGAAAATTCATGTACTTGAATATTTCACTTCTTTGTTTGTCTATTTGTTCGCAGACGAAGTTAAAAATATGCGATGTTTTTTTATTTGTAATCCAACTTAAAACATTTGGATATTTATTTTGGTCTTCACACCCTCATCCCAAAATGACTCAAAAATCCTTGTAACGGCTTGACTGATTTTCTTAAATTTGAGTTGGTAAAACCTTTTTTTTTCCGTAGACCAACTTAGAAAATCATCACGATTATTTGATTTTCCACATCCCAGTCAGTTCTCAAAATTTCCTTCCACAGACGTTGCTCAAACATAATAGATACCAGAGCTAGTATCTATCACGTTTTGCTCTGGTTACTTGACTATATTCTTATTTAAATATTTATTTATTTATTTATTTATTTATTTATTTATTTATTTATTTATTTATTTATTAATAATGAAGATACAACGGGCATATACCCAGTTACAGTATCTGGTAAAAACACAAAAACAAAACAAAACAAAAAACAAGTACTGTACATAGAAAAAATTAATACGGTGAAAATAAGCTAAACAAATTTATATCTATTGAGGTAGATATCTGAGTCTTAGGGAGAGAGAAATATAAACTTATATCATTTTACATCTAAGGAAAAACTGCTTTTCAAATTGATCATGTTTTCTTTGAGTGCAGTGAAAAAATTTTAAAGAAAAAAAGGACCGTCTACAATAAGGCATAAGTTTCCTTTTTTATAATTAATTACTTACACATGTAAGCAATCTAAATAATTATTAAAATTAATTTACCTAAGATAAAGATTTGGAAATGTGCTTTATCTAGTGTTAAATAAAAATCTGATTCTGAACTAAAGCTGAAAATTTTGTAAACTATTTCAATGTAATGAAATCCAAGATTTTTACCGGAAAACTGTTCAAGAGAAAAGGCAGGAAATCAATATTTATTAAAGAAGAAACACAATTCCCTTAAAGTAAAACAGATATAAGATTTTCATTGAAACTCAAAATATACAGTATTTATAAAAAAAAAATGGTAAATTAAAATGAAAAAAGATAATTAATTTGCTAATTAATTTTATGTAATTTAAGTAACTTAATTTTAATTTTTAATTTTCATCAAATTATAAATTTATTATAAGAATGACTCATTTCGTATTGCTTCGCAAAACTGCTGTTCGAAATTATTTTAAACGTCATTAAACAATTTTTATATTAATAACTTGTCATTCAGAGGCAACTTTTGACTTTGCTCTTCTTTTTTTTATTCTCAAATTTTTAATATCTGTCAGCAATGTAATTTGTTTTCAAAAGTTCTACCTCTACTAAAGAAGACTGCAAAATAGGCCTATAAAAATTTGAGGGAGTGTTCAGTGAAAACTGTACGATATCTCCAAGATCTATAAAACATAACAATAGAAACAATACACATTATTTACGCGTCAACTCTACTGTCCTTCCAAATGAAGCGAGTGAAAGCTTTAAGAATAGAAACACTAATTGACTGAATCTATTTGTTGAAGCATGAAATAAGCAAGATACACATGTACGAGGATGTCCCGTATGCAAACGAGATCTCACTCCTTGATTATAACGAATTTCTTCTGAACACATCTCTGTCTTGAGTTGAATTGAGTTTTGTTTTCGATTTCTTTAAGGTCTAAAACAATTAACTTTCCCCCACTGTTAATTGTTTTAGACCTTAAAGAATTTTTCCCACACTAAAATTTATATGTCGGCTTTTTTTTATGATTTATACGTAATTCCATAATCCAATTTTTTCCTACTTTCTTTACTCTACAAGTTGCATGTTTTCGAATTTTGCTGATCGGTTTCCTTGAACTTTTTTTTTATTGAAATCATTATCAACAAAATAATGATTTCAATACAGAAAACTTCAGAGAATTAGCTTACACACAGCATGATTAGGAAAAAAAAAAAGCTTTCCAAACTTTTCCGATAAGTTATTAAGGATAATAACTTACTTCATTTTCCTTTTCAATTGTTGTTATATGAAACAATAAATCCTATAATAATTAGTATTATATTTTTCTTTCAACTGTTAAATGATTCATTTTGAAGATACTTCTTCTTTATTTAGTTGCGGTCCGTTATAAATCTGAAGATTGTTTTTGCATTAAGTGTCAATATAAAACAATTTATCTTATATATTGACTTTATTCCAAGTCAGTGGGTGATTTTATTGTATGAAAAACATCATTTCTTACTCTTTTAAGCTATCAACAAAATGCATGGAAACATAGTCCACAAACAATTTTGAAACATAGTTTTTCATCTTGTCAAGATTTTTAGTGAAAACGTCTTTCAAACAAAATTTAAAGTTTAAACTTAAAAATTATTTCCAAATCTTTGCAATCACTGAAGATTGAACTTGAAGATCTCTCCAAGGTATTATCCAGGTCTTAAATCTAGTCCTTCCAAAGAAAACTTTTAATTTCGTCCACCCATGAAAATATTTTGATAATCCCAGGAATTTATTATAATATTTTCTAAGATTTTCAGCACTAATTGTCTGTTCTTGCTACCTTGCACTTTCCAAATTCTCAGCAAATAAAACATTAGCATCCTGGTCTCATCTTCTTTTATGACGTTATCTTATAATTCCTAACTATGAATTGCTTTATTGATGAATCTATTCCCTTTCACCAGCGATAACTTTTAAATTATCAGATTGGAAACCCTAAACTATCGGTTTGGAGTGAACGAATTCAAAACTGTTTCTGAGTGTCTATAAATTCCTTTCTTGTAAATATCCGTGGTTTGACGTTCCAGGAAACCTTCGATGTCCTTTTTGAGATCACAATCTTGGAGGTATCTCCTGCCCCTCAGAGAGTTGTCCACATTTCTGAATAGATGAAAATCTCTTGGCAAAAAGACCGGTGAATAAGGCGGATGAAGCAAAAATCTCATTCAAGTTCGCGAAATTTCCTGCGGGTATGTTCTGCCGAATACGGTCTTGCATTATCCTGAAGCAAAATGATACCTTTTCAATTAACCAGTGCAGGCTGTATCTTTCCTAGCTTCTGGTGCATTTCAGTCAATTCTGACATGTACACCTCTTCTCGAATGGTTGGCCTCCGGAAAAGAAAGTTCCAATGGATAATTCCAGCCGTCGACCACCAAACAGTCAAAAGAATTTTTCATGGGTGAAGAGGTGGTTTAGGAGTTGCTGCGGTTGCCTCATTCTTAATCAGCTCAGATGGTCTTCGCCGAAAACACTATATATCTTCCCCTTCGCTTCAGCTGCTGATAAGCCTCATAAGAACTCATAAAGCATCATGTGTCGAATATCTAACGTCTCCATATTTTGATTCAACTCACAAAACAGGACGGCAGAATACAGAAAGAACCTCACGACCAGTCTATATCAAATGCAGGTGATCCTTCAACCGATACAACTACACACCAAAAGCATGCTCTAAGCATGCCTTAGAAGTGGTGATGTTTGCAGGTCAACCAAACCGATATTTTAGTGTTTCCAACCTAATATATTCCTTTTTATGGTGCCAATCCTTCTTTCAGTATTGAATTATTTCTTTCAAAAGACGATCCATATTTGTGACGATGATTCTACGATTAATTTCCAACGTTTCCTTTAATTTGCTGCCAATGGTAGACTTAGCTTATGAATTCCTCGACATTATCAACTTCTGTGTTTATTAATGAATTTATTGAACATATTTTTCTTTAAGTTTATCTGAAATCTAAATGGTTTCGCTTCATTGAGTTTGGCTAAATCGATATTCGAATAAAGTTGACTGTGAATGATTAAATTGAAGAAATTCAACAAATAAAATATGAAAAAAAATAATCAGAAAGGTAAATTTACTGTTTTAATTCAGTAAGATAACGACTTCAATCATTAAATGTAAAGTCTAACTCTTTAGAAAGACTTGATTAATTAAATTTGTTAATGAAAATTAAATGCTTTAAGTTAGTCAATGTGTCCTTTGATTATTCTCCATCAAAATATCATTACACAGTAAACAATGGAAGTAAGGTACTGAAATATTGAACGAAATTATAATGTGCTACAGCAATTTCTGCCAGCAGAACAATGTAGCTTGAAAGATACATATGATCTTTTTTGTTTCTTTCCAAAAGTTGTCTCTTGCTTTTTAAAGACAAGCATACAGTATCCATTTCAATCGCAGTCGCCTGATTTAACGCCATCAGACACATTTATTGGAGCTTTTTAAAAATCCTATTTTTAGGGACAAACTGTTTTGCTATAATTATTGAAGCAAAACAAAAACCAGCCTTCTTTTTTTTCGAAAGTATCCACGATAAACTGGAAACTATGCCTTCAAGGATACCATATTAAAGATTTCATTAGTATCAAAATAAATTCAAAAATACATTTTAATAAAAGAAAAAAACAAAACAAAACAAAATATGAAATAATGAAAATCCAAAATTCATCTTCCTTCTAAATATAAATAAATTGTTATTTTGAAATATTGTTGTTCTTGTACGTTTGTTTCTTTTTTTCTATTTTCTTTTAATTACTTTCTTATTTTTCCCGGTTTTTTTTTTAAGCTTTTACTACTTTTTAAGACTTTTAAACTTTTACAAACAGAATTTATTAGTTAAGTAGTAAAGTTTTATAAAAATATATAAATTGCAGAGAATATAATATATTCTTGCCTTTATTAAGGGATACATTTACAGATATAACAAAAATCAGGTAAAGGTTTACTGATTTGTTTTTATAATTGCTATGACGTAGCAGTTAAGTTTTTACTAAATAGGATAAAGAACTGAAATCTAATCAGAGATCTGTTTGAAGTTGACCGACTCAGATCCAACAATTCTTTTTCTTTCCTTCAAATGAAACAATGAGAAATCTCTGTTCGCAAAGAATTCTAGATAGGAAATTTTATCTTCAGTCGAGAACTGAAATGAATGAATAATTGCTCAGACAAGAAAATATCTCTTCCTGAGTTTCTTATCTACAAAAAGAAAACTTCTTGAACTTTTTTCTTCCATTTCTACTATTCTGCTTTGGTCTAGAACAGGGTTTCTCAACCTTTTTCTATCCATGGACCCCTTTTCCCATCTTTTTTTTTTGGTGGACCCCCTCATAGCTAAAAAGTAAAGGGATTATATTAATAATCAACGAAACAGTAAATGATTATGCTTTATTTTGAATGAAAAATAATTTAATGCAAATAAATTATTCTGCTGTGGTAAATAATACATATTCTACACACTGGTAAATAATTCATAATAAACCATTTTAAAATAAGTGTGATTCAATGAGATCCCTGTGGACCCCGAAGAATATTACATGTACCCCCAGGGTCCATGTGGACCCCGGTCTAGAATATTCCTTTCTTTTGTCTTCCGGGATCTCTGATGAAAAGGAGGAAATCTAGAAGTTTAACAATCTTAATTTTTTTGTTTTGGTTGTGGAGGAGTAACTATAGGAACGAAATGCTAAGAAAAAATAAAGAAAGTATAGTTTTTATTTTCTTGTCGTTTTTTCATTATATAAAATGGAAATATATTGGAAATTCTTAAGAATACACTACAGTGTGCTTTGGTAACTCAGGAACTACACTTGAATCAGATAAGATATAAATCAATATTTTTTCCCCTCTTTTTTTTTTGCTTGACAAAGATAAGGCACTTCGATAGTCTTATATCTTCACTAAAACCAGACATCTGATATTGTCTAGAGTTCTCATCAAGTCAATCAAACGTTCTACGGTTTGACATTTGCGTTGGAACTTAGATTTTTTTTTCATATTTCCATAATACTTCGTTAGGTTTTTAATAACGACATTGATTCAAGTTTTCTTTCTATTAAATCCCCAAATAATGAAATCTATCATTAATTATTAATATTGTTGTTATTGTTTTAACGCAAAATTTGAGAAAAAAAAAGATGAAGAAGAAAAAAAAAAAAGCAGATATACGGATTCGATCAACAACTTTCAGTATATTTATTAGTCCGAGACCTCAAGCATCAAGCTATAGCTGACAACTGAAGTGAGATGGTTGCATTTCTAACATTAGAACTAACACAGGAAATCCAATGAAAACAATGCTAAATATCTCAAACATTGGGGGCGGCGGAGGCGTTGGTCCATGAAAATACCCTATTCCTACGTTGTTTGGGCCTCTGAACACGATGGTGAAGTCTGTTTGTCAATCCGACCTTTCGTTTGGGAGTTGTTGTGGGTGAACAGACAAGGACGGACAGAACGATTTTGGTCGCTATCAAAATAGCTTCCAAGTCGATCTCTAAAAAGTAACATGAATGGTTTTGCTAATAAACTTATAAATTTGAAACAGACTGTAATTCAAATGATTTTCTTAAGATATTTGAATTTGTAATAGATATCAATTTAGAATTTCTCAGAACTATCTCCCGTGCTTTTTTAGCTATTCAGTCATGGTATCTGTCAAGCAAATCATTCTGGTGTCATTCTACGCAGTCCATCTTGGTTTCGCCTTAATCTTCAAGTTCATTTTCTTCTTTTTTTACGCAATTTTCTATTGCACTTCTGTTTTACATAATTCTTTGTTGCTATTCTGACATTAGAGGAATATAACATAAAGGATATATATAAGGATGTAATGTAAAGACTTTCTACAATTTTAGCTGTCATTCTTTTCTTCTTTTATAAAAAAAACCAAAAACATATTTAGCAAATTTTTGCTGAATAAATATTTATAAGAAATATGCCTTGCAAGGGCGCCATAATCTTAATAAATATATTATTGTTTTCGACACCAAGTATCAATTCTAGGAGGGATTCATTGCCTGCAAACTTTATACTGACAGAAAGCATTTAATTTATACTTTAAAACATTTGAATGAAGACATATCTTCGTCTCTTAAAATATATAATAAATTTATGTATTTATTTATTGTAGGCCTACATTACATCTATTACACACACATTGGTATTGATAATGTAGTCTATATAAAAGTCTTCTTTCCGTCTTTTACAGTCTAACAAACTATTTAATTTATTAATTTTTCATATTTTAATTTATTAATAATTAACAATTTTTTTTTAAAATTTTAAAGATTAAAATTGTATATTTCTAAGTAGACGAAGAAGTATTCTGCAATAGATCTATTTCGGAAATAATTGTTTTTCATAATTGTTAATAATTATTCCAAATACATTATTGATTCTTAAGATTATAAACTATAATCTTAAGAAGTATTCATTTGTAAATTTGTACAGAAGCAAGTATATTTTATTAACTTAATTAACGTTCTAATTTCTCACAAGACAAATCTTCTATCTATCTACATATTTTCTTATTCTTATTTTTACAAAGGATTTTATTTCATTCATTCCTATTTCTCTTGTCTTAATGTTATTTCTAATTGTTTGATAAGGATTAAGCTTAAGCCAAATCTTTGTTTAACTCTTTTTGTTCTTTTCCATCTTCTCCTCTTATTTTTTATTATAGTTGTAATATATTAATCTCCAAACTTTTTATCTTTTTTTCTTTTTGACAACAAAATTATTACTGGATATTAATCTTAAAAGCTTATTAATACTGAAAGTTATAAGACCGGTATTACCAATAGTTTTCTTCCTTCTATTCCGTATCATTTTTTTTTCTTCTAAATTGCCTTCTAGATCAAACAAAACCATACATTGCAAATGGAGTAGGTTACAAAGGATTGTCTAGAACCTTCTTAGGTGGGTTCTTCCCCCGCGTCCATGTTTATTTCTTTCCTTTCCTCACCTTTTGTGTCGTGGTCCCACGTGATGGAGGTCCTATTTGTCGATTCCAGGGGCGTAGGACCTCTCTTCAACAAGATTTCGCAGAGTTTTCTTGGAGTATAGAGTTGGTTACGTTTGCTGACACCCAAAGGAGAAGTCCTCCACAATATCCCACAAATTCGTGTCGCCGGTTCCTTCCCTTCTTCAATCGAATTAGGGGTCGCAACGAATTGGAACCAAAATACATCGCTCGAGTGACGCAAAAGAACATACTATTTTCCCTGTTCCTCTTTTTTTTCTTTTCATTTGTTGGTGCACACCTTCGAAGCAAAGGAAAATGTAAGTTGCTGTGACCGTTGGACGATTTCAATGTAACTAAACAAAATCTGTTCCATAAATAACATGCAGTTAAATTTTGAAAACATTTGAAAATAAGAAAATTGTCAATTTAAAAAAATCAATTTAGCATTTTACTTAGTATTTTAAGCTGATTCTGTATTACATTTGGAATTTTGGAGATAATCCACATTTAGAAAGCATGTTTATTACTTTTTATAACATTTTTTGCAATAAATGATTTAAGTTAACGATTACAATCATTATAATGGACTGCTCAGAAGCCAATCAGTGTAAGTCAATAAAACAAAAAATGAAATAGGTTTTTTAAAATTACGTACCAAAAATAACAACGTTTGTAAATTTGAAGAATGAATTTTTTATTGCAATATGACATAACTATAAACTTGGAGGAGTGATTTGGGCACTTTGTTAACCGAAAGTATAAACATTAGAGTATGACTTACAGAAAAAAATTTCAATTTAAAAAAAAATGACTTACACTGATTGGCTTCTGAGCAGTCCATAATGATGACAATGATTGTATTTAGATTAGATTAGAGTAGATTTCATAGAAGTAGGTCATAATAAGTCCTAAGAACTGCGACCATTGAAGATCTATGTACTTACAAAACAAAACCAAATAACCAATAACTTCAAATTGATTTTTTTATAAATTTAACTTTTTTTTTGGCAACAAAAGAGAATCCGATGGATGAAGGTAAGATATCGATCACAAAAAGAATTCGTATAAAAATATTCCTTAGAAAATAAAAATATCCAATATACATACAACTACATGTGTAGCTTACAAGCTAGGAATGTGTAGTTCTTGCATGTCGTACGTCAATTTTTGTTTGCTTTTTGAAAATTAATTAAGTGAAATTCGAAATATGATTGGGAAGTGGCTTAGTTAAAGTTATCCAGACAATCTAAACATCAGACAATATTAATGAACAATAATTAATATTTGCAGACTTTAACATGAAAACATTAAAGGCTTTTCGTAAAGTGCGATACGATTTTAGATCACGTTATTCTAGAATAAGTTTATTACATAATTACTAGTTTTATGTATTTGGAACCGTAAAAAAGAGAGGAATTCCTAATAAAATATGTCCACAAACAAAAACTTAATAAAATATGTGGTTATAGATTTTATTTACTGAATGCAAAATATAATGATAAGACAGAATCTGAAATAATCATAAAATATAAATTTACTATAGGCTTTTTTATGATTAGTATTTTTTTTTTTTTTCAGCAAAATACACAAATGCACAAACATAATAGAATTTTGAGTTTCCGCTGAAATTCGGTATTAAATTAAAGAAATTTATGTGTTAGAGAAACCGAAAACTTTGTTAGAAATTAAAAAAATAAACTTTAATTTTAACAGGTTTTAAAATTTATACAAAAATTTCTGTATTTTATGAGATTCAACAGCTTTTGAAGTAGGCCTAAATTTTTATTGTATGCATCTAATTTCAGATTGTTACTTTTTTTCTTTTGGTTGATACAAAAACAAAATACAAGTCTTCTTTCATTTTTCTATTCTATTGTTTAGGTTTGATTATATTTTTGATGTAATGTCTTTTCATGAAATTATGATATAAACAGCCTTTGCATTTAATAATAAACTTATCTCAGCTTAAATTACTAAAATAAATATAAATTAGTTTAGGTTGTTAATGAATTGTTAATTATAATTTTATGTATATTTCTCTCTTCATATTTAGGCCTACCACGAAGACAACAGCAACTCTTCTGAAACGGCTATTTCTCTTCAGTAGACCACACGTCGACAGGTTTAGCCCAAAGATCTATCCTTATCCTCCGTTATGTTTATTTATAAATTATCTCTTTTTTATATCACCTGTTCCCAAATGTATTTTCTATGCTGTTAATGTAACTCTTCTTATAAAAGAGTAGAAAAACCCATTTTACGATGTCCAGTCCTCACTTAAATCTTAAATTTTGGCTAACCTCAAGTGAACTACAAATGTAAACGGTTTACATGTTTTCTATCAAAGAAATAAAATACTTAGCTTTAACTCCTTATTCAATCCTTGAGATATTTAGGTGTTACTCTTTCACACGATCTGTCATGGAATTTCCATGCACAACATAAAGTATAAAAAAAGTATTAAAAAAGTTGGGCAACTTTTAGAAAACTTTATTTTTTTCCCCAGATAAATACTAAATCTATTTTGAACTAATTCATACAAATCTGTGTTACGATCTAATCGTATGGGCTACCAAATTTCAAGAAAAAAATTAAAAGTTCAAAAGCATTTCCTAAGATTCCTCGATAAAAAGCCTTGTAAGTACCCAACTCAATCCTTCTGGGCAAAATATAAAATAATTCCTTTCAATCATATTTGTAGATATGATTCAGTTGCCCCTTTTTCACCTACAAAACAATCAACCAAAAACAATGTCCTTCAATTACTTTAAACATTAAACCCCATTCCCATCCTGTTCTTTTACTATCAAAAACAAGATCCAACTACCAAAGAAGAGCAGTCAGTTATTCAGCTCCTCTAAATTGGAATAAAATTCCAAAGGGAATTCGTGACTACTCTTCTCTGACACAATTTAAAAGAAAATTAAACCAACATTTATCTACTCAACATAAAGTGCAATCCTAAAAAATTCTTATACTACATAAGCAGTGGTGTTTGGACAGTAATTGGTTACCTTTTTCTCCCCCCCCCCCCACTTTTTTTTCTCTATCTAGGCAAGCGCCATCAGAATCTCATTTTATATTGTATAAATTCCTCGCCATATCGCCAAAATGTAATGGAAATGTTTTTTCCTTCAAAAACTTTGTAAAATTTATTGTAAAAAAAAATTCCATTTTTTTAATTTTTTTTTTTTTTATTAATTATTTTTGCTGTTATTTTAATTTCTTATTTGCCTTATTGTTACACCCTTTTGTTTTGACGAGATCCCTCTTAAGGCAACTGGGATGTCAAAGTTAGAATCGTTACAAATTTTTGTAAATATTTTTATAGGCAATAAGTTATTATTATTATCATTTCAATAAATTTAAATATTTATTAACAATGCAAACATTCGATTAAAACCAATAAACTATTGTACATTGAATCGATTTCACTGGTTCAATCGAAAAGGATTAGTCCTATTTCTATCTCCTACCCCTCTGCGTTTCTCGAAATTTCCCGGCCCTTGGATTGGTACTCGGAGCTAAACCCCTTCGCATGCCGATCTCCAAAGAGGACGCATTGTTGCAGTCTAGAGAGCGAGGGGTTAGGGGTTGCTCCGTGTCGTACTTGCGTGAGTGGGGGATGAAAACGGGGGTTGTCGGGAAGGGGAGATGAAGCTGTGTGCGCCACCCATCCTATTCAACATGGGTATTGAATGCAATCACACGTTCTTTAGCCCCCACTTGAGCAATCCTTCCCCCCTCACGGTAGGGGCTTCATTATGGCGGGTGGCGGAATATTAATTAAATCATTAACCGCTGTGGCACGTGCAGAATGTCGTCCCGACAAAAGGCGGACCCAAGCCGGGCGCGAACTATCCGTCCGTGCGCACAAAAATACAGGCTAGACAATGAGAATGTATACGTGGAGGGTAGGGGTGGTGCCGTCGTCGTACCTTGATGAAATGGCTTCAGCCGCAGGAGATGGACTGGAAGAATTGCACTGACTTCAACCCATGTCGGCCACTGCACTGTTTTCGTGCAAATATAACAGGTGCAGAAATGTTTACGTAAACATCATGAATCGAAGTGGTTCTATTACTTATCTGTAAATAAACCCTCCTGATGTTTTACTATCATTTTTTTACAAACAAATCCACTTGCAAGTAAGACTTCTTAATCACTGCTAATTTTTACTATGATTAAAATAAATATAAATTTTTATTTGATTTTAAACCAATTCACAGATTTTTTTGATTCATCAACAAATTTCCGTGTCCTTAAATATGCTTTCAAGTTTTAAGAAGATTCATCCAACATTTCAAACGTTATTAGAGGGCGGGGACATAGTCTAAACCTCACTGTCCTTAGGAAAGTAGGCTAAAAATGTTAGTAATCTGTTTTGCGACTGACATTTTGTGAAATACCAAACAGTGGGACAGAAATGATTGAAATGTTTGAATTTCGAAAAAAATTGCATACTTCGCTTGATTCTAGTAAAAACATTTCTTATTTAAGTAAGAACAGATGTGAGATGTGAACTCACATCAGGACAGTTATTGTTTCTATTTTTACATGACATTTTCACAATCATCTATATAAATGCAAACATACTCAAACATTTTTTTTTTAAATTAAAAAAAATGTGTATACGAACCTCCGCTATACATTCCAAAAAAATCTCTGATCGATTCCCGCGTAGATCTGGACTTTTTTCCAAGAAATACTCCTTTCAAGCTGACCATGTAACCTGCTGTGACTATTTCTTAAGGGATATTTGTATTCTTCAGTTAGATGTTATATTAACAGTAAATGTAAATTATCACTATTCATTCATTGAAGCGGCCTAATAAAAAGAAAACATTCGTCAACGTTATTGTTGTTTACTTAATAGTCCACAAAAATGGAAACTGCAATGGCGTCTTCAGATTAAGACGATGGGCGCTTTAGACCTATGATGTCAGATCAATGCCGTTTCGAACTTACATAGCAGGTAATGTTATCGTAAATTATTTAAAAGACATGTCGTTTCATTTAGTACAAATCATATTTCTGAATCCATGGACCAGTTAAAAACAACCACAACAAAAAACTTTTTTATCTTAGTGCAAAACATAAATAAGACTTTAAATAAGACTTTGATTATAAATCTGAGCTTATTAAAGTGAATTAATTCATTAATTTTACTTTTGTTTACCCATAATTTGTCTTAAACCTCGTTGTCATTGAAATTTAAAAGATTTCGTTTCAATTAAAGAAAACGTTTTTCGTCCGTGGTTGATGTAACAGAATGTTATCATAAAGAAATTTATAAATAAGTGTATTTAATTTAATTTAATAAGTTTAAATTTATAAATTATAAAAAATTTATAATTAGATTACTTCAATGTTTGTCCATATAAATAATCAATGTTAAAAGTAGGAAAAATATTGAAGATGTTCAGAAATTGTGTTATAGTATTCCACAGAGGATTTTCAATTATTAAAAAAAAAAATTATATTTCAATATTTCTAAAGTTGTTAAAAAATTCCCGCTGTAGGCCTATATGACCCTGGAGGAAATAAGCCTTCCGGCATTTCCTGCACAACTAAACTAAGTGGAAGTCGGGTGGCCGCCCTTCTTTAAAGCCCTGGAAAGAAACTCAATATCCATTGTACAGAAGGATGGGTGGACCCTTGGTCCATCTGGAGGTATGGTCCTAGGGTCCAAATGTATGGAAAAATCTTCGACCTCTGCCGTGAATCGACTCCGGCTTCTCTAGCCAGTAGTCAAGCGCATTACCACTTGGCTACCGAGTCCACTAAATGTTATTGAAACTTGATCTAATGTCTCAAGGAATGCTGGGACCATATCTTGAGTTCCTGTATTACCAATGCTTCTTTTTATTTCTTTAATATTGAGCACAGTTCTGAGATTATTTTCTTTAATTTAACAATGCAAATTCACTAATACTTCACCGCGTTTTTAGATTAACTTTATTCTTATCCAGTGATTAGGAGGCATTATTTTTATACGAACAATGTAATCGAAAGCAAGCATATATTAAGAATTGGCTTTTATAAAGTTGTAAGACTAACTTAATCGCCTTTGAGATCGCTAAATGCAGAAGATCTAAAGAAAAATTTACTGACTTCCTCACATTATTAATTAAACTTGATAGCTACACAGAAGATTTTCCATTTGATTTCGACATTGTCTAATCTGTTTCCTTTTCTGACAGCAGGAACTGACTTACAACACTTTCTGAAATCGCTGTTGTAATCTAAGATTCCAATTCATGCCAATGTGTTATTATTATTTCGTCCATCGACGGAGCCAATGAATGCAGGGAAAACAAAACAGAAAGGCGCCTTGTGAATAGAGCGTCGTCGCCCCGGCATGAGTGACATTTCTTAACTTGTCTCATTCAAAAGCGTTATTGGTGTGTTGTTATGAAATGTCAGATCAGGAGATTAGATTGCGGACCGAGGTCTTCGTTAAGCGTCGCAACAAGAGCAGAACAATGAGATGGTAACGAGGCCGTGTCATTCTTCAGCTGTCAATGCACCAGCACCTGGTAACTTAACGAATCCAATTGGCAAATGAAGGTACTTGTTTATTTGTTTTTAGCGACCACTTGGCTTTATTCGCCAACACTTAATGACTCTTTGTTGGACCATCTAATTACACTGATAGAAATCTTGGGTATTTGTTTGACTTGATCTCCAATGGGGTCCCTCCGTAGTCCATTATAATCCATGATGAGCAATATTTAAGAGGGGGAGATAAGGAACGAAAGAATTCGCATCATTAATTGGGCTGTTTATCTTCTTTTATTCTTTTTTTTTAAATTTATTTGTTGTCAAATGGAGACTCTTCTAAACATCTGGGCTTCTGCAACTCTCTCATAGTTAGCACTATAGTGAAACTTGTAAAAACACAATCCTCTATCAAAAGTGATATGATTTTAAAATACATGAAAGTTGTTTTCACCTAAAACAAAAAATGAAATGTTGGCCTTGCGGTCCCTAAAATCCTGATGTTATTTCTTTACTCTGCTAATATGTTTTATTGTAAAAATTTTTAATAAAAACAAAGTAGATGATATCTGACTACAGTAAGATCATTTTTTTTTTTTTTTTGAAGTCTAAGAATTTCAATCTAAACTACAATTCCGTAATGGTTTAAGGAAATTCCATGTTTGGACAAAACTAACAACGATTACAGCATCAATGCTACTGTGGATATACAGAGCACATTCAATCTATTTTAAAATTTTTCCATTTCATTTCGTCGCTATGTGAATTCCCGTCTATTTACGGGATTTTGAAGAGTTTATCTTACCATACAAGTTAAAATATTAAATACATTTTAAAAGATGAAATGTTAAATTACCTTTAATATCCAGTTGCATTTGAATAATTGAATATGAAATATACTGAAAATGGTATGTATAAAAGAAAGTTTAATATAGATAGAAAATAAAACAGTCCGCTAATCAATGAAGTCACTAACAGGAAAAGTCCAGAATCTGTTTTTAATAGATTTGTCTTTTTACAGAATATCCAAAAGACAGAGAGAAGAGTGGAAGGGTATTCAACTGAGAATGCGAAGAAAAATGTTCAATTGAACATTTGTTGTTTGTATAGATATCACGTTAAAACGGCAAGACGGATTTCTTTAAATTTATTTGTACAGTCCATCTGAAAATATGAATATGAAAATTATTATTTTGGGTCTCCACAACCTCTTAACCCTCGAAAATGTTAGTCAAGTTAACGCAGTTTATTGAAAAATTGTAATGATTTTTGTGTGAGTCTTTAAGAGCTAAAGACAACGAGTCAAGTTTCGGAACTGAACTGAATTAATTAATTAAACGTAAAACATGTTTTTTTTTTTATAGATTTTTACATAGAAGAATTTGATTGGAAGATTAATTAAAACTATACAGAATGATTGGCTAAAAGCATAACGAACTTAACATATTTAACTAATTAAATGGCTGTAACGGAAAAGAATTTAAAAATAAACAGAACATCCACAATTAGGAAATAGCAAACGAATGCTTTAAAATAAATAAGTTTAATGATTAAAATACAAATAAATAAAATAAATAAGTTTAATGATTAAAATATAAATAAATAAAATAAATATTTTCTACAAAAAAATACAATAAATGGTATCTAAAATATATAAACTGTTACAATGTTATTCTAAATTATCGATTAGTTTTCTTGGAGATGAATTTCACAATTACTTAAAAAACAAACAAACAAACAAAAAACAGTGACCTCTAATTTAACCATGAACTTACATCTTTGCTTAGGATTTCTATTGTAATATTCCCATTCTTATGATTGTAAGAATTAAATAAACAAGAATGGAATATTACTAATTTTTTATTGATAATTTTTTAATAATTTTAATGATTACTATGCTGTGATTGATTTAGAAGCTGAGAGAATTAACGGGTATTTTGTTACTAAAAACTGAAAGCATTTTATGTCTATCCATCCATCCAAAGTATTCTGTCCGGAGACAGGTCCAATTCTATGGAATTCGCATGGAATTCGCAGAAATGCCTGGGGAAAGATACTGGGGTGGTTTCCTTTTGCCTGCCCCAGGATGCCATTAAGGAATGACGTTTATGTCTATTTGACGTATCAATAGACTTTGAATATTGACTAAGACTGCAATGAAAAATAATAGCCATTGTACATCGAGTACAAAAATAAAAGCCATTGAAACTAAAACAAAAATATGTTTCGACTGAACTAAGTAAAAACAAGAAGCTTTTGAAAGAACTTGAAGTCTACTTTCCTTACACATTTGTTCTTTTATTTTATCTTTTTTTTTTCTTTTTGTTTCGTTTTTTATTTTAGAAATCGTGAAAATGCAGCAAACGAAAATTTCTGGTAAATTACGATAAGCTATCTGCTAAATAAAAACATGATAAATTTACATTTGCTCAAAAAAAAAATTAATCAAGTCCACAAAACTGTTTAAATTCGATTAATTTTAAACAAATGAAAGAAGCGTGCAAATTAATGAAGTACTGAAACCATTAACAATCCATTGTTAGTCATCATTGTTACAGTTCTAATGGTTTTTTTGAGGGAATTTTCGTCATACGCTCGACAAAGATCCACATTGAAAAAAAATTTCAAACTTGGATTGTCTCTGAAATACGCAAGCGAAGTTTCAAGAAGATCCCTCCAGCGTTTCAAGACTACTTGAGTGTCACTTTTTTAGAAAATAGTTTAAAATAAACAAAAAAAGATGGAGTAACACTTCAACAAAATTGGTTATGAAGAAAAGTTTAATAACATATTGCTGCAAACTCTGAATTTGGGTGGAGAAATGAGTAGGGTTTACAGCAGGGGGTCCGAAAGACTATAAAAACGAAAATTCAAAAAATTTCAGCACTACTTAATATGTCAACATATTAAAATATGTAATAATTTACTTTTACAAGTGTAAATTTCTAATTTCGTATATCAAAAAGATCATCCACCGGTTATTCACGCACCATTAAGTCTTCTTTCAAGTAACCATCAGCGGTACCCGTACCATTGATTAGAAAATAGGTAATTTCTAATATTCATATCCTAAAATCAGAAATGAATTGAAATACTAGCTCGAATTCCGACAACTGCAGGAAAAAATTCAAGATTCCGTTTAAACATGGCACAATTCATTCTAGATTTTCATTTTTATCTTAACAAAAATGGCAAAAAGACTTGAAAACAAAAATCCCATGCGTAGACTGAGTGCTTACTTGTGATTTTAGAGTAGTATTTACTACAACGAGTCAGTCAGGAAATATGGTTTCCAAATAGTTCTACATACCACCATTTTATTCTATATATAGAAGCATAAATATATTCAATGTTGAAGCAACAGCTAAATTTTTTTTCCTAGTAGAAATTAAGGTAACAACAGTGTTAGTCGGTTTGCATTGGCAGGAGGTGGTCGTGACTCCGCCAATGACAATCAGAGCCGAGCACAGCCAATAGCTTGTGCCATTGCGAAGTGTTCTCGTCCACAAACAAAAGTGCCTCCATTTATTGGGAAACAAGACCGGGCCTGAGTTGATGAGCAATTTTCCAACCCTTTATTCGCGTCGCAGCTCCGTAAGAAGCGGAGTAAATTAAATTTAGGATTCGACAAATGCAATTTGATTACAGCGACGCGGCTCGGCGAGACGAGGAAATTAGACGCGCTCATTTAGAAAGACCCGATAGCCTCGTCAACAGAGCAGATAATTCGACTCCGTTCGTGTCTTTAACCCTTTCGGCCCTTGCTAATGGAATGACTATAAGGGAATCAGTTTAAATGACCATTACCTTCGGGAAGGTGAGAAGTTCCCCAATTCAAAGCAATGGAATAATTGTAGGCAAACATCCAGCGCTCGCTCGTACATTTCGATGCAGAATCAATAACTCAAATAATTTGTAATCGAAGATCTTTGTATTTCCACAAAGTATACTCAATGGAGTCATTTGGAAATAGGAAATGTAATTAATAAATTATTAATTATATATTAATAAATTTCCGGTCATTATTTAAACATCACATGAAGACATCATTTGATAAATCTTCAATTGTTTCAAGCATTAACGATCCTAAAATAACAGAACCAATCTACATTATTTTATCTTAGATTTCGGATTCATTGGTGCCTTAGAACGTACGTAATAATCTAAACGACGAACGAATTATTTTTTAATGTAGACATTTCCATATTTTATCCATGTCTATTAAACACTATCTATTTACATGAGGTTCTTTGCACAGTTTGTTTTATTTTTCTATTTTGTTTATCGTTAATGCATTTTTAATTATTGAGTTGTATTTCATCACGAACAATCATCTCAGAAATTCTTCAAAGCATTGGAAAGTTAACAATTAATTATTTTAAAAATATTAATTAATTGCTTTGTATTCACATATCGATATTTCAAATGAAGAAATTAAATAAATAAAAGCTCTTATTTTAATTAAGTTTGAATAACATCTACAATTTCGAATTAGTATTATTTTCATTTACAGGTCATCTCATAAATAATAAAATAATGCACAACATTAAGCACAACGTCATTTCAAATTAATGAAGGCCAATTCGAAATGGTTATCTTAGAGATAAATAATAAAGAAAATTGCAGTAATGTAAGGTAAAGGGAGTATTTTTGACAAAAACTGCTCATTATATTATTTATACATTAAAGGAAAAGGTTTTAAAACGAAAAGATCAATTAAAAAAAAAATCACATGAAAAGCTCTTTATCATTAAAAAAAAAAGAAGGAGTCTTTAATATCGTTTGGTTGAGAGTAAATTTATTCTTGCAAGTTCTTACTCACTCAAAATCGCAATTTGATGTTAACTATAATTCTGCATTCTCCTTTATTATTTTTTTTTTATATTTTGCTTACTGATTTCACATGATCACTCTGTGTTGTGCTAACGACAATAATGTTATACGTAACAGTCTACTGCCCTGCATTAAATAAAAATATGTCAAACAGTCCAAAACATTAAGTGAATAGAAAAAAGGGTGTAAAAAGGAATCAATACGTTTCCGGACCCATGTTCTTCATCAAAAAGTGTTCTAAGTTCACAACCCTATAATTTTGCCCTAGAATTTTGTTGCATGTATTCATTAACATCCTATACATTGTTTCTCTACAGCAAAACTCTTTTCAACTGTGTTAACTTTGTTTTGTTGCGCAGAATCGGCATTGATAGTAAAAATCTACACCATAAGATTTCACATTAGTTTATATTGATCTGTCGACAAAAAAAATTATTATCCACTTCAGTTAATGTTCTATTTCCTTCCGATAAGCTTTATAATCATATACCAGAATTTCGACGGCTTTCTAATTCTTGTAGTCGAAAAGAATTAATTTGAATAAATCTTTAGTTTGAATACAACATTGAAAACCTCTATAAATCTTAAGGTTATTTATTTACTTTGAAAAAAGATGGGAATTTTGAGCACAATCAACTATAATTCATTGTAAACAACATCTTAATATTTTAAAATATTGTTTACAAATAATTATAGTTGATATTGTAGTCTTAATATTTGAAAGATCATTAAAACCAAATTAAAAACCAAATAAACTGATAGAGAGAGAAAACAATCAAACATTGCTCAAGTAGTCGAAGGAATCTTTTCCATTTCAGTTGAATTTATTGAAGAATTTCAAGTTTTATTGGCACGGAAGTACAAAAGGATATTTTTAATGTAATATTTGGTTTAATTATAATAAAAAACTTGTGAGACCTGTGGTGTAATGGTTTAGACGCTGGGACTGGAGAAGCTGGGTTCGATTCCTGGCGGAGGTCGGGTGTTTTTTCCGGGATGTTTCTCCTCCCAAACGTGTCCTAGGGTCCACTAATCCCTCTGTAAGATAGCACTGAGGAACGTCGGATTGACCACCGAATCCCAACAGTCATAAATCGCTGGAGCCATATCTAAGAATGGGTATCTGTGGTCTGTGAAGTGAGATCTCTACGAAAATTGGAAATAAGCTGATTTATCCACTGAGTAGAAATTGTTTAAGTATCAGTTAAGCCCTCTATAGAATGGGTACCGGGTTTCTTTCCCGGGAGTTAAAGGCGGGCGAGCGACGGGCCGACCCCCCGTCCTCAACTTTGTCCCGTAGGTTCTGAACACTGGAGCCTACCCTCCAGCTGCATTGCGCGGTCCTCTTGGCCTGATCGCAACTTTAACTTTAATCAGTTACGTAATATTATCTAATAACTTAATTGAAGTTTTACTGAATAACTCAGTTAAACGTTTAAACTTATGACAACTAATAATCGATGCCATCTTTTTTATTTGTCACTTAAAAATCGAAACTCTATTTTTATTGGACCTTTTAAATGTATTTGCGATTTATTGTAACTTAAAAGCTATTTTTTTTATTCGAAAAATATTTGTAATACTACTTTTTAATGCTAAAATAAATTGATAGTGTAATAGAGTATCCTCGCAATGATATCTGTAATATGCTTCTATTTTTTTATATTACAACATCTGGATGTTCTAATAAGAGAGGCCAACACTTTATTTGGATTCGTGTTATTATTATTATAATTATTATTAATGATTGCACTTTATTTGTAGCGAACGTATTAAAATCTGCTTGGTATCACACTTCATTACGTCGAATGCACATTAAAATTTGTCACTTCTATACATCGCCCGATAGAAGTGAAGAAATTCTTTTAGTGCTATTATCACCGCAATTCTACCTTCTTAACATGGAAGCATGGAAATCACCATATTCCGTGAATTCACTAAGTACGACCTTCAGGAAACAAACATGGAACACATTACCATCGAGAAATCCCTCTTCAGTAGTTATCCTCCACATACAGTATTTCGGAAAGACCAACAATTTTTTATTCATCGTCTTGTCACTACGGCAACATTTCAACCATCTGCATGTACAGCAGATGAACACATCATTGTATAATGCATTATTCCACTTAACATTACTTGAAATTATGTTTGGACTGCACTTTCTGATTTACTTCAACCATATTATTATTACAGTTATTATTAAGTAGTAAATGTTAAACTTAGTTGAATAAATATTTATCATTTGTTCTGAAGAGCTTTAGAAATGTTCTGACAGAAACGCTATTAGTCCCTTTATCAGCTACAACATTACAAAGCCATATATTGATGTCGGAGTGTTCAGACCTTGAGCATGCGCAGTACTAACGACAAATAACTAATTCTGTCTTTTTTAAAAAAAGAACTGATTTTCCTATTTCTTTTAGAAATAATTTGAATGAAGAGTTATAGGGATGGAGTTATAAGGAATATTTTCTTCCACGAAGTAATGAGAATGCTTTGGTGGAATTGTAATAAATTTCCTTTATGGAAAATTCAGGGGGAATTAAGTATAGGAAGCAATCAATCTTATTTCAGGCAATTAATAAAATTCATTATTAATTAAAAATAAATAACAATGGAAATATTCTCATTTAATATTTTTAATATTTAATATTTCATATGTCACATAAACTTTTTAATATTTAACATTTTATATTCTCACTTTCAGATACTTACGAATTATTGGAAATGTTTTTCTCTACTTGTGTTTTAATATAAATAAAAAATTATTATTATAAAAACAGCTGCTAAAATTATTTACTTTAATTGCTTCAAGAAGCTTTCTTAAATATTGAGAAAAACTCCTACTGAAAATTATAAAATAATTAAATCTTCTTGTAATTTAAGATAAGTTACAAGATAAGATAAACATGTATAAATTTTCATACATGTTTCATATTTAAATATTATTAAAATAAAATAATACTAATATTATGTTTAAATTATATATTATTATTATTATTATTAGATAAAATTAATTAAATTAATTTAAGTTTGTAATTACTGTTGTGGGTTGTATATTTATAGGCGCACTGAACAAAAAGAAACAAAAGAAACCTATAAATATTTTATTTATGGAGTCGCCGAACAGGAGTTGATCTTCAAGACTGACATCTGCTGAATGTATTGAGGTTATGATTCAGCATCTTCTCCTTCAAGGTTTGCAAAGAAAGACGCTTCGTTCTTGGGTCGAGTTTAAAGGTTAGCTTATAACTGTTCTGAAGATTCAATAAGACAAACTGCAAGGGCTGTAAGAAATAACATGAGCTCAAATCTATTTCGAAGTAAATATATCAGAAGTCATTATATCAGGAGTCTTTACAGTCTCCCTCCAAAAACAAACTCTAATATTTCTTTCCGTCAGCTGAATTGATGTTTATTTCAAAACTAAAAAATAGCGCCAAAATATTTTAGTAAAAGTAAAATTTTTTTTCCATACTATCTGTTTTTGATCTCTTCATCTGGCCCTAATTGAAAGTTTTCAAAATGCAAGATTATTTTTTTGAAAGCAATTTAAACGATGATAAAGAAGAATTCTTTCAATTCAAGTTTTTAAAATTTAACTTGGAAAATAGTATGAATTTCTAATGTTTAATTTCATTCTTTAAACAGCTATTATAAAAAATAAAAAAAAAAAAATCTGCATCTTTAGACTCCTTTGATAACAATAATAGGATAATTGTAATCTTCTCTCTCGCCGTTACATAGGGAAGAAGCGCAAGACTGTTTTTTTCCCTTAAATCTTAAAAGTACTAAACCATTTTAAATCTGGTTTTCACCATTCGGTAGGAGGTGTACATGGATTGTTTATGGTCACATGACATCACTTTGCTACCTTAGCTACTCAATCAGTGTAGAAAAACTTCAAAAAAAAATAAATCACGGGATTTCACGAATTTGATAAAAGCGCTTGAAAACTGAAAACGAAACATAATTTCGCAGCACTTGTTCTTACTGAGCTTTATAATTAACATAAATTATCGCTTATACCTTTATCAACCATTCAATTAACTTTGATGCGGTTTGCTAAATTTTTGTCGAGGGTTAAATTGTGCTTTTTAAAGATATACATCATCTCCATATTACCTAAGGAACAGGGATAATATGTTTTTTGAAGTTGGGATTTTTCGGCGATTTTTTTTGGAATTTTTACTAATCAAAGTTTATTATTTTTCGCTTTCTATAATTTCATGCATTCTAAGTAATTGTTAGTTAGTTATTTACATGTAAGTAATAATAATAATATTTCTCTACCTGTCTATCTACAGATATACAGGGTGATTCAAAATTCCCTGTACAAACTTTAAAGATAGGTCAGGAATACAAAAACAAACCATATTCCTAGTGGAATGTATGTCCGCAAACGCAACCCAAATTTTCTAGACGGCGCTATTTGACAGCACATTAGTTGGGCTGTGTGCGCCATCGTCGTCTGGGGTTACCTCAGAGGATTCGTCTTCCAGAGCCCCATTGCCTCTGTCACTAACCTCGTCGCAAGAGTCGCTGTGGAGGCTGGATTTATCGGCGAAAAGTCTCGTATTTTTGCACATGTTCGGCAATCCATGCATCGATGTTGTGAGGCGTGTATTACTGTTGGTAGAAGGAACTTTTGAACACCTACTGTGAACCTGTAAGTGTATACCTTAATGTCATTTTGTAAACATAGGGCTAATAAACATGTTCTCTATCTTACTTTTGTCTTTTATTTCTGAACCTTAGTGCACCTTCTAGCATATCGGTGGTGTTTAGTTCGCCTAATATTCAACTCTATATTCAAACTTTTTTTTTTTTGCAGAAGTTCATATTTTATAGATACACTTGTAATATACAAAAGTATCGTAAAAAGAATCGTGACTATACAAATCCTGTTTATTCTTAACTGCATTTCACCTGAGTGTAAGGTGAAACTTATATTATAATACGAAACATAATTAGTCTCTCTCTCTCTCTCTTATAGACTTTCCTGATGTTAACAAATAAAGATATTATTATGGAATAAGATGTCGTAATCTTTGATCTTGATAATTGTGATGAATTGAAACATCTGATGACATCAATTGCATAAATGCTTTGGGAAATCCTGCTTTATCTCGTTTTCCTTGTAGTGATTCTGCAAGATTTTCCTCGCCTTCACTATCATCCCAGCAGAAAACGACTTCTCTGCAAAGTATTCTTTAAAAATCAATAGTAAAAGAATTCTTTTTAGTAAGGGAAAAATTTTGTGGGATTAAATAAGTGCAAGTATATTAGTATATCCAAGAACTTAACTACAAACACCAAGAAGTGTAATACTCAAGTCTGATTAAAAGGGAAACTGAAATTTCTGTATTGAAAGCAATTCATGCAGATACAAAAATAAAACTAACATAATATAGTTAAACAAGATACAAACATAATACATTTTCAGGAATTGTTTTATTTTTATTTTTTGTGGAAATCATATGAACTTTTTTTTATATATCGAAATTTTTCATAGCATACTGTATCAAAGTTGTTAGAATTTAGCTTACATGGAAATAAATGACAAAACAAAAATGTTGTATGGTATTAAACTTATTTCTTTTAATCATTCAAGGAGTTCAATAATGCTATTAAAAAGCCAACTATATCGGCACACGCCAATAATTAAAAAAGAAAGTGCAATAAAACAACGTACGTTTCGAAACCTCTATTAACCAGGTTTCCTTATCACGCAACTAAAACCCTCTACCTTAAAAAGATCATCCCTTGTTGGGAGTCGTTTGACAAATGAGAGATGATTTGATGAAATGAGAGTCATTTGTCAAACGACTCCCAACAAGGTATGATCTTTTTAAGGTGGGGGGGGGGTTTAGTTGCTTGATAAGGAAACCTGGTTAATAGAGGTTTCGAAACGTATGTTGTTTTATTGCGCTTTCTTTTTTAATTATTGGCGTGTGCCGACATAGTTGACTTTTTAATATTATTATAACGGCACGTTAAAAATTCTATTAATATGAGTTCAATGTTTTTTTACCATACGCTTAAGTTTGCCTCATTTTTGCATAAAGGAAAGGTCCAGATTCGTGAAAGAAAGAAATTATAACCACAGAATACTCTACCACGAAAAGTGTGTCTAAATGCTTTGTCAGCGTTGAATTTCAATAGCTTGATTAGAACAAACACGCTTTTATAGTTGACAGAGGATCATAACAACAGAAATTATTTAACGACGCTTGTAAGTAAGGAACTGACAACAGTTCAAAGCTGAAAACCATTTATAAACGGTTCCACGGTTTAATTCCATTAAAACATTTATGTAATTACTAAGCTGAACCAGTTTTCATTAGTTGATCTGAATTAAAGTGTTTGAATTTCTATGGTTCTATCCATGAAAGCCTTCATCTGTTACGGATGAAATGAAGTCAGGAACGCCTAATAAGGAAGTGGTAACTCTCAGATGGATGGATTTTGATAAATAATCTTCAACAATTTATATCAGAAGTCAGTGATTGTTAAGCTATGATGTTCTACGATATGAGAATATCTGAACATGATCCTGTAAACTATTAATCTCCAGTGCTTCCAGTTCCCGATTGTACTTTATACATACAATTTGTTCAGCTTTTTTCAGAAAGCTTATCATCTACTTGACTTCCTCAAGACGTTATCTGATGATTCTCTGGAGAGTCACGTTATTCGACGATTAAAACCTTAGGGCACCCAATTAATTCAAACTCACAGACGTTAAAACAAATCTTGTTTTCAAAGGCTTTGCGATTGTTTCCTTGTGATTTCCTGAAGTTTTTGCTTTTCAAAAGAAAAAAGTTAAAAAAAGTAGAAAATTGTAAAAAAAAGAAAATAAATAAATAAATAAATAAAAAGCATCTACATCTTTGCAGCAATAATAGAAAATTTTAAAAATTAATTATTCTATATTTATATTAAAATTTATAATATTTATAATTTGGTAATCCTTCCTGTACCAAAGAAATTGTAGAGTATTATTGGTAAGATTGTTTTTATACAGCGAAATCATTGTGATATTTTTTTAAGAAAAAAAATACACATATACAATAAATAAGAATAATAATTAGTATTTATTTATTTATAAATAGGCACATTGTAGCACAAAATATCTGTTACGTATCTCCATGAGTTTTCATACTTTGTAGTAAGTTAGCTTTAAGACGCTTCTAAACAGCTATCAAAACTATGGAGAGAGTCTGAACGTAGCGTTAATAATATTCCAAGTGTTGTAATCTTGTATTGCCGTAGATAAGGTAATGTCAGGGGTGGTTTCCATACCTATGGTACAACCTTTATTATGTGATGCGAAATTGTCAAGGAGGTGAGGGGTTAGGTGTCTGCTCTTGGCGTTCCAGAGCGTGACTGCGCATGATTTCCTTGGGTACTAGAGGGAGGTAAGGAACCGTTTGCTCCTTTATCAGACAACCACTCAAAGCTCGATTTGTGCGAAGACCGTTGCTCAAGTTTATCACGGTCTTTGAGGAGTTAAACAATTCAATAAAGCCTTACTTAAAGAAACAGCTTTTCATTAGAGAAATGATAGGAGTTTTAGTTACTGTACACAGTCTTTTCCCTAACAATAATCTCTAGTTTAAAAATGATTGTCTAATCCCGATTATAAAGAATTGCTCTGGTATCGAAGCAGTCTTCTGGGTAATTTAATTAAGAATAAATAAATTGTTAGTTTGTAATAGTTAAACTTAGTTTAATTTCTAATTGTTAATTGATCTTATTAACAAAAAAAAACCTGCAAAATTGAAATAGATCATATTAATTTTTTGGATCAACTACAGCATTTACAAGAACATTCGGAGCTGATTTTCAATTCTTTTTTCCTGTCATCATCAACATCTAACTTTTTTATCTTTAGAAGACAGAAGATGTCCCTACATTCCTCCTTCGCCCCCCCCCCCTTTTTTTTTCCCTTTTCTTTTTCCTTTTAATTCTCTTTCTTTCCGTCTTCTGTTTAACTTAACACTACAAACTGACTTAGACTTTAGACTTTGAATTTTTTTTGTCTAGATTTTTAAAGAGTTTTTTTATTATTTTCTATCAGTTGAAAGTTACTTGCTTATCTTGCTGTCAAGATCAAGCAATTATTTCTGATATAAATTAAGGGGCCAAAAGATTGAAAATAGTTTTTCGTGATTAAGATATTTTATTTATTTATATTTCAGCTATACACTTTGTTTCTTTGAAATGTTGTTTTTAAATTAAATATGGTTTTATTTCTGTAAAATTAACTTCATTTTCTTTCAAGATAAGAATAGTGTTCCTCTAATTTACTAATGACTGCTACAGCAGCAAATACTGTTTCGCTTAAAGTGAAGAATAGATAAGATATTGAGAATTATAAAATATTTTTTTTTGAAATGAAATGTTTAAATAATTAATATATGTGACAAAAGAAATATAATCACAGTAGGAGGATACTAGAATATTTTCTAGGCTTCTGTATTTCCTAATATAAAGTTCTTAACGTGTGCTAAAATAATTGATAAAAAGTCCAACCCGCACACAAAGACTAAAAATTATTACATTAAAATTTAAAAAGTTAAAAAGTTAAAAAAATTAAAAAATAGGAGTTCCTGGCTTTCACCACAGTAGGATGTGGCTTCCTACTGTAGATCTCTCCTGAGGAAGCCACGTCCTACTGTGGTGAAAGCCAGGGACTCCTATTTTTTAACTTTTTTAACTTTTTAACTTTTTAAATTTTAATGTAATAATTTTTAGTCTTTGTGTGCGGGCTGGACTTTTTATTCTCCATATTTCCATAAGTAAATAGATTATTTATTACATCACTAGGTCATACGGGTTGTTGCGTTTAATGCGTCATAAATCAAATTCTGTGTCCAGCAATTGAATAGCTTCTGTATTAGCATGATTATGAAGACGCTTTTCATGACTATTAACAAAGTCTTCTATGGTTTCAGAGATCCATTTGATTTTGAGATCAAAGTGTAATTCAGAGTTGGTTTAATTCCATTGGTGATGGTACGGTTTTGACTACGTTAAATTACAGCACGATTACTTTGTTTAGCACAACCCCAAATTCGGATTCCGTAAGTCCAAATCGGCCGAATAATCGATTGATAAAGCAGTCGCTTATTGTCTAAGTCCAGCTCAGAGTTTCTACCAATTAGCCAATACATTTGACGCACTTTTAGGCGGATTTGTTCAGCTTCTTTCTTTACATGGTGCTTCCAAATGAGGCAGGAATCCAGATAAATGCCAAGTTATTTAGCTGAATCTGCTTATGGTATCGGATCTCATTTCAGATGTACTTGTTGATTTAGATTACAAAATTACAAAATATGGAGAAACATTATTTCAGCTAATAAATATAGTCTATTTCTGCAAAACAAGAAGTAAATATAAATAATTATTGCAGCAAAAAAAATCAAGATATACGAAGCAGTGCAAGTATGGGTTAAAGCAGTCAATTTCTCGATTCTGTTTTTTGGTTTTATGTTAAAAACATTCAGTAAACAATGGCTTCTAGAAATTGAAATTATTTTGGAATGGTATGAAGTTCCAAAGTTGGTAAATACTCACTTCGCAAAGAAGCCAAAGGGACGTTCCAACAAGATAGGGACCTTAAAAAGACCATTTCTCTGCATATTGGCCTCCGTCCTTCTTTTTTGAAGAAATCTTCTTTGAGAAGAATTGATGCTATTCTGATAAAGGGCATTGAACCTAAATTACCCCCATACATTTTTTTTCACTTGGGCTCTCGTTCATTTGAACGAAGACAATATATCGTAATATTGAACGTAAGCTAAAAAAAATAAGTAATTCAGCGTTGGGCTGCGAATCTCTGTATTAATGGAGGGGTTTCACTTATTTACGAAATAAAAGATTAGTACATACTAACACAAAGTAATTCTAGTAATTTCAGCTATCTACACTAAAAATTTTATATATAAACAAAGAATATAAAATGTAGACGATATGAGAAAATGTTTCTTTTTTAAATGTTGTATCAGTAATATCTTTTTGGACGACAAATAGAATAATTTCCTTTTCTTTTTTATCACAACATTACGTTACACATATGCTCACATTCACTGAACTTGAATATGCGATTTCAGGTTCCTTTTAGACATTTTGACTATTAGCCCAATCTTATCTGAATGGGTAAGTTAGTTATAGAATCTTGACGGCACGACAAATTATTCTCTGAATTATTTTATTTATGTCAAATTTCATAGTTTAGTAAATTATGTGCTCGTATTTAGCCTTTTTTTTTTTATTTTCATACATCAATTTAAAGAGTGTTTATTTAAGTAGAGTAGGAAAGGAAATGGTATCTAAACTAAAAACATAAAAACACCTTAAAAATAAAGAAAAAGAAAATTCATGGGTTGGGCAGCCTCGATGAATTTCTTTTGCGCAGATAAATAAAGAAACAGCTCCTAAAAATGTCGAAACATTAAAAAGTGAGACCAATGTTCATAAGTGACATCTCAAGATAGCCCGTTTCACGCTAATATGACGATCATCAGTTGAGAGTAGTCACAATGAACAAAGCAGGTCTCATAACGGAAGTGCATTGAAGTAGAGTAGGAAAAGAAATGGAACCTCCACAAATTTAAACTAAAAAATTGATGATCGCCATATTAGCGTGAAACAGGCTGCCTTGAGATGTCACTTATGAGCATTGGTTTCACTTTTTAAAGTGTTTATCTAAGGTTCATAAATGCTATTTTATTGTAACCAAGCCAATTAGGCTACAAAAATATGATAATTTCTTATCACGACTGAATTTATTCTATCTAGGATTTATTTATTTAGAATATCGAAGCCAATTTATTAAGGGCTTAATATTACTACGGCGGACGACAATTCCAAAATACTGTATAATTCAGTTAAAATATACAGAGTTCAAAACATTTACTCTGAGTATGCTAAGTTTTATCAGATTGTTCAGACTTAATTTAACTCTGGTTAACATAATCAATTTTAAGGGTTAGATTAGAAAATTAACTAAAAACTTTATCCCACTGAGGAAATTCATGTTTGCAGTAGAATTTTACTTTCATTGTATCAACACATGTTTAATAAAGTAAACAAAAAAGATTTAACGGATTAATATAAAAAGCAAATAATTGAAGGCACATAGGAACAAGAAATTTTTCGCACCCTGAGCTATCATCGATGGGAATTTTGGACGGCCATTTCGTCCTCTTTAGGACTCATGCCTTATCTGGCTTATGATAGGCGAAACCTTTCTTGTTTTTATGTGCCTTCCTTATTTGTCTTTTTTTTACATATTTAATAAACAACATGTTAACTCTCTTGTTATATTAACGGAATCTCGATACTTTATCAATTTACGTTTCAAGAAGGGTTAATAATATTTAAAGTCCATAAAGATATTTATGTATTTTTTCATGAAAATAAATAAAAAATAAGCTTAACATTTATTTCAGACTGCTTGAAATTTACAATTTTGTCCGAGGTTTTTTTTAAATCGAAGTCCTTTGGATGAAGGCACATTAATGACGCTATCTGTAATCCGAAGCGGAGGTTCTTCTGGTGTTGTCGTGAGAAGGGACGTTGACGAGCGCTGGTGTGTCCCCATGTTTACCGACGACCGCCTTTGGGCCGCTCGCATCGCTTGGAATGCCGCTCATGAACTACCGACTCCTCTTATGAAGTGGCGCAGACATATTTCATTTACCCTCGAATGGGGAGGAGGATGCTCGCGACGGAAGATATGACCTTTTGCGACGCTCGTCCTGCCTCCCCTCCCTGCCCGCCTTTGGAATGTGCCAATAGCCATTTAGGGCAGTTAAGACTCAGCATTTTGAGGCAAAGGATTGGAAATGATTAATTTGGAAAACATGCCTCGATTTAATATTGGTTCAGGACGGCATGTGGCGCTGCGATCAATTATTTATGTCGTCGTGCGATCGAAGAGACGTGAAATTAATTACGTAAGTAAAAGCGGGAGAACAAATGAACATCCATCACTATTGCAACGTCCTCTGACGAATCATCGAAAGATCTATTAATAAAGAAAAAGAAATCTATATAGGATAGAAAAATACATCTCTAGAACATGAAAAATAAAGCATTAGATTAATTAACATAGGAGTAATCAGCAAATTTCCGCATTCCTGAATGATTTATTTTCGCTTCCTTTATTATATTTTTAAAAATGGAGTGGCCGAAAATTTTTTTGGGAGTCTGCGGAGATGACAGTTGATAACATTACTCATAAAATAATAATTATTTTTCTGATAAACACAAAGAAATATCAGAAAAATAATTATTATTTTATAGAATTTAATCAATATATTTTAATATGTTGAGATTTAATTCACGGTATTATTATTTTTTATAATATTTTTTTATAATTAGGTGGAAGCTTACATTCACTTTTAATATGAATAAATATTCCAAGTGAATGAAGTTTGTTTCGTTAGAAACTAAAAAAAAAAAAAAAAAAAAATGTTGTTTTTTTTTTTTAATTTGCTTGTTGTTATATAAAACAAAATAAAATTTTTATCATTTTATTTTATTTATTTTTAAAATTCCAAGTAAATCTTTTCTTACTAAGCAATAATGAAAACATGTTGCATAATAACTTACATGTTAACCGTCATTCAATGAACTATAACTAATGTACAACAAAAAAATTAAAAAAAACAAACAAACAAACAAAAACACGATCACAAACTGCAAACCATGAGCTTTCCAAAAGAAAAACAATATTCTTATTTCCTAATTTCTTTCGCTCGCTTTTATCATTCACAACATGAAAGATTATCTTCAATAGCAAATTATTTACATTTAAAAGTTAAATAAATACTGCAACTATTTTCTAAAATGAAAAATATTCAATTTCTTAAAATGAAGTGTCGCTGGCTTTTACTAACTGTTGAGGACGAAACGCATAAAAAATGGAGTACGTGGAATTATTAAGTAGATCTATTTGTTTGTTTGCTTTTTCATAGTAAAACATAAGTATATTTATAATACAGTCTTTCTTAAAAAAAATTCTAAAAAGGAAATAGCAAAGTCTTAATGGATACTGTTCGTTTCCGTTTACGAGAACCTTAAGCGCTTTTGCGCATGCTTCAGGTTTCCTTCAAGTTCATCAAAATAGGGGTGAGGAGAAATAAAGATGGGATGCTTACTTTTTATCAGTGTTAGTTTACTAGTAGCTGCGTTTTATTTGCGCTTTTCGGGAAATAATTATGGAAAATTATTGTTTTTTTGTGGGGATGTGGGGATGTGTTCCAGATCCAGTTAACAGGTCTTAGGAAAGTGCCCATCTCAGCGTATCACCCCTCTGCGAAGTAGAATCGTCGGCGAGTGGCGGGTCTGGCTTTCGAAAACGAACAGTATCTAGATTTGTTTGCTCTTAAAAGTAATTTCTTCGAAATATTTTAAGAATAAAGTTAATTAATTACCATCGAACTGCTTTTTTTTTTTTTTAAAATTCTTTTTGAATTTACTTTTTTTTAAATATATTTTTGTCTCATTGATTTACCTATAGTTAACAGTCTTTTTATTCATTCATTTCCTAAAATTGTTAGTTGTTCTTTTGTTTTTCTTATCAAAAACAAACATATTAAAAATTATATTCGTCAGCATTTCAAGAAAGATCCTATGGGATTAACTTAGAAAAATTACTTAAATTTTAGCTATATTAGTTAAAAATTACTTTGAATTTTAGAATCCTCAAACAATCAACAATTAACAAAGAAAAGTAGATAGTATTAATATTACAAATAGTAGCAGTCTGATCCACGTCAGACCTTCTATAATTCTCTAAATTATAAAAAAAAAATGAACAATATATGAAGCGATCGTTTTAACATTGATTAGCTGTAATTATCTGCTTCTCCTGAGCTTTATTTATGAACACTTCCTATTCACATTGAAAGGATATAAATTAAAAAAACAATTCCTTTCTGACTGAATAACTCTCCATAGCTTTTTCTATCATTAATCATTTTCAAAATGAACTGAAAGGATAATTTTCCCGTTAAGATTTTATTCTTTGGAGAATGTTTTTTGCTCGCATCCCTTTTCAGCGAAAAAAAGGAGCAAAGGTATTGCAATGAACCAAGGTCGAATCATTCGGTCAAATATTTCAATTTCTTCAGCTAGAATTCATCAGTTTTAATTTTATTACATATTTTTATATGTACAGTATATGGTTAAGCTGTACCGCAACAGCCACGCAGACCTGAGATGTGAGAGAGGTATAAGCTCTCAGCTAATCTCGATCAACGGGACTAGTTGAGATTGGATGGTCAGTCCGACGCTCGCCCGCCTTTAACCCTCGAGTAAGAAACCTTGTACCCAGATGAAAGTGAACCTAGGATCAGACTGGAGGAGAATTAACGAGGAAGAACCCCGACCACCGCCGGAATTGAATTGGATTGTAGTCTAGTCTGTAGTCTGTAGTCTAGCGCCTAAACCACTAGACTATTGGACTTTATATATATATATTTTCACAATGATATTTGGATCCCATTTCTACTTGGAAAATGGCTAATTTTTTTTTTAATTTACTGAGATTGAAGGTTTCAATCTGAGTCTATTCCATAACTACTACTCTAAACTGCTCAGAAAGTGACTTAAGATTAAAAGCCTTATTATTACTTTTTAAGAGAAGGTTTTTAAAAATGATGGTTAAATTTAAAAAGTGAGCTAAGAAGGCTGCCTCTGTTCTTGATTTTAGGTACTTAAAATAGCTAGACCAGGAACAGTTTCTCTTGTTTCCATGCGATCTTAAGCAGCAATCAGATGACTATGATCAGAGTATTAGGATTTTGTTGTAAGCCTATCTTCTTCGAAATTACTGAATCGAATATTACGATATACCTAATAGATATAACTTGCATTTCATAGTTACTTAACTAACTTTAGAAGTGAGTTATCGAACCATAATTTTTAGATACACTGGATATGTTGTAATTTTTAATATAAATATAAGCTTGCTATATAATATTTTTAATATTGTTTATTAATATTGTAATTTAAAACTGATACAAAGCCTTTTAGTTATTACGATAATAAACTAAAAACTAAATAAAAACAGTTAAAAGAGTTCCTTTAGAAACATCTTAGAAATTTCATTTGCCGCTTTTCGCCTTCTGATTATTGTGGTTTACCTATTTCTAAATAACACTGCAGCATTTATACACGCCAACTAATGTTTTTACATAACAATTTCAGTTATATAAGTATGATTTCATACGTCAATATCAGAATGAATTTTGCTTCAGCAGATTCAGAACTACTTAGCAGAACATTTTAGAACCTTAACATTAACATCATAAAAAAAGAGCATAATTTTGTTCTTAAATCTGGTAATACTGTGATGGAAGAGTCTTTCTTAATAATTATTAATGATAAGGTTCTAAAATGTTTTATAACCATTACTTTGACCAATTGGAATCCTGTCTGCAATTAATAATGTCTCCATTCTTTCTTTCAAAGACTAATAATCCATGGAGATCGTGGCTGAATCAAAGCCACAAACGGATCCGCACGTGCTGCCTCGGCCAGAGTCAAGTAGAGGCCCCTGGGAAGCAGGTGGCGATTAATCCTAATCTCTTTCCCGCCAATCCATAGGGATTACTGCTTCCCTTCTAGCCAAAGGGAATGGACTGATTTTCCGTTATACATCTAAGCGACCTTATAAAAGCAGACAATTCTATCAAATCCAATCAATATTTTAATTTTTCTTTAAACATTATATTGCTATATGGATTATATTTTAGAATTAAGTACGAATTAAAAGCACTTTATATTTACTTCATGTAATGAAAAGTTTAAAATGAAAATGGCTGTCCGGATCAAAGTACAACATATACTTAATTACGTAATAGGCCTACATAGCCATTTACGACTTACAAGTCTCTACGTTGACGTCAAGCTTAAGTTTGAAATCTAAAACCTGAACAATAAAAAAAAAGAAAGAACAAAACGAAATTATCTTATTCATTTTAAATTAATATGTTAATAAAGATAAGAATTCTGAAATTCATCTTAAATAAAATGGACAATAACAGGATTGGGATTTGACAGCTACAATAATTCTATTATTTTTGCTTGGACTGAAGAATAAATTTGAAATTAAATTTCACAATTTTTATCTTTTATTAAATGTATTAATTTGAAATGATTACAGTATTTGATTTTTTTTTATTCTGTTTTGTTCGGGTTTTAATTTATCTTCTTACTTGGAGCTTATTACTTAAGCAATTTTCTGCAAAGGCAATTACTTGCCTTTTCAGATTATTGAAAGATAAAAAAAAAAAAAAAAAAACAATCAGAAATTAAAGAAAAACTGTCTGAAGAAACACGTTAGTTGCGTCAGAAACCGTTAGTGTTAATGATATTTATTTGTGTTGTTATGTGTGTAGGCTTTTTCAATCCAACCAAAAACATCCATACACGTTTAAACGTTTTCTCATCTCAAAAACTGTCTTTAAGAAATTCCTTAAGGAATCTTAACTTTATTTTGAATATAGAAATGACAAACGAAACTTCTCTGCAAGATTCCCTAAGATATATGTTAGGAAGCCAACTTTTTAAAGAAGATTTATTTAAAAAAAAAGGTTTGCGGAGTCAAGAACCATGAAAAAATTATAAAGTTTAAAAGCTTAAATACTTCATGTGGATTTAATTTGATTATTTTCTTCTTCTTAAGACCCATCAGTGTAAATACTCAATTTTTTATGTAATTAGCCTTTTCAGGGGAAGAGAACAAAATAAAACAGCTTAGTTCGAAAACACTAAAGGAAAAGCATGGAGCTCGACGAGCGCCGTAATTGCGAGAAGACATTGTATGAAATAGAGTAAATAGATAGCAGTGCAAGCCGTAAGAAAAATCCAAAATTAACTATGAAATCGCCAGAAAATCTTCGTATAGTTAAGCTGGCCATCAGCTGGAACATTAACATTAGTCGACTGATAATGATTCTGAAAGCATTACATTTTATTTTTTATTGTTACCTAATTTATTGCCAATTTTTAAATTCCAGTCTCGATGGGAGATAGAGTGAGAGTGGAAAACATTGAAATCAAACCTTATTTATTATTTCCTTTATATCAAAAGATGAAGTATGTTTTTGCACACGATCAATTAATCAATTCCTTAATATTTAAATGTTTTCAACAAACAAAACTCTTAAAAATAAGAAAAAAAATAAAAGATTTATAGCGGAGTACATTTCAGATCGTAACTTATTTCATTGTTTTATCCGACAGTTCTAAAATAGAAATAATTTTTAAAATAAAACAAATGAATCATAAAATAAAATGAAAACAAGAACGGCTACTAACTTTTAACAAGTTTACTATTAATATATTTCAATTTAATTATCTTCATTATAATTAGAAATTTAGCTGATACCAAATAACTACATTATACATCATTTCTAGATTTATAAACTTATAGATTGGCTATTTAACATTTATAAATAAATACAATTAAAAGCATTAACTATTTGCTAATTAATATAATTTAATAATAGGCAAATGTTCATTATCTAGAAACTGTATTAAATCTAATATAAGGGAAATGGTGCACACTTTTAATTTGGATGTCACACCATATCAAAGGCTTTCTCAAAAAACTTGTTTTGTTTTACACCTTGCCGCAGTCTCTGTATCAAAGTCACGTGATTGAGTATCGATTTCGACTGATGTAATCCAATTGGAAAAGAGGCTTGCTTTAATCTTGGTCGGGGGAAGGCAGGTTCGTCTCGTTAATAAATTTAATTATCTCGTAATCTGTAACCGCCTGCTGCTAGATACGTCATTGCTAATTGCGATTTATGCGAACACACGCATCGCTGATGTCTCCCTTGTTAATTAGATTATTACATTAAATTAATCGGCGCTTATGCTTGATATGAGCGCTGTTGGAACGAGGCACGGGCGTCTCGACGACTCTGGTGCGTTCGGTGACCTCCGAGGTCAAAGGAACACCAGGCAAACGCTGCTACCAACATTGTTAGTACTGACGAACGACGCAGGCTACGAAGAAAAGAAAAGAAACAAACAGTTGCTTATATTCAAATGAGGAATAGGAAACAAAATAACTTTCAAGTAAATCATGTTAATTGTTCTGAGCACTAGAATATTCTTGAGGATTTAGTAAATATTATTACTGAATTATTATTTTTGTTATTCCAGATCATATCCATGTGTTTTTCAATAAATATATTCTAAGAATTTACAAAATGTAGTAAGTTCGGTTATAATGCGCTTCATTTAACAGCTGTTTCGGATATACAGCGGTTTGCTCCCTCAAAAATGATCCCATCTAATTGCAATTTTTCCCGCGTATTGTATGATAATCCGGATATAAACTTTGTCTCTCGATACCTGCATTATAACCGAATTTTAATGTATATAGAATTATTTAAAGATGTAAATACTGTTATCATGGTTAAATAATATTATTTTACTATTGTTATCTTTTAGAAATGATTAACTTTTAACGGAAATAATCACTTTTAGGCAAAATCATGAAATATCGAGTAACTTCTGCTGATAAGATAGCCTCTAAAATTTTAACAGCCTGGCAATACTCTGCCAAGGTGAGAGTTGATTAAAAATATGATACAACTTTTCTGCACCACAATGCAGAACAAGTAGATGATACTTGAAATTCGATTACGTTCAGAATAGAAAGGAAAGTGAATAAAGAAAGAAAATGGCTTCACTTGAAGGAAGCAAAAACGTACAGAGGTAAAAGAGAGGACGATCAATGGACTCTAGAGAATTGCCAATACCTAGAATGTCACCAAAGGTGATTCATCATTTTCTGACGGGTCCAGTGAAAATGTCAAGTATTTTTTTTTTCTTTGGTACTTTGCACTTCTGATGTACAGAATATCATGTAAGCTTCTAATAAATTATTTTAATAAAGTGAAGGGATCTAGGCCCTATTGATAACATAGAAAACTATAGGAGGGCTTGCAATTGACTAAAGACACGTAGATTATTAATTTGAATTCAAGCATCTATTCGTTAGTTTGAAGGTTTATTATTTTGAGCGTTGATTCAATGAAGTTCAATTGTTTCTTTTAGCACTTTAATAAAAAAAAACATTGGACAAACAGAGGTACTTTTCCGGTACTTTCTGAATATTTATTTATTTAAGTAAATCTGATATTTTTTAAATTTTTCTTCATTTTTTACTTTCGCAGATAATTGACAGATAAAGCAACAAAATTTCATGACAATCAGTAGAAATCTCATCTGTACGATGAGAAAAATCGTATCTACTAAGATGCTATTTATCCGTGCTGTTGCTGATGTTGTTCATTTTTGAGATCGATTGTTGAAAGAATTCCTGAAAATTGATAGGAAATTTTCTTTGATTCTGTAGATTCTTAAGAAAACATGTTTTCATACAAATGTCCAAATGTCCTACAAATTCTATTTAAAAAAACAAAACTAAAACATGTTCTATGTCTGCTGGAAGCTATCCGAGATGTGACCAAATATCTCATGAATTGCTTTGATGTTTAACGCTTCTCATTGACGATTTTTTTTTTTTTCCATATAAATCAGGATTCTTTGATATCTTTAAATACAGGGACTCCTCACTTTACGACCTATCTGCTTAAAAACCACTCGCACTTATGATCTCCGCCCTTGAAGATACAACTTCTATTTCATCGTCGTCATCTCCCTAATCTGGACCCTATACAGCTCCAGATAACCAAATAAACAAATGATAATATGTACATGTGCATGTCTTTTATGAATAAATTTGAAGTTTGTTGCATAATTTTTATAATTTTATAATTTTACAACGATCCTATATTCTCGGCGCAAGCTCCTCGCTTATCGACCAATTCGCTTAACACGTAGTCGACGGAACAGAACTCAGTCGTAAAGTGAGGAGTACCTGTATTTTGAAGGCCTCCGATTTTCTTTTTAAGTTTCAGACAACAAGTTTTCTTGCGACCATGATACAGACCTGTATATTTTTTTATTAATTCAGGGACTTAAAAGTCAAGGGATTCAAAAGTAGAAAATACGATTTTCAAAAGTATTTGAATTAAAGTTATATTCTAACCAATTTGTTCAAAAAAAAGTTGGTGGAGAAAACTCAGTTTACAATTTACATCTTTAAATTCTTTTGCTAAAAAACAATTTCGTACTTAAAACTTATTATTTCTACAATCATTTCCATTTTTTTTTTTTTTTTTTTAAAAATATCATTCAATTCTTTCTTATCTCTTCAATTATTTTAGCAAATACTTTTTTCCAAAAGTAACGTTCCAATTCCTCTATAAACAAAATGATTGCAGTAAATGGGTAATTTACAACAAAAATCAACCTTCTAATTTATAGCCTCTGTTTTTTTTACCCTCTCCTATCTATGGGATGAGCTATTCTCTCTCAAGTGCCGACGAAAACGCAATTTCATAATAGGGACAGAGTGGAATGTAATTGCTCTCCGCATGAGGGCGCTCCGCTCCCCAATGAACTCCCTCAGCGGACGTAATAAGAAAAAGCCCCAAAAATCAAAATAGGAAAAACGAAAGCCTGTTTATTTAATTATGCACTGGATTAGCTTTGAAAAGAGATTTTAAGCGGGATGTAAATCAAACAAAAGAAAGAACAAATTCATTAGCAAAAACAGTTTAAATCAATGTGGTATTAATTTTTACGGCGTTGGTGATTACGTTAATGAATTTTAAAATTAGAGCAAAAGCATTATTTTTGAATGGAATATAAATCACTAAATTAATTCCTGATTAAAAATTAAAGAAAATTATCCATTATCAGAGAAGAGATTAAAACTATTGTAATAAAATAAGAAAGATTCAAAATACCGAATGATCTTTCTTTTTATCCAAATTTTATTATTAAATTAAAATTTATTAATAATATTTGTAATGTATTTGCTGAAAAGAAAAAGGAAATTCAAAATAAAATAGGCAATATTTTTTCACATTTCATCCATTCTATACCTACATTGCAGTGCAATACAGTATATTGATTGAATTACAAATAAACATACAGTAGAGTACACGTACACCACATTTACTATAAATACTGAACTTCATTAGTAAATTATGTTTGCATCGACTTAAACATTTTTTGTTTTGTTTTAATAACAATAAATTGTACGTGCCTAATAATTCAAGAAAAATAGTAACTACGGAAGGCACAAAAGAACCAAAAAGATTTCACACCTCGAGCTGTTACAGGGAAGAGACTGGAACAGCCGTTTCGTCCTCTTAAGGACTCATCAGCTTTATTATATATATGATAGTAAATATACTTTCTATTACAATACCACACCTTCTGCTTCAATAACCATTCTGTTTGATGATAAGATTATTTCGAAACCATAAAATACAGTTGTAAAATGCAAGAATTCAAAAAAAAAGAATAAAAAAATCCAAACAATTGATCAAAAAATTATTGATCTGTAATCCCAGATATTCCAGATATTAACATCTGGGATTTCAGACATCTCAGAATCAATGAATTAATAAGTATTTACAAACTTTTTAAATATAATTCAGTAATTTACATTCGTTTATTACAGTGATTGTATAAAATGCTTTAATTGTAACAATAAAGAATTCATTCAAATGATACGAACAGTTTCATATTAATTCCATTAATTAATTTCGTGTTTAGTTTTTATAATTTTGTCAAAAGGAGCTCATTTTTAGAACTTACTTGATTTAAAAGATCTTGATGGAATGCACAGAAGAACAAGAACAACATAAGAATTGCTTATAGGAATTCTAAACTAGGTTTCTAAGGAGTGAGAAATGTAAATGGGCAGATGGATGATAGAGTTTTATAGTTTTATAGCTTTTCCTGAAAAGCCAGGGAAAGATCCTTCTAAGGTGAACTGAAAATGGTTGAATAAATAATGATTTACAATTTTTCGGAAGTGAAGGTCCAAAAATAAATATTTATATCTTATTGTAATGTATAATTATTTGATTTTAACTTATTCAGTGTTTTTTTTAAGATTGTATTGAAAACATAGGATATTCTTAATCTACATAAATAAAGACTCGACTATCCGCGATCGTATTAACCGGATTGCGGATTAATCGGGTCGATAAAAATTTACCAAAAACTTTAATAAAATATTGAATTGAATTAATATTCAATTAATAAATTGAAGTGAAAGATTATTTAAAGAAAAAAATTCAGTTAAAGCCCTACATCTCAGGGCTTAACTATCCGGCGAACTGTAGCCTTAAACTGTGTGGTTGAAAAATTTAACACCAAATGTAAACATAAATCGAGAGATTATCCGGGTTTACTTTTTTTTTCATCCGGATCAATTTTTTTCTTACCACCCCGAATAATCGAGATCCATTGTGAAGTTTCTTAAATTTCTAAAAATGATTAATTAATTTGCAGAAGTTTCTATAAAGAAGTAAGTAAATTAATTAATCACTAAATTATTTACTTATTACGTTCTTTAATGAAAATATCATTGTTAAGTATTTGTGTAGCTTATATCATCTATTTAAAAGTCTATTCAGTTTTATCAGATATTAAAGCACCAATAAACAAAAAGAACTATAAAATTTTACACATCAATGAGTGAGACTAAATGTTTATTAACTAAATGACATCCTAGAACAGCTGTTTCACGCTAATAAGGCGATCATCAGCTAGGAGCAGTCGCCAGTAAACAGCGAGGTCTCGGTACTGAGATCAAAATATTGGAAGCTCTACTGTGATGCCGACGAAAATTTTTTAAAATCACAATAAAATCTTAATAAAATCACAAACACAAGGGTAAGAATTAGAATAAAAATTAATTTCATCACAAAACTTATGTTACAAAAATAAGGAGACATGTCTTCGGCCATTTACTTAAGTTTTAACAGTAAGTTACTGTTTTACTTTAATTAGTTATTGATTGATAAAAGAGGCTTTGATGTTTTTTTAGTGTCTTTTGAATTAATATCTTTTTTAGATTTTTCTTTCTTTATTTAAAAAAAAACATAAATTTTTATGTTCAGTTAAATAGGTGGAAAGCCATGCAATGACAATAACACCTAAAAATTCCTTTCTTCTTCTTTTTTAATCTGAACAAAATGGCATTTAGCGCTATTTATTCTTCTCTTGCCGTGTTATTTCTTGATGCCGTGTAAGCGTGTAATCTCCATCCAAAGAGAACCGATATCAATTCCAACAAAAAACTCTACAATTACTGTCGTCAAATCATGGTCCTAATGTTTGCTGCAAAGAGTGGGTGGCTTCCGACAACCACAGCTCTTTTGTGTCGTTTTCGATTACAGAGCCGACTTCAAATCACAATATTAGCAACTGTTTGGCATCCACCCAGTTCGCATTTCGTCCTGCGATGTTTCGTGTCAATTTTATCACCATTTCCTATTACACTATAAACAATGACTCTGGCCAAGAACCCAGCAACGAGATTTGGTTTATTTTGGAAGGGGGAAACGCCCCCGACGGACAATGACAATAAAACAACCTATGTTTTACATCAACAATAGCAATTGATTAAAGCTACAGCCGTTGGGTGGTGTTAGTCATGCGCTGCAAAATTGTCATTGACTTTCCGTATGTTTTCACATTAATTCAAGTTAGGAAACACATTATGTTACTTTGTAAAGACGATATATTACAGTATTAATCATTGTTGAAAGTATGCAACTCATTATTGTAGAAATTTATGATATTCTTGTAAGATTAAGGTTTAATTTCAATTTTTAATCATATAATTAAGATTGTACTAATTAACTATTGGCTGTAAGCCTTTCATTTAATTAAGATTTCATTAATTAATTAATAAACTAAAAACTGAAGGAGTTCTGCATTGATTGGTGGAGGTACATTATTCGTGTAATTAATCTGATATTACCATTACAATTAGGTAAATATTTTCAAAGTCATTGAATCCAGCTAACAGTGTAAAATTTCGAAAATTAGTTAGTTTGATTTTAAAAAATAAAAAGAATATTGAGACTATGCACAATTTAAAAACTATATTTTCTATTAAAAAATACATACATTACAGGAGCTTGCGACATCCTATACGGATGCCATTGTAGTTGATGTCGAAAGCTCCTGTAATGTATGTATTTTTTAATTGTAAATTTAGTTTTTAAATTGTGCATAGTCTCAATATTCTTTTTTATATTTAAAAATCATATATGTGCACGTTAAACTTTTATTAGTTAGTTTAATTGTTATTAGAATTTTTTTGGTTCAGAAGCAAACCGTCTAATTTAAAATTTTAATAACTTATATTGTTATAATTATTAAATTTTTCAATTTAACCATAAAAGAGTTAGATTAGCCTTTGTGGTAAAATTACATAATTCTTTTTGTAAATAATGACAAACTACATTTTTTCCAAATTGAATTAACAAAAACAAACACAAACAAACACAAACACAAACAAACACAAAAACAAGCAAATCGTATAAACAGTTATTAATCTAATTCAATGGACAAATTTAATTAAATAATGAATTAAAAAAAAATTGTTTTCTTTGTGTTTTTATTTAAGATGGAGAGATTTCTTGAATGCAATTAGTTAAATTAACTATTTACAAGTTGTGAATTTAAATCATGTTAAATGAAAAAATCTTATTGACTTATAATGATTTCTACTGATAGTTGTTGAGAAAAAAATTCGCATGTTATTCGAAAATTTTGGACAACGATTTTAATTCGAGTGGTCACTCCATAGGTAGGCCCTGCAGAACTTCTAAAGGATTTATATATATTTTTAAATCATGCTTTAAAACAAATAACAGATTTTGACTGCGTTTCTTTTACTTTTTATTGCAATAAGGACATGTAATGCATCTTAACATTTTATACAAACAAAAGACACATAGAATCCAACAGCGCATCGATGTCTATCGTTTAGGTCTCGACGGTGCCTGATGCGAGGGCACCAGTCGCACAGTAGCGCTGAGTAAAGCAGAATTATGCTGTAAAATTGTACTGGTTTCATTTAATCTTTAGTCCTTCAGAGATTCAGCACAAAAGTTTTATTAACATGATAACGCTTCCAAGAAAGGGATTTTTTTTTTTAAATAAATATTAAGATGACAACACAATAAAAAGCTTACTCGCACATGAATAAAGGAATCACTTACCTGTTTTAGATTTTTCGATACTGGGAATCCAGAACAGCTGTTTCTGGCTTCCTAGCCTTCATCAGCTGGATTCGCCCAGTATCTTACAGTCAGTGATCTCAGGAAACATAAAGAAAACAAAATTCAACTAGAAAATGGTCCTTCATATTAAAAAACAACAATGAATATACAGTGCAACTTGGATAATTCGAACGTCTTTAATTCGAAATCGTGGTTAATTCGAAGCTCTTGGTCCCTTGAACTTCTTATTAAATCAATGTTAAAAAATCGTGGATAATTCGAAGTTCAACTTCCTTAATTCGAAGTTTTTTGTAAAAAATTTCGAACCATAACGACTTTTCGGCGTTTCATCGTTAAGAAATTCGACAAGTGACAACTGAAATCCCCTTCCCGCCACCGTTTGACACGTGACGCCAGTCGACACGTGACGCTTCAGACGCCATTCGAGCTTCCTGCTGTCAGTGTCACCATATCTTTCAGTAAACCACGCGTGTACAAGAATTTAACGTTCGCCGTCATTCGCGAGGTGGAAAAGGGTGTGAAGAAGAAATGCCAAATCGCCAACGAATACGGGATAGCGCCGAATTTCGTCGCTACATTGAAGGACAAACCAACGTAAGTGAAGCTGTTTTCCGTTCACTAAACATGCTTGATGATTTTGCTAACCTTAAGCGACTGAATTCTACAAAACAATCAGACATTGCAAATTTTTTGAAAAACTATAATTTTCTGTATTGAATGTAATATGTACTGTAGCTTACGTAATATAAATCTTATTTTGTTTACATACATATAGTGTTTAAGTCTTTCATACTATGATCTTTCTGAATAAATATTTAGTTATTGACAGAATAATCTTTTCAAGCATTCAGTGGACTTGAAATTAAAGTTAAAAGATGTAACTTGTTTAATTCGAAAACTTGGATAATTCGAAGTTTTGTAGTGGTCCCTTCAGCTTCGAATTATCCAAGTTGCACTGTATTAAGAATAAAAAAGAGCAGAAATTTAATCCCCGCTAGACATCGCTTAGCTTAGGATGGATTAAATTACAAAAACATATTTTTTAATACGAAGGGCCATTTTCTTGTTGAATTTTGTTTTCTTTACATGTTTCTTGGGATCACTGACTGTTAAGACACTGGGCGAATCCAGCTGATGAAGGGTAGGAACCCTGTTAAAAGCTGTTCTGGATTCCCCTTATCGAAAATTCCAAAAACAGATCAGTGATTCCTTTATTCATGTGCGAGTTTGCTTTGTATTGTGTTGTCATTATTATTTTCACACGTTAAACTTATTGTTAAGTATTAAGATATTGGTATTAATATTTATATATCCAGTGCAAAAAAAATTTTTAAAGGTATATTAAAACTCGGAGAACAATTTCAACGCATTTCTGTAATTTTAGCCTCAAATTAAGAAAAATTCGGGGGTGGGGGGAAAATAGGACAAATAATTCGAATGTACCATTAAGAGAAAATTAGGTTCAGCGCTAGAATTAATGTCCAAACGGAGAAACCTTTGTGCATAGACGATATATGTAGATGATGATAAATAGGTTTAAATGTAGGTAGATATACAGATGTATGGCAAATTGCAAAAAGATTTAAACTTATCCATAAATGCTTTGTTTTGTTTTTTTCAATAGCAACGATCACCTGAAGAATAGCTATTAAGAGTCTGTAATTTCTATACAAAATTAATAGTTCACAAATGAACACAAAAAGCCTTTGATTTAATAAACTCATTAAAAGAAAATCAAACTTTTTGGAGTAGATAAAAGAAAGATTTCCAAGCAGGATTGCAAGCACGTATTTGACTTTGAAAACTAAAAACGGAAGGGGTTCTTCATTTATTGGTGGAGGTAGGGGAGACCGGGGTCAATTGTAACATTTTTCACTAATATTTTTTTTTTCAAGAAAATAATCAGACATATACAGAAATTAAAAGTATGTAAGGTTTCTTCAACATTAGGTGGACTTATACAAAAATTGACAACTCGTCAAACCGATATAAAAGTGACAAAAAATATGTTTAAATGGACACACTACAAGTGTTACATTTGACCCCAACTCGGAGGCAATTGTAACAGTAGTAGGGGGCAATTGTAACAGATAGCAGAAGGAAATGAAATTGAGATAATACAGTACACCAAGGTTACTTTTGTTTACAATGTTCTGTATTTCAATCATCATCATCAGACTCATAATTTTGGCAGTATTAAACTGCTTCACCAGGAGTGCAATCTTCATGTGCCCATTCGGAGCAAGACAGGCACTGAACCCATTTCTCATTGGGTTTGCTGTTTCTGTACTCTTCACAGCACACTAAGCAAAATGTTTCCTTTTCTTCATTTGAGGAATCTATTGCAGCCTTATTGGTCTTATGACCAAGTGCACCAAACTTCAATTAACTTTGACGGCTGCGTTGTGGACGGTGCTAAAATTAGGGGGGGGGGGGGTGCTGCTCTAGAAAAATTTTAGGCTTTGCTTTAAAATTGTGTGCAAGGAAACAAACATATATAAAAAGAAAATTTATTCAGAAACTTGATAAATTTCTTTTTATACATGTTTGTTTCCTTTCACACAATTTTAAAACAAGGGTTAAAACTTTTCTGGAGCAGCACCGTCCACACTGCAGCCGTCAAAGTTAATTGAAGTTTGGTGCACTTGGCCATTAATCTTCTTGCAGAGTTATTTTGATGAGTCTTTTTTCTTTGACCGCCCCTTGCCTTTCCGTTTTGGCAAGTAGATATCCCTACTTGCAGTGCTCTTGATATTGTTGCTTTTGTTTTTGTATATTATAATTATATAATTATAATTACTTCAATAGGGTTTTAAATAAATATGAGTTGGGCTCATGTAAATAAAATGAATATGATAATATTGTATATTTTTTAATTAATCATGTATTTATATCTTTATTTATTCATCAGGCTTTGCAACGTTTGATTTCATATTATTTTTCCACTTTAATCTGTAATTTAATGTTTATTTAATTTAATTATATAATTTAAATATTAAAATATAGGTCTATCTATACAGAATATTGGCCTAAAAACAAAAATATAAAGAATGGGCTCAATACTAACTTAGTTACAATTGTCCCCAAAAGCTCAATTCACATGTGGTGTTCAATTATTTAGCGCAGGATACAGTCATAGCGTATTTTGTGACACAGAAATGTAGCATTTCTATCTGCCTTCTTTATATATATTTGTCACATTTTTATCTCTAATACATTTGGTTGCAGTTGATAATTAGTACGACTAAGGAAACTTACTTTTAGCAGTATAAACCATGTTTTTGTAATTATCTTCAGAACAAATTGAATGGCCGATGTCTTTTTTCGATAAATCATTCTTGTGTATAAGACGAATCCCCATGCCAAAAATTGGGATTTAATGAAAGTTTGCTTAGGCTACAGAGCGCTTGTTACAATTGACCCCAGTCTCCCCTACATTATTCGTGTAATTAGCCTGGTATTACCATTACCTTTAGGTAAATGTTTTCAAAGTCATTTAATCCAGTTTTTAACAGTTAACAGTGTAAGTTACGAAAATTTCGAAAATTAGATAGTTTGATTGTTATTAGAATTTTTTTTTTTTTGGTTTAGAGGCAAAATATCTAATTTTAAATTTAAGTAAACTTACACTGTTGTAACTGTTAGATTATAAAGTGATTCAAAGGCAAAATTTTAAAAAAATTAACAGATTATTTACAAGATAAAAGAATATTAAAAATAAAGAATATTAATATATAGACGATAACGGGGTTAATATGAAACTACTAATGAACAAGTAAAATAGAATGAAAGAAAAATTAGTCTCTAATTTGGTGACAAATAACTAATGTTATTTAAAAGATTTGTAATGGTGGTAACCTTTATATAACAGTTTCGTATAATGCATTACACCCTTCAAAAGTCATATAGAAGGGTACTTGTAATTAAAAGTCATTTTTACAGCAATATTTATTAACAGAAAAACAGCAAACATCCAATATCATTATAGTCTAATAAATTTAATGTGTGAGAGATAGAAATTCATTCAGATGATAAAAAATCACACAAACTTGGGTTTAGTCATAAATATATTTAAAATACAACACAACGTTTCGGCAATTGCCATTTTCAAAAGTATAACTGCCGAAACATTGTGTTGTATTTTAAATATATTTCTTACTAAACCCAAGTTGGTGTGATTTTTATTATCCGAATGAATCATCTAACAATATCATTATCTGATCAATATCAGAAGACTTATATTCCCGTTTTATCTGGGGACAAGTATCATTAAAATCTCATTAACAACAATGACAGCAATCGCAACATTTGCGTCTTTCACAACGATCACATTTATAATAATAAGGAAATTAAGGCAATATTAATTATATTTTCATAGACGTATCAGAAGACGTTGCGAAGCATTGTGATTGATTTACTAATCGCTATCCCTACCTTGTTTAATAAATATTAAGATGTATAATATTTTGAAAAAACAAAGTTTATAATATTTAAAGCATGAAGTAAAAAAATAACTTAAAAGCAAAAAGGAAAAGCGTTCTCAAGATACGAACTTTGACAATTAAGTTTAGAATTTCATCATTTAGGCCTATTTTGAAATCGATACTGCATTCCTATTCTCAGCTACGAAGTCCTATTTGCTTTATTTTTATTTCTCTTCCTTCCTCCCCCGCCATCGTTATTTTTTTCCCTCCTATTTATACCAGCTTCGCAGTAATTATGCGGCTGAATAATAATCCCTATATAGTTGTGGCGAAAATAATTCAAAATCGATAGACGTGTGTCTTTCAAAAATCCGGTCGCCCTCGTAATACTTCTTCTACAAACGACATTGAATCGGTCGCCGTCGGCGTAAAAGCGGCAAATTATCGGAAAGATATTAAGGCTTTGTCAATAAAAAAATAATTCGGACTTGACTGAGATTATGAAACGATACGGAAAATCTGCTGTGACTGTCTCGAGAAGAATTTTCAGGAAAAAGAATAATGACGCTTTCGTTTCTACAGGAAATTTTTATTCGTGGATCAAATTGAGAACAAGTTATGTAATTAATAGTTTAGGCTTAACATTTTGTCGTTGAAATTAAATAAGCTAAATGATTTAGACTCTTCAGTCCGTTTCAGAGTTCCGTGGACCATTATTAAGCCATTGCTAGTCTACGACATTGGAATGTGCGGTTGACCCTTGAACAACACTGGTTTGAACTATGCGGGTTCACTTACAAGCGAATTTTTTTCAATAAACATATTGAAAAATGTTTTGGGGATTTGCGACAATTTGAAAAAACTTGCTTACGAACCGCGAAGCCTTAAAATATCGAAAAAAAAAATAAGAAAAACTTAGGTATATTATGAATTCATAAAATATGTTAGTTACTAACTACTCTACTTTATCATCTAGAACCACAGATCTATTATAAAAAGTTAAAACTTATCAAAATTTACGTACACAAACACTTACAGATCGTATATGGACCCATTTGCTTTGCTTTCAAAGAATTACATTCAATACAGTAGACCTCTCACTCATGTAATTGGGGAAACTGTGTATCAGTCCATCACAGATAAGTACTTTTTTTTTAATGTAACAATGTTTCGAATATTGTATTATGAACATGACTGCAAAACTATAAGCCATAAAAAGATTGTAACGATTCCTTCATTAGTGCATAGGCTAGGTTACTGTGAAGCAATCGTGTCGATTACACTAGGCTACCATAAAGCAATCACCTTGCTGCTGCTTCGTTGTAGTGCATGAATCGCTGTATAACGCTCATGTGCTGCAACAACGGCATAATGCTGGCCGAACACGTGTCAATTTTCTTCAGTATTGATGGTCAATTTTATTGATATCAACCGTTTCCATCAATAAAAATGATCAATATTGACCAATATTGACCATTTCAAGAAAATTGATGTTGATACAAAAAAAGGTTCAACTTCAGTTGTCGAGAAGTATTGATGGTGCGCGAGCGAATCACATGAACGGATGAAATCACGTGACAATGGTGACGTGCAAGGCACGCCGCTTTGAAGATAGGAAACGCACACCGAGCACTTTTTTTGAGATAGAAGGCGTAAAATCATCAAAATGGGTCGGCCAAAAAAAAGATAATTCAAACAACAACATTTGGTCAATTGATCATGAAAGACTCCTCATTGATTTCTACAGAGGAAAGGCGTTTAATACTAGAGCAATTCTGTACGTTCGTAACAAGTTAGGCTTAAACGCAAGTAAGCACACCGGAATAGCTCCCATTTTATTCGCAAATAAATTGTATAAAACCGATGTCGTACAATCGCTGGGAATATTGTCCCCAGTGCAGCTATACTCTGCTCGTGTGGTGTGTTTATAAGGCAAATAAACTGTATGCAAAGACCGTGCGTTTGTAATTTTTCGACATTACAGCGTAATGAATTATTCGAGTACGTTAAGTTGTTTTTGCTCTTTCAAGAAATATTCTCAAAATACAACGCATATTGTAAAGAACCATGTGTGGTGTAGGTTGTTTACGATAAGCTACGGTAATGATAAATAAGTTCTAAACCAAATTGGCGATGTGGGGTAAGATGACGAATGGAAGGGAGGGTAAGATGACGAGAAGTTTGCTTAGTTTCTCATCTTACCCAACATGTTTTTGTGTACCTTTTATTAATATCTTTTGTCCTATTTTAAAACTGAATTTTAGTTGCAGTTATTTTTTTCTTTTATTTTAAATGCTCATGTATGACTGTTTTATCTATGAATGTTTTAAGTATTATAAACAAAATGCCACGAAATTATACAAGGAAAAGTGACAGGGGAAAGTGGGATAAGGACACAATGAATGCAGCTATTGCTGAAGTAAAAGATAAAACCTCAAGTGTAAATGCTGCAGCAAAGAAACATAACGTGCCAGAACCAACAATAATATTCTTCTAAATTTTTGTTGTAGGGGAAAGTTGTACAAAATTGGGACGGCGGGTCAAATGGGGACATTCAAGTTCTCCTTGATTAGTGCTGCTATCGACGAGAAACCATAGTACTACTGTTACTGAATGCCATAGCAATAGTTTGAGTTGAATAGTGAAGATTGGATGACGCTTGCTTGAGTTTTAGTGTGATTTTTAGTTTTGAAGTGAAGAGTTTTCAATTTTTGCAAACTTTTTTGATGTGTTAGTTTTGCATATAACTGATTATAAATATTGGGCGAGTACATATTTCATTTCCTTATCTATTAGTCAGTGTTTTAGCATGTCTTGTAATCTCCTGAGTCGTTTATGTGACGAGAAAAGCGATTTTTTTTGTAATGTAGTTCACGGTCGGGTCAAACGGGGACACTGGTGGTTGTTCAAAATGGGGGCGAAAATCGAATGTTGGAACGCTGAGGAAGATGATCAAACATTCATTTGTGATTACTGTGCTTAGGCCAGTTTAATGATCATTTACAATATTCCTAATGTTATTTAATGTCATTAAAGTATAAATAAACAAAGTTTTATATTAACACAATATTTTACATTTTTTCTTATGGGTACCCCGTTTTGCCCGACCGGTTGTCCAAAATGGGTTATTACGCAATAAAACACTTAGAATTAAAATACACATGTAAAAAAGGAATTTGTTTACTTTTCTGCACCATTTTATTATAGCTAAAGGACCTAAGTAAATGACTAATGGTTTATAATACTGTTTTATTTGCTAGATTTCGTTAAATTAAAGTTAAAGAAGACGCGTCCCCATTTGGACAACTTTCCCCTACCTAATTGTTCAAAGTTTGTTTCATTATGAGCAATCTATTATTATAATTTAACTGTTTCATCTTAGACTTTTCTAATTCATGCCACACGTTAGTAAGTGAAATTGTTTCTCTGCATTTTTAAAATAAAATGTTTCTATCTTAATGTATTACTTTTATCTGTTCGTCATCTTACTCACCCCTCCCCCTTCGTCATCTTACCCCTTAGGTGGGGTAAGATGACGAAAATTGATGAAATATTTTTCATAATTCGAGAGGATAAAACAGCGTTTCATATTTTTTTATTGAACATAAAGGTTACAAGAAGTGTCCTTTCAAATTTCGGGTTTTTAAACCACTTACTAAGCCGAGGGACAATCTCTGAAGCTTAAGTTCGTCATCTTACCCTACCCTATCAGCTATCCTACCATAACCGTTAACCAATTGTTAGGTAACATTGTGAAAGCACCTACTTCATTGTGACTTATTACTGATTTAAATATTGCATAACTGACAATTTTATTATTGTTACAACGTACAATACAATATTATGTTCAAAGAAATAATACAGTATAGTCGTAGGGATTTGTATTTTCTATTAAAAAAAAAAAAATTCCAGAGTTGTTGTTTTGTTTTTTTATCTCCTGAAGTCTGTTCAATGGAGAAACACATTGAGTTTAGAATCCTTTAGATGCTATCTGTGGAGTTTAATGGAACACTGTGAAGCTGAGCAATAGATGACAATGATCTCAAACTGATTATTGGTCTTGTCAGTACAAAAACGAGGAGATTTATCATCGAATTTCTGAAATTGCTAGTTTCAGAGTCATTCTGGATTAGCCACTTTGCCGAATTAACGGAGGTTACGTAATAATATTTTATCATTGCGTGTTTCTAACTTAATAAGTTTCAACCTTTTTTCTTAAATAGTTTGCGTTATTATTACGCTTGGTATCATCATATTCACTGTGCATTGGATCTTGCCCAAAAGCCATCGATAAAATTACAAATAAACAAATTAATCTGAGAATCAGTGAAAATTGCCCTCTGGACTGTGAACTGAATGAGAAGCAGTTAATATTCTTAAGTAAAACGAACATCAGCCAACATTTGTGATTCGACAGTGATTGTAGATTAAGGCGTCGATGAACCATGTGTACAGAAACAAAAGTTAAGAAGCGAAATAGCATAAATGGAATCATAGACTACGAAAGGAAACGAAACAATGTCTTTCTGAGGAATTTTCGAAAAGAAAGACTAAGGTTTTGTTACTTACTATTATATAAACTACTTATTAAAAAAAATACTAACTAACCATTTTTGGAAAATTAAAATAAAGCCTAGTTAATTTTTGTAATTAACCGAGAGTCAAGTGATAATTTCGATCCGAGAGCCAAGTGATAAGGCGCTTGATTAGATTCAATCCCGATCTCGGTGGATGTAGGGGATTTTTCTAGGCTACATTCTCCTCCAAACGGGTCCTAGAGTCCACCCAGCCCTCTGTAGAATGGTTATCGACAGGCGAATGTTGGACTGACCACCCTACTTCATCTCAGTCTCGGGTCAAAGTAATGTTGGGTGCCTTACCTCCAGCTCTCCTTTGGGCTATCGTGGTCCCCCGTGGGACACTCACCTACCTACATTAATTATTAAATTCCTTATTCAGCACAAAAGATTTCTTTCATCTTCAATAAAAGTTTCATTAGACCAATACCACTATCTTTTCTTACCTTCTAAAGAAGAAATCATTACTTACATTCGGGCTTAAAAATAAAGAAATAGACTATCACGTGTAGTTTCATCATTCCCTGATAATAATTAATGCAAAGATATATTTGGGTTACTAAAGTTTTAAGGTAATTAGATCATAAGGATAATGTGGATCATAAGGATCATAAGGAAGTTTGCTACAATGCATCATAAGTAATCAGGCAAAACAGTGCTAGAAGTGGACATAAGTATGTAAGTATATAAGAAAAGCTGTTTTCAACATATATGATTTCGAAAATAAAGGCAAACGTAGAGCAAGATGGAACGACAGAATTGAGAAGGATGCCATCAAATACGACTTGAATGCTGGAGCAGAGGATATTAGAGAGTAGGGATTAAAGAGGACAACGTTAGACTAAGGAACATATAGCCACAGAAGAAGAGGAATTCACTCTATCTAATGCAGTCTGTTATTTCATCATTAGGCCTAATGTTGTAACATAATTCAGATTACCTCTATTTGTTTTGCAGTCAATTCTTACATTTTTGACAACTCCTTAAAATATTGTTGTTCAAAAATATTCTTTTAAGCATTTTCACAACAAAGGTAATAACAAAAAAGTGTGCTTTATCTATGTATGTGTGTTTAAATGTACGTGTGTCTTTATCATAAAAATAAAACAAGAAACTTGATAGAGATTCAGATGAACACATTCGGAGAGGCAAGAGATCGTACAGTAGCGGATTGTAGAGTCAGAAATTTTAAGCATAAAAGTTTAAAACTTAATTGTTTTGTTAGTTAAATTGTTTCTTCATTAATTGTTTCGTTATTTTTCAATTAAGAAGCGTTCTTTCGGTCATTATTAGTTTCTTTTCCATCACTGTTGGCGCATATCAATTGTAGAGGTGAACTCCAAAAAGATTTTACAGAATTAATTTGTATAACGATAAGAATTTGGATATATTTAATTTGAAAACATATTCTGCTTTTTGCATTAAAAACGTACATAATAATTGTAATCATACTATCTTGTATGGTATGCCATTTGCATAACCTTATTCTATCTCGTTTTAATATTAACCAAGGTAATTAATGCTTTTAGACAGTGCCAAAAGCAAAGCGGTCCCACAATATGCACAATTGTGTAAACAAAATAATTAAAAGCAAGAGCATATAAATGCAAGACCGTTCCTTTATGTTTTACAGGCAAGCTGTAATCTATAGGCCGCTAATACATGCTTAGTACATCATTTGGATGTGTTAAAGAATTTATGAAACAATACGTTTGTAAATATTAACAATGACGTCCTGTTGGCAATTGTTAGTATTGTTATGTATGAAGCATCAGTATTATTACTGTGTAAATTATTATCATTATTACTAACTTTGCTATGGAAAACGTTAATTTTGGGGGTCAGGGAAGGGTCCTACAGGTCTGATTTTTTTTTTTTTTTTTTTTTTACGCGGTCACCTACTTTTTGATGCTGAACACAATGGTGAAGGTTTCATTCTAATCGCTCTAACAGTTTGGCCGCTGCAGGAGTGGGAGGCACAGTGTGACAGACAGACAACACAAAAGCCACAGCGGTTCCCTATGTTAACTGCAACATGGGACCGCTAAAAAGCGAGTATGCATTTATCAAAATAATGCAAATAGTACAACACCTATTGGAGATTGCCAATAAGTCACTTCTTTTACGAATTTTTAAGATATAAGGGATAATTTATTAAATGAGCATTAAACACAAGATATTTAACAAAAAAAAAAAAAAAGAAAGAAAGGTTTTTGTAAAGTTAAGGAATTTTTCAAAAATAAAATTATGAATAAATTATTTTAATAAATTATTTAAATTTTTTCAAAAAAAAAAAAAAGGTGAAATAAAAATATATTTAAAAATGTAACGCATTGCTCCACTTTTAAGAATACAATATGCGATGTTATTTTTTTAAATAATTTTTAATATGGTTATTCAAACTTAGTTTCATGAATCGAAATCATCTAGCTTATATATTCAGCAACAAATATTCTATATTAATTAAAGTAGAGTTATTCGGTAGATGGCGTTAACTATCATAGTAATTTGTATTTTTAGGAACTAGTCGGCTACCCGTCGCTTCGCTCCGGAAGCCTCCTTTATGTAAGGGAAAACAATTTTTTATTTATTAAAAAAACACACACACACACACAAATTACATCAAGGAAACTAAAACTAACATTTTTTAAAAGCTTTTTTTTAAATTTAATTTTTGATGTCTATATTCTCTCAATCTACGACTGCTTTTAGAACCACCTTGTAAATCATATATCTATGATATATTTTTATTTTTTACAGAGATTAGAATGTAGGCCTAGTGGTCTAATGGCTAAGACGTCTAACTTCTGAGCAGTATTCTACCTAATAGAAATAGTGCATCTTTCTTTCTTGACTATCTTTTTTTTTTTATTCCAATTGTTCTTTTTCAGTGGTTTCTGAGTTACAATAGTGTTCAGTATTCTATCTAATAGAAATACTGCTTCTTTCTTTTTTGAGTCTCTTTTTTTATTCTAAGTGGCACTTTTCAGTGGCTTTTGTGTTCCAAATATTGATGGTTTCTGAGTTACAGATAGTGATTTTTCAGTATTCTATCTAATAGAAGTATCGCTTCATTCTTTTTTGACTCTCATTTTAATTATAATTGTCACTTTTCAGTGACGTTTGAGTTACATTTATTGATGGTTTTTGAGTTGCAAATAGGGATTTTTTCGGTATTCCACCTCAAAAAAAGAGTGCTTCTCTCTTTCTTGACTCTGTTTTCTTTACTCCAACATCTGGCGTGTACACCCACATATTTTTCAATATCACGTAGGATTTGGTTAAGTAAGAATATTTAAAATATTGCGACGTTTCGGCAATTATCGTTCTAATTGTCAGTTTCGAATTACAAATAAACTGACTGATGTGAAATAAATAAACAATCTTGAGATTCAAAAAAAAATTGAATACATTCCTTATTGATGGGGGAAAGGAAAGGAGATATAAGTCAAAAAACCATATGAAGAGAGTTGTAGTCCCTATGGTCTAATGGATAAGGCATCTGACTTCGGATCAGAAGGTTGCAGGTTCGATTCCTGTCGCGGATGTTTCATTGTAAAAATTATTTCTATTTTCCATTCTCTCAGAAAATTGCGCCGGACAGACAGAAAGACAGACAGACAGACAGAGAAAAAAAAGATTTTAGTAATATAGATTATTGAGAATCTAATATTTCGTATAACATTTATATGGTTATGGATTTTTTTTTAAGAATGCAAGTTATTTTTAAAAAAGAATGTGTTACGAATAAAGTAACTTTGAAAGAAGATGATGTATTTCTCTTCGTGTGGATTATATGCAGGGTGATTCAGAACAAACATCATACTTCAACTCAGAATTATATAACTTACGGTAAGTCTGTATCAATCTGTGTTCAAATCATTACAGCGAGATAGTTAAGGGAGTTTAAAAAAAACAATCACATAGCAATTAAAAAAAAAGACAAAGCAAGTTCTTTATTATCGTAAATTCATGGAATAAAAAGAAATGTCGTTCATTTTTTTAAGCAGTTTTAGATCGGGAATTTCCTCTCGAACAGAATTTGTAGAATAGGACCTTGCAATAAAGTTTGATATTCCGTAGATTTCTTGTGTATTAACTAAAATTAAGGCCTTTCATTCATATGTGGCTTTCTTTTAACTTCTTTAGGTCACGTTAACTTCTTTCAGGAATTGGATAGACTAGAGGCCTATATATTCATAATTTCAATGACCTCCAGAACGATATGCTGAAGTTATTTTGAATCACCTCGTATATATCTGGTTCTTTCGCATATAAATGATAGAAGCATGGCCTTACTGAAATAATCATTTCCTTTTATATACCGGTAAGTTTTATATGCATTTTTCTTTAATGGCAGTTCTCATAAAGTAATGATATGATCAAATACTATTGTGAATATTCCAAAGATTGTAAACAAAGTCAGGATAGTTATATTACAGTTTGATCTAAGGCTTAGACCTCTAAATAGCCAAGTAAACACAGTTATTGTCTAATTACTGCATTTAATGGCATATAATGGGTGACAGATACTTTAATACATACAGGATTAAACTACCCATTAGCAAAGTTTATCAAGTTACTTGATTATTGAAATGAGTTATCAATTACAGAGCAATCAGCCACAGTCCGGCAAATTAAGCCTAATGCATCTCTGATTTATCAACTACAGAGTTTGTTGGCAGAAATTTGGAATGTCATGGTCGTCATTTGATTCATCGTCATTATCCTCCACTTGAATGCAACTGAAATTACATCCAAGATGGCGGCTTTGTTCGGAAAGCTCTGTCGTCGTCGAGTTATAGGTGCGTTAAATAGCGAACCGTTGCCCCCATTTCCATACGGCGAGAAGCGGATCATTTGTAACCGGGTGGTCATAAACATCCGAGTGTTGCCGCGATCTGTTTTCTGTTAATCCGTTGGTGCACGTGTGAGCCACCCATTGGAACAGATCAACTTGGCATAATTATGATTGCTCTCTTCCCACCGGCGCTTTAGTTTCTAATTTATGGCCTGAAACTCGACGATATTGTTTTGTTCAACAAAGCGGTGTTAGCACATCATTACGCTATTGCTTAATTCGCGGATGAGTAACGAACCCATTGTTCTCTGCAATCGACGTCATCATTTTAGTAGCGCATGCGCACTGCACCGGAATTGATCTAAAAAGTATGGAACAAAGGCAGGAGCGAGGTTTTTTTTTTTACTGTATTCGGTTGGTAATGAAGGCTGACCCTCGGCAAAGACCCGAAAAATTGGAATCTTTCACACTAGCGAAAAAGAGGATAGAGACTCCATAACACAATGCGGGTGAGAAGAAGGGAGACGAGGTTCATTACATTGTTAATTCTACAAATTCACTAGAATAAGTAAATAAGATGAGAAATCCAGAACCTACTCCAACACAGTCGGCTTGTTAAAATTATCTTTAAGCTACCTTCTACATGAAACGTAGAAATGCAGTATTATTTACAAAACATAAATTAAAAGTGACTAATTATTAAAACTTTCCTACTTAAGAAATAAAGTCTTTCAATTTTAAAATATATTTCTTTATTTTTGATTCAAGACTGGATGACCAGTTTACCAGAAGATTTTGGGAATTACAGATACTGCTTAAGTGAAAAGTGATCAGTAGATCTTCAAAAAGAAAATTTGTGTTGATATACCAATTTTCTCCAGTCTCCTGCACTTCCGAACGAAGGTGACTTCTGTTCCACATTTAGCTTTCTTATCTTTCCACAAGGGAGCTGAGATTCAATATTCTAAATCTAATTTAAATTTAATTTTAAGATAACTACATTTCTGAGCAAAATATTACGGACAGTCTGCTAAGATATTATTTAAAACCTGTGTTGATATAAAAAAAGAGGTGGGTCTTGGCCATTGTTGCACTCTTTCTCACTGTTAGATCTCCACAACAAAGAATTTAAATCATCACTACTAAATGGAGGTTTCAAAGAAAGAAATCCTACGTCACATCATTCTTAACCACCAAAGAATGATCCAAAGAAATTAGAAAAGAAATTCTAATCTTAATTTTGTCCAGCTTTCATGTCTTGCAGAGATTTTTACCTACAAATAGTAATTATTATTATTATTAATTTTCGTATTACTTAATTAATTTTTAGAGATATTTACGTTGTAAAAACATCGTTAATTTTAGAATAATTGGCCATCGATATTACAAATATCAGGTTTTATTACTAAGGATATTTAAAATAAACAATATGGGTAATTTCCTGAGGGAGTTCCTTACCACTCTGCTACTGTTCTTCCTTGGGATAGATTTCACTTCACGATTTCATTTAGTTTTGTTTGATTCTTGTGACTCTGTAATGTGAATGGTTCGTGAATTTCAAAGGGATATTTGTTTGGTAAGGATTACTATGTCTACTACTAATTACAATTAAGACTCTTTTGAACTTAGTTAAGCGAGTAATGATTCTTAAAATTAAATCTTTAAAATTTTCTATTAAATTGAATCTGTCATTAAAATAAAATATTTAAATTAAGCAACGTGATTATAAAAAAAGAAACAGACACACATTGTTTTGTTTCTTTTGCTTTTCTCTATGTTTGAAAAACCGAACCTTCTTCTTGCTGCCATAAAAGCAAGGAAAACCGAGTTCAGATTCTTATCATGAATTCACAAAAAAATTAATCTATTATTTTCTGCCCAAATGATTGAGTCCTTGATGTGTTTCTAGTTCATTTTGTTACGAAGCTCATCTAATGCAATAAAACCATTTGATTATTCCATTCTAAAAAGTCTCTGTAATAGACTTCACGACTGGCATTCGTCCAAATTTCTGCATCAGATGGATTCAAGGCATTGAGATGAGTATTGTTCGAAGTATATATTCCAATTGATTATTCTGAAGCAGTTTCAGAAATAGAAGTAAAACGCTAAATAAATGAAAGACAGTTAGTTCATTCAGATGTACTGTAATTTTCAAAATTGTTTACCTATCCTGAAAATAGTTCTGCATGAATCTTAGCATGAATTTCATTACATCGCTATACTATCTTAACTTTTTCACGTGAGTTTTTTTTAGGATTAAAAAATTAGGTAACACAAACGTTAAAGCAATATAAAATTAAATCAATGGTATGGAAACTTTGAAGCAAAATTAGGTAAGACAATTTCAGTTTAAGAACGAGTTCCGCTTCAAGGTATTGTTCGTTATAAGTTTTGTTCGTTGTGTGTATGTTGCATTTCTGAGCTAGCGTTAGCCATGTATCCTGTACTGTTTAGCAGCCGTTGTAAAGCATTAAACCCTGTATACATTAATGTACATGTTATGACTTATACGATATGCAACGCGAAATTAAATAAATAAATGTTTATTGAAAATCTACAACGTTTGGAATTTCGTTTTATAAGCAACTCAATCTATTGGTGAATCTATTAAGAAACTTTGTGTGAATTGTGACGTTCGATGTAATGAATGTTCGTAAACTAAGAGTTGTCTGTATAAAAACAGTAAAAGTTAAAGTAAATGTAATCTTTTAAAAAAAAAAAAACAGCTACTTTGTCCTCCATGGGGAAATAGCAAATACTATTAGTTTTCAGAAACTTTTCCGCTTTTCGATGTAACTAATAATATTTCATGAAATAAATATTATATTTTTGTTGCGCGAAGAACAGATTGATGGTGTTTTTGGGGTAAAATAGCGTATTTTAGCAAATGTACTTTCATTGTTTGATTCCTATTGTGTGTGAAATCAAAAAAGTTGTCTTGGGGCAAAATAAAAAGGTCGATGGTTTTGCCGTTCTTTTTTTCAAAAAACAATTAACACAGTTTTTGTCAAATTAATCCGTGATTTCACTAAAGATGACTTCTCCTCATAACGAAGTAGAAATCATGGTCGTATCATGTTTTAAATATTTTTTAACTTGTAATTCATTTGTTTAAAAAAGCTAAAGCTAAATCAGGTGTGCTGGCTTTATCTTTGAACTATTCAACTTATGTTTAGCACACGTAAAACGTTATTGTTACTAATCAGTGATTACATTTCGAGTTTAATAAACGTTATTTAAGAGGAAACAAGGAGAAAAAAAAAACAGGATTTAGCAGAAAGTAAAGAGATAGAAAGCCGTGGAGAATAATTGATAGTTTGCAAAACTTTGGATCGTAATTCCTTACTGTGGAACTTTTAATTAGTATAAACTGGAACAACTTATCTTTATCTGATATGCCAGGATGTCAAATTGGCTTTATATATATTTGTAGTTAATATTTTCATAAAATATAGCCAGGCTTTTATTGCAATGAGAAAGATCGTCCCGCTTAATCCAGTTTTTTTTTCAGTTATTTTTTTTTGCTCGTCTCACGCCACAGAACACAGAATTTATTAATTCACTCAGAATAGAAAACGAAAATAAAATGAACAATATCTGTTCAGTGATATTTCCCTCAAGCAAAAATACAAGCATATTTCCTTAATGAGTATCTGGCTAATTTATTAGCCTTAAATAAAATAAAAACAAAATTGAAACTTTTTGCCAAACTATTCTTTTAATTCTAACGGTTATTCAAATAATAAGATTGGTAACAAAAAGAAAAGTATTTTAATAACTGTATGGTAATGATGGTATGATAATAAGTCATGTATTTTGTACCAAGAAATAGAAGTTAAATAAAGTAATCATTATTTAGGATTTCATTTAAACCTCAATTACTATTTTTTCTAAATTTATTAGCACATTTCTGACACTGTGATCAACATTACATTCAAATCTTCTGAATGTATGTCTCTATTGCTTATCCCATACGCTGCTAAATTTTGACTTAGAAGTCGTAAAACATTTTCTCTGAATTATTTGCGCAGATCTAGCAAAGTTAAGGCGCTCTTCGATCAAAAGCGCTTGAAGCATTGCTTCGCTCATTAATTGCAACGTATATCATTGTTGACGTTGACGAAATATGGCTCTGCTCAGGCGGCAAATCCGTCTGCAGTTCGTGGGCCAGGGTTATTGATGGCAGCGGTTTCTGGTGAGCTGATGAACGCTCATATCGGGCCACCTGTCAACAAATATATTTCAAACGTACGAGAAGAACGGCGTCTAATTTTTCACTTTCTCAATTGGGTGTTTAGAAACAGGCAGTTTAATACAGTTCGCCAGGGCTTCGGCAAACCACCAAACACAAGTCAAGACCAAAATAATGAGTAAAAGAACACAACTGGATGAGATTTACTTTCGTATTAAAGAAATGAGAATTAAGTTGGTAGACCATACAAAAAATAAACAACTATAAATTATTCTTATCAAAATTTGTTATCAAAACAGAAGATCACTCAATTAAAGAAATTATTAGCTTTTATATATTAATATGTATTCTTATTATTAAAGTGGTTTGATGGTTGTTTGAAAAATATCAGTGTCAATTTTTAATCTTTTTGTTTCATAAAAAGCTTGTTTTCTTTCGCACAATGATGAATTTTGTCAGTTTAAAAAACAAAAGACTGGATGGAAAGAGAAATATTATTCCATTTTTTATGTTTTATCAATTTTTTAATTTTTAAATCCAAAAAGAGCAACTGAATTTTTGATTAAAAATTTTTTTAAGTAAACCTTTCGAAATTTATACAGACGATAAATTCTCAATATATATATATATATATATATTCTATATACATACGTATATATTAGAATTTCATTTTTATTGTATCGTAATTTTCATTACGAAGTTTGCGTTTGCGAAGTTTGCGACCCGATTATCCGAGTTAATGTGGACCAAGACTAACTCGGATAACCGAAAAACTCGGTTAAACCGAAAACTGTAAATAAAATAAATCGTCTGGGTTTAAATGTGTATTTCAACAAATACAAAAGTTATACAGGTACCCCACATACAATTCATATTGGAAGAGTTCTTTTATTTAAAAAAGTCTTTAATTGTTTTTTGTTTTACGTTACTTTGGCCAATGTTTCGGCATTTTTTTAAGGATAACCCAGGATTGTTGGTGTCGAAACCATTCCCCGATTCCAGGTAGGGGGTCATATGACTAGACGAACGAAGATTAATTTGCGAAAAAAAAAAATCCTAGAAATATTTGATAGCTCGGTTAAAGCGGAAACTCGGATGATCGTATTTACTGTATTTTATTGTTGGTGAAAACTCCAACCAATCAGCTACGTTGTTACTCGTGTAACAATAATAACTTATAAATTTATAAGTTCAAATTTTTAAAACGAACTACACAGACTACGCCAATGCCGTTACCAAAACGACGCATTTCAAGTTTAGTTTAATAGTTTTTATGTTATGGAATAGTTTAATATTTTAATATTAACTTTCTATGTTTATTTTTTTTTTTTTTTAACTAGTGAAATTTAATAGTTTCTCATAGCCGAACAATTTATAACAAATTTTTAAAAATTTTTGCACATAATAACAGAAAAAAAGAAAAATAATTCAATTTTTTTTTTTTTTTTTTTTTTGACTTTTATAATAACATTCTAAAATAAAATTTAAGCATATTTTTTCAAGAGAATAAAATTTAGAAATTTCTGATGAAAAACAATAAATGGATGAAATTTGATAAAGTTAAATAATCTTTTCATATCTAAAGATATTATCAATTTAATTTCAAGTTTATTCAAACGTATCGGTACCGGTACTCGAAAAGTACAAATATTTTTTTTTTTTTTAATAAATTTTTCCTTAACACTTATGGCAACTGTAACGGATACAGAAAAGTTTCAAGGGGGGGGGGGGGAAGTTTTAAAAAATATCTATCTTAGAAAAAGGACAAAAATACGTTACATAGTTTTTCTAAATGTTTAAAAATGAATGAATAAAGGTTTATAAATGGCAATTAATACTTTAAAGAACTTCGTATTTTTTTAGAAATATAAGCTAATTGTAAAATCATGCCAAATGAAGCTGTAATTGATTTTTTTTAATCTCTAAATACGATGACAAAGTTAATTTGGTTGGTGGAATCTGTTGCCAATGCAGTCCAAGTGGTCGATCTCAATGACCCGCTGAGAGGGTTTCCTCTTTGCCACTGATTGGCTTCCCGCCGTGCCTCTGGGTGGAGCCACTGTTTGGACAGGTTCGTCCCCTGTTTATTTGTTTGTTTGGATGGTGCGGGATACAGCTTCTTCCAACTGTACAGAAGGCACAGCTCCAAAAGTCATGCAGCCTTTCAATTCATTACCTGATCACGTTTCCACCCTCACGTTACCAAAGCCAAATACAACTTGGATCTATAGAGGTTTTTTTTTAATTTTTTTTTTTTTTTATTATTTAACAAATAAAATAATATAAAATAAAAGTCGTCATTTAATATTAACTTCCTGTCATCAAATTTATCAAGATATAATCATGTAACTCATGATTTGATTTTTGTTTTTTACCATAATTTGATTATTAAGTAATATTATGAACAACAATTCCTATAATGCATTTAAGACAGAACAAATTAGATTTCATAACAATTAGATATTGTATTGTTATATTAGATGTTGTTATAACAAATTAAGTTGTATTGTTAAGTTACACAACTTAACAGTTTTTTGTTAAACACAATTAAGTTGATTGTTATAACAAATTAGATGTTGTATTGGATTTCTAAAGAAATCTGGTTCTTAATCTAAAAATTTATTATGATTGTATTCTAGAACATCCTACACATACTAGCCACAGCTAATAAATTTGAAGATTTGAAGATATCTTAAATTTATTCTCTGTAAAGGAAAAGTTTTGATATTTTGTCAAAACTTTTTTTCTTTAATTGAAACTTAAAAAATCCTGGCACTTTAGCTAAATTGCAACAATATTTGTATTATGTACAATCAAGAATTAAACCTGATATGAATTCGGAATTACAAAGAAAAAATCAGATTCCGTCGATTAGTTGCTATAGGTTTTTTTTTTTTTTTAGACTTTTATAAGGAAACTTTTTAAAAATAATTCCTTGATATTCGTTAAATGGGTGAAAATAATATTTTCATCTATTCGTTTATTGAAATGAATAACTAAATTATTATTTTTTTATTCGAATAATTAACATTCAATTCCAGTCTTGGTATGCTCAAAGACATGAATTCTCTGCAGCTAGTTTCGTCATAATTGTAAAATTTAATTCGGTTCCTTTTGCGTTGTTCTAATGTTAACTTACACGACTGGTTTTCAGTCTGAATTAATGAACTTTTGGGCAACAGTTCAACAAACTAGAAGATAATTTCATATTTAAGTCATTCAGTTCCTTTGAAAAAACTTAATTGAAATCCATAAAGACGATTAGTTCTGTATAAAACTAAGGCGTTATTCATTTTATCTATCTTTCTTTCCTCGAAAATTTTAAAGTAATCTTTTATTTTAAGTCTGTAATAAAAGAATAAAATTAATCTTATTTCGCAGAGTTAACGAAGCAAAAGGGGGGAAAAAAAGACGAGCTATTTAATCCTTCCAAAGCAAAGTTCCAGTTGATCACCTCAATTATACCATAAATGAGTTCTTTTCTTTTTGAAAATTTCTTATATAGGCTTGTAATTGTGTAACTTCGTTCATGTGCACTGCTGTTATCAATCCGTAGACAGCGAACCAAGCGGCTTAGACAGGCGTCTCTTCACCGGTTCCGAGTTCCACTCAACTCGGCTCCCTCCTTTTTTTTTGTCTTCCCGCCTCTGCCGACGGTTTTCTTAATCCTGACTGTTCTCCCTGTAGCGTGGGATTTATTCAATTCCTACCTCCATCGCAAAGAGAGAGAGAGAGACCTATTCGTCTGCAAAGGAATCCCGGTCGCATCGGATAATTGAGCTGCGAAAACTCTCACTAACATTCCATCTGCGAGGAACAATGGTCTTTATTAACGCTTCGATCTCCTTCATCACTTTGACGCTTGGAGCGCTGCTCTTTTTTTTTTAATCCGTTCAGAAATGCAACTATTTGCACTTATCGTCTAATTAAACAATAACTTTCGCTTAGATTTTTTTTTTTTTTTTTTGTCCTAAAAAGAAAAATGAAATAAATAAAAATAGAAGAACGAACTTGATTTCCTGCTAAAAAAAAAAAAAAGAAGTCCAGAAGATGTCGTGTTTTCATTTGGAAATAAACAGTTGTTGTAAATTGTTACTGGCGCCGTGCGTCCCGCCAGATGGCGCAAATCGAACTGAAATACCATCAGCAGATTCACAAGATCCCACCGTTAAAGAGTCTTTAAAACATTCGCTAACTTTGGATGCACAAGGATTTGTTATTTGTTTCATAATTAAAAAAGTCCAAATATAATGATTTACTGGCATTAAAAAAAACCTTCGTAATAATTTAGTAATTAAAATAATAATTTATCCAAAGAATAATGTACTTATGTTACAGTTTCGAGTCTTTCAACTAATTTATTTATTTTTAATCTACGCGTTAAACAAGAAATTTCTAAAAGAACTTAAAGTATACTTTCTTTGGTTGTTTTTTTATTTTTCTAAATCGTGAAAATAACACAGAAATCTTCTACAGAGTATGTTAAGCAATAATATGTTTGATTACAGATCTTCCATTTTCTGGGAGAATAAATTAATTAAATGTCACAATTTACTTATTTAAGTTATCAAAATTAATAAATTGTATCAAAACACGCACAAGTAGTAGATTACTAAAGTTCAGACATCAATAGAAACCTGTGTTTTGGTTCTACTACTTCTCTATGGGAATTTTTATATCTTCAAACGCTAATTTCTCGGCAAGGATTCACACCCAAACATTTTCAAATAAAATAAAAAAGTTACATCGTCTCTTGTCCGTAAAGGTACATGCTAAATTTCAAGAAGATTCATTCAAAGACTCAAAAGTTATTAGGGCGTTTTGCAAGAGTAGTATATAAACAGACCCAGAGTGATGGTTTTTTATAAGCTAACTTTTTAGGAAAATAATAATATTCTACTAGTAACCTTTCCCTGATTAACTCCGTTTCGTAAATAATATGGTAAAGATCGCTATTCTGCTACGTATTTTTCAAAATTAAAAAAATAATGTTTTAAGTTACTTATTAAAAAAAATTATCTGAAGAAAATGACGATATATTAATCAGATCTTCATTTTTTAAATACATTTCATTTTAAACGATATTGAGGTATTTGCCACTGTCAGTGGGACTCGCCCTATCATTTGAGAAACCCTGTATTAAAGAATGATGAAATGCTTTAATTAGTGATGATTGAAACAACTGATCGTTGAATAGTATAAATCTTGGATTGTGATCCTGTTATGAATTTTATTCACGGACTTAAATTCACTATTCATTATAAAATGAACATTACGATAATAATTGTTAGTGTAAATTACTTTCTACAGTTGATAGACCTACGATGGCCCATGGGGGCTCTAGAGTAAGGTTCCCAATTTACAAAAATGTTCATGCACACACATACACATAAATATTGTATTGTGAGGCTTCCTGTAAGCTTTTAAAGAAATGTATTTAAAGAATTGTCATTTAGAATTTGAGTGGGGATATAAATGATTTCTAAACCCTAATTAAACCAAAAAAAGAAAAAGGAAGATAATAAAAAAAAATTAAACCAAATAAAAAGTTATTTAAAAATTAATGTATAATAATGTTCAAATAAACGCCAAGCTAACAGTTTACACATTAAAGTATTAAAAGTTAGGAAAGTTAAATAACAGTAGAGCATTTAAAAAGGATTCCAGTTTGGAACCTAAAACATTATGTAAATGTATCTTTTTTTAATTTTAATATCTTAATTCCTATTAACTGATATTCAATTTCAGCTAAAACTTATTTTAACCAAGAAAGCAATTTTTACGAAATAATAATTACGGTAATTCAAAACAGAAGCAATGTAATGGAAAGATATATCTCAACTGTCAATCTAAAACTGACAAACAAATTAGAAAATGAAAAACAAAAAAAAGAGAGTGAGAGAGAAAGGAAGGGAATGATCTATTATTGATAAATAAAGTTTTATTTACTTTTTTTTCTAATGAAGCCTAAATAACTTTCCATTATTAGGTTAAAATTTTGTGTCTTTTATGTTATGATTAATTACAAAGTCAATTTCAAAAACTAAATCTCCTTTGAATAGTAAATCTATTAACATATCCTGCGCAGAAACTATCAACAGTGAAAAAAGAGAACGCCAACAAAACCTGCTTCAACGTTAAGATGGCTGCCAGCTTTCAAGCGTCATTTGTCATTTCGTAGAAAATATGAAATTACGAGATCTGGTGGCCGTAATGGAAGGCACTTTACACCTAACCGCAGTCGTAAGGGCAGTCATAGCAGTAGCCATTTGCTTTCCTCTCTCTGGTTGGCGAATTAATTTATAGCTGAAAGGAACAAGTTCTCGCCACAAAAGCGGTTGCGTTTAGTGGCCATACGGCGTCCGTAAATCATAGCGTCTGTAATCCAGCAATTGCGAAGCTTCCGTCGGAGAAATGTAGAGGTCGTTCTGTAAACTGAGTGAGTCTGGATTGCTGCTGTGAGGAAGGAACACGCCCTCTGCTCCAACAAATTACCAAGGAATGCATGGAAGAAATTTGTTGCAATCTCTTCCCGAGATTTCAAGAAGAAACTTGAAAACAACAACAGACAAATAGATATTATTCTTAACAGCTAAGTTACATGAGAGAATGAAGCAGAGGAGGCATTTATTGAGAAAAATAGAAAAAGCAAATGAAATAAAACTTTCACAAGAAAGGGATACATACATCAGTCTGTTCACCTTACTATTTTCTTTCTTTATACGAGTTTTTCATCTTTTAGTTAGCTTTGTCTTGTTTGTCTTACTAAATTTTTACAAGACCTCAATCTGCAAATTTGTTGTCTTTAAAACTCATAAAATTCTACGGCGAGAGGATTTCTTAACTGAAATGTATTTGGGTTCAATTTTCCTGAAATCATCATGAGATCATTGTTCCTAAAATCAAGGCAATATTAAAACTTAAATATTAAACAAAGAAATTGTATTTGCTACTGTCATAATACATGATATGGATTTGCAGCACTGCATAAGTTACACGATTTTTGCCGTGAATGTTGCAGAATATTAAATTACAAATTTAATTACAAGTAGCACTTATGCAAATGTCTCAGTGGGCCTTACAAATAGCTTTCCCCCAAAAAAAACTTTTTACAAGACATCAAAAGTTATTGAATATACTGAAGTGAAAATTATTTCTAAATATGTAGTTTTATATTGTGGTGAATTAATTCTGGTCATTGGTTCGTAAAGGAAGGTAGACTTGTAAGTCTTAACTAGATCTGAACTCATCTGTTTATTAAAGGCAAAATCAAGGGTTTAAATAGTCTTGGTATAATTATCGTGATTGGTTGGTGTGCTTTAACAATTCATTGGGGGATTTTAAAGACATGTGATTTATAACTGATTTTAACTGTCGTATTTGAATTAAAGCGAATTAAGGGAGCACACCAACGGATAGAATTTAAAAATAAACAAACAAAATTGACAGTTAAGGGAAAAATTTAAAATGTACAATGTATTAAATAATGATCGATCAGAACAGTGAAAATATACAAGATAAAATATAAGAAAATAGAATAAATAAAATAAGCTATAAAAATCATCACAATATAACTAAGATAATTCGAAATTCTATAAATCCTTGTCAATAATTTCTTAGCATTTTGTTCAAACACATTTTAGGAAAACTATATCAAAATACAGAAAGAACTTTCCATTGCTATCTTCTTTCTTAAGCTATTTGCATAGTTTGAAACTCCTTCGATATAGACCTATAGGCCTATAAATATATTCAAAAGGTTAAGGTATAATCGTCTATAAATATTTCAGATTATTATAAATGAAAACAAAGTATTTACTTTTATTTATTTTAATTTCTCTTTTAAAAACATAGATACAAGCTGTATTTAGGATCATGTATTTTGTTGAGTGATGTTTGTTAGTCGGTCGGAAGTGACGAAGCACTCTTGTTGTGGTGACGCCGTCACAGTTCGTTCGTTGTCGGACAATGTAATGGAAGTGGTCAAAGCCTGTCATCAACTGTCGTTTCCGCTAATCATCCACCCCCTCAATTATGATTATCTTCGTTTCACCTGAAAAATTTTAGATGCACAAAATTCTAATTGTCTGCCCCCTTTTTTTTTAAACATACAATGTGTAAAAGAAGCAATTATTTTTCGCGCCAAAATCTTCCTTTTTAAAATTTTATTTGAATTTTATTTAAAATAAACATTCATTTTCTAAAAAGAATACATAATTAAAAAAAAAAATAATTTAAAATATAAATAACTTAAAGCTGTATTTTTTTTTTCATTAACATTAATGTTTTATTACAAATTCAGTCGCAATAGTTAAGATTTTCTCTTTTATCTGTAAGTAGGTAAGTTACAACTCCTAATTATATTCTCGAAAATGTAATGTTAGAATCGCATTTTTATATTGTAAAAAATCTCAGTAAATGTTATTTTATTTTAAACTATAAATAAACATTTTATTTTAGACAATAAATATTATTTTATTTCAGACTATTTTTTATACTATTATTCTAGTTTTTATTTATTTTTTAATTTTTTTGTTTTTGTTTGCCTAAGCCATCAGTCACATCCGACTCTCGCCGATTTTGTGGGTAAACCCATCGAATTTTCATGGGAAAGATACTGAGGTGGTTTGTCGTTGCCTTCCTCAGGAAGCCAGTGTGGAATGGCTTCAGAGCCGAAGAGAAAGTGAAGAAGAGGCTGACAAACATAGGAAAGGAAATTGAAACATCCAAGCAGATGCCGGGATTCGAACTCAGGTATCGACACATCTACCTAGTGGGAGGCCCTCGCCTAGACTACAGGGCTAAGTCGAAATGGCTTATTTTATTTGAGTCTTTAGAATGTTTTAATTCTAAAAAATAATTTACTTTAATATGTAGAATCTAATTGTTATATTTTTTTTACCAATAAAATAGATTTTGTTTTTGGTAAATATTTCAATCTTTTACGTTTTTGAAGAAAGTGTTTTACACAAAAGTGAATGTTATCTTATATTTTATTTTTTTTTTAAATTACGTAAATGAAACTACTGTATGCAACTTTTAAGTTATTTGATATATTTTGGATTTTTTTTTTATTAAGAACTTCATGATTCTTATTAACAAATATTGCTTTTACTAAATCTTCAAGTCTCATTATTTTAAACATTTCAAATTATTATTATTAAAAAATATCACAAAAACATTTAATGGCATTTCTTCATTTCTAAAATCTTAACTTAAGATGGAGTGTCATAAGATAAGTGCTAGGCCAGGTGAGGAAATATAATAAAAAAATATAAACACATTACCAAAAACATATTAATAAATGTATTCCTAAGAAATTTAAAGAACTAGAGATTAAATTCGGAAGATTAAACATGATTTCTATTGATGTCTCAAACAATGGATATTAATCTATTTAATAATGCAATTGCGCATGCTTTTAATGGAATCAAAAATAATTCGATTTGACAACTTAAATAAATAATGCCGATTTAACTCTCGTTTTTTTTTTTTTTTTCAGAAAAAGAAAGATTTTTACTAAGAAATGAAAAACTAAAGACTGCCATAAATAAACAAATCACGCCTTTGAGTTTATCATCAGAGGGAATCGGGGACGGCCGTTTCGTCCTTTTTTTGGGACTCATCAGCCCGATCCACCATCCTTGATGACAAACCCAAAAAGGCGTGAAAAGGAAAAGGAAGTCACCTTCGCTCCCGAAAGTGACTCCCCCCCCCAAAAAAAAACCCACCAACAATTAAAAATAAGTCCCAAAAAATGACGAAACGGCTGTTCCCAATTCCCTCTGATGACAAACTCAAAGTCGAGTTTTATTTGCTTGAAGTCTTTGGTTTTTCATTTCTTAATAATATTCCTGCACGTTAAAGGTATTACTTGTAAAGATTTTTAATGTTGGTATTGAGCAAATATTGTAATTTAAAAATAAATGCAGGCTTATTGTGTCATTTTCATGATCATAAAAAAAAAAATTAAGAAATTTATTTTATGGAAAGTATTCTTCAAGTTCATTCATTAACTACTTGTTAAGTTATAAATTTTTCACTCATCACTCGTCAAAGCCTCGTATTGGAGGCGAAACCGGTTGTGAACTTTTTAATTGTATATAATGTTTTTTAATTAGTTATGTGTGTGTTGGCTCTCCGCAATTTTTTAATTACTATACGCGCACGTAAATTTCTATATTGTATTATAAGTTTTCTTTTATGCTATTAAATATTATCAAGTCTGATGAGTTGCACCTAAAGCTTGGATTTGAAAGTTCGGGATTTTATTATTTAGTAATCTTTCAAAGAAACCAATGACTTGTCTAACTCAATTTGGTACCAAGTGGGTTGATGAGAGAAACAAGGGCCCAGCGTCTGACTTATATCTTTACTTCCACGGTAAATGAAGGCTTTACCTTCAGCAACCTCATTTCAAGGGATTTCTTTATTATTAACAAAATGAATTTAATTACTCGTTTACTACAAACAAATATTACACAAAATAAATATAGTAATAATGTTTTGCGTATTTATTATAAATATTTCCTCACGACGTTTAAAAAATATATTTTATTAACTGGAGGAAAACGAAACATTGATGTAATTATTCTTAATTATGACCTTACTCAATGAATTTATAAGAACTGGCAGCAACAAACAAATTTGTTATTAATTTTTTAATGACAACTTCATTTTTTTTTATTTTAGAAGATAATAACAAAAAAATCTATTTTAATAATTTTAATAATTTACGTTAATTTAATTAATTAGAATGAAAGTTGTTAACTCATTACCTTATATCCATTAAATTATTTACATTTAATTACTGAAACATTAAATTATTTGCATCTAAAAATTTGGAACAGAGGGAAATTAGGGGTTTGCAAGAAAAACAGCAGGGGACAGCACTGAAGGATCTGTACATCTATGATATTGCACAAAAAAAAACCCAGCTTTTGTCGTTCGATATTCATCTAATCTTGGTATTGCCTTTTTAAATTCGACACACTTACAAAGAAACCAGAGTCTTTATGGTAACATTCATTCAATTTGTCATAATATGTCGTTTGAAAGCGTGTCAATAGAAGCGATATTTCACGCTACACAACCCATTTTCGTCGATTACCGATACACGGTCACGTGACGGGATGCCTTGAACAGCAGATGGTACAAGACAACGGTGTCCAATTTCGAATGCCCGTAAACATCTCTGACAGACACCAGATGACAAGAATTAAAATTAATTAATGACAATTGGTTATTGAGCCAAGAATTAACAAAATCAGAATTCTCGTGATTTTTTTTTCATATTAGCATATTATAAAAGTCAATTTTAATTAGAATGGTGATTTATTTCATCATCTTATCCGTTCTACGTGAACCTGAGATTTGTAGGTAAGTTCTCCAACTATCGTTTTTCCTTCAACAATAAATTTTCTTTATAATTCTATTTATGCAGATTTGTTCAATTCTGTTTGAGATTATCTTTTCTTATTATTATCCTTTCCCACTTATCTGATTATTTGTTTGAACAATTGCAAAACTTCAAATAAATGCTTCTGAAGATAGAATATACAAAAGTAATCACTGTAGATTTTTATACCTTTAAAACAGGTATTTAGTATAGATGTTTTCGAATATAGAAGATATATTATTGTCTTTTTTTAAGACATTATCAAGTTCATTATTGCAATATTTCTCAAACGGTGTGTTAACAAAAATTAATCTTATAGACTATTGTAAAATTGTTTTACAGATTTTTTTTTTTTTTGGCATTCCGTTGAATTTGATATAGGCCAATATTCCCTTTAATTACTGTTGAATTTAAACAGTACATTTCATCTAATTCTTTGAGAATCCGTTTCTTTTATTATTTTTTTCTTTTTTTTCCCCCGCGTGATTCAAGTTAATATAAATACTGGTAAAAATATGTTAGAAAAGTAAAAAAGCTTCCTTTTCATTTTTTCTCCCTTAAAATAAAAACATTTCGATGAAGTGATTTGCAATATGATTGTAATTCTAAACAATGTAAACAATGTAATGCTAAACATGCTAAACAATGTAAACAATGTAATGCTAAACAATGCTAAACAATACAAACAATGTAATGCTAAGCAACGTTTGCGGAACGTTTTTATTACATTGTTAATCAGCCTATCAATCATTCTTGATAAAACATTAACTTAATTCATAGACATCTTTTATATGCTGATCTGTTTCTTTAATAATCATTAAAATTCATAAAATAACAATATAATTTGTATCAATGTTTTTTTTAACTTTTTTTCTTTAATTTCCAGTGTAATTATAGAATGAAAGTTAAAATAATTGACAGACAAAAATACAAATGTCCATTACTTAATTCACACATAATGATTAAAAAAAAAATAAGTGTAATGTGTAGACACACGTAAATATAATGAAAATAATATAATGTAGAAACAGCATTAAGTATTCAGTGAATTACTCTTTACATGAAGCTATTATTACTTATTTCACTAATGGAATGCACGAAATTTAGCCATTTAAAAAAAAAAAAGGGTTCAAAGGACTGCAGTGGTTAAAAATGCTGAAGTCGTAGTTGCTATAACCTTGTTTGCTTCTTGAATTCATCCAAACGCTAATGAAGCATGATTGATATATAAATAATAATAACAAAATAATAATAATATATATAATAAAATATTTTATACACTAATATTATTCTTTCTGTAAGTCAAAAACAATATCTCAAGGTAATCATAATAATATATACTGGAAGAATGCTTTTAAGAATGAAGGCATTGCAGTTAGATATACGACCGAAATATCATTACTATAAAAATTAGTTGAAATTAAAATTAGTTTTTATTGAAAATTGATTTCGTTTAATTTTATATTTTCTTTATGTAATTATATGCATTGCTTTTAATTTTCAGTAAGAAGTACATAATATTTCGTCCTTATCTATTTAATTAGAATTCTTTTTTTATATTAATATTTCATATTAATATTTTTTTATATTTAAAATAGCCAAATACTGTTTACTGATGTTGTACAGGAATTAAATTACTATTCCATTTAGACTATCGTATTGTACCTGTTTATACTCCTTGTATTTGTCTTGCTACCTAATTTAATGCATTTCCTTCACACCGAGAAAGAGGTTTGAAAATAAAAGAAAAATCCTTTAAGCCGCTAATAAATTCTTTAATATTTACTTGCAAAGGGAATGCGAAGTGCGATGAGATGAGCGTGACCGCGGCCGGCGAAAGAAGTGGCCGCCGCCTGCCGAGAAGTTCTCCCCGTTGCGTGCGATGAGCCTTCGTCGGTCGACGGAAGCCTTGCGGAACGATGGCACCCACCCTCTCCCCATCAATTCTGTCTCTTTTCAAACACAGAAATTACAAGAAATCGATAGGCTGACAGCCCGGTCGTTTCCTATATTTGCCTTCTTTTGTCCTCCCCCGTAATTTTATCATGGATGGCTCGTCGACAACGGCTCGTGAGCTCTTAACTCAGAAAGACTTTCGGGCCGAGAGAGAGAGGAACTGTTACGAGAACCCATCACCGCCACAGAATGCTTTGTTCATACAAGCATCGTCTGAGTGGATTCACAAGAACTGACGTATCCTCAAGTTAAAGAAAAAAAAGGCAAATTTCCCATAGCTTTTCGAAATGTGGATTACAAATACAATTAGCCTATCAATTATAAGGAACTTATTAGAAAAAGACAAACGAAAAAAATAATAATAATAAACAAGAAGATAATACATGCTTTCATTGACAGTAGTCCTTGACAAACATGACTTTGCATATTAAAGCAATATAATCTTTACTATTCATTTCTTCTAAGCCTTTTTAATTTATGATTTAGATAAATGATGATAAGGCTTCTCTCAGCAATTGATTAGGGTTTTTAAACTTTTGTTAAAAAATTGTGCATAAAAGTATAATAGAAGGTTTATTTATAGTTTCCTAAAATAACATTCCAGAAATCACTATCAGAAACCACATTTAGAAATAACAATGGACTTTGGTAATTAGAATGGAAATCAATAATGGAAAAATTGGCGATTATAATTTTCTAGTAAAATGTACAGGAAAAGTTAACTTTCGTATAATACTACAGAATACATGCCATTACAAAAATACACATCTACATAATTTATACTTAAAACTAGAAAATTAAATTAAAAAGTGCAAAGAAAACGAGTTTCTTTTAAGTAATAAGAAAAGAAGAAACATCAATATTTAGTTAAACCAAACCAATATTTAGTTAAATCTTAAGTCAATTTTACAGAAAACAAAATCGTAGATTTTATAATATTAATTAATGTTTAATAAAGTTTTACAATTTAGCAATTAATTCAATGAAAAGTAAAAAATAATAAAAAATAATAATTTTTAAAAACAAATTTTTCGTTTTATTTAAATTTATATATTCATCATTTCGTTTATATTTGTGCTGTTGTTTCGCTTCTTAGAAATTATGTTTTGACCGTGTTTTGTTTCACCAACTCATTCCATTAAATTAGTAATTAAAACAATAATAGATTAACGAATTCGAATGCCTTATAATTGTAAATGAAAAGGTTTTTTTCTGTAACAATAAGCATCATTGTCTGAATCAAAGTTTTAATATTATGTCTTAATTGAAACAAAAACTTGTTTATCAATCAATTTAATTACCTTAATTGTTTGAATACTTTATTCTTATTATAAACTAATTTTGTCAATTAAGACAACTTTCAAATCACCCATTTGTTGTTTATTAAATTGGATTTTTCTGCATTAAAAAAAATCATTGAGGCCGGCGGACTTACGGCACATGAAGTTTCTCACTAGTGAGTTTTCATTTGTGAGTTTTTTATTGTTTAAATTTGCTTTTGAGGCACCACTGCGATTTCGACGAACATAGTCGTAGTTCTTCCACTTTTATTTTTGTGGAAGAGTTAAGTTAAATTTTCTAACTAATTTTTTTGTTTTGTTTTCAATAAATTCTAAGACTTTTATTTATACAAACAATGAAAACTGATGGAGGGTCTTAACATTTTGTAAAGGTTCTAAAACTTAAAATTAAACCAATTAAAATAAATGGCGAGAAAATTAACTAAAACTTTGCTTTGCGTTATACATAAATTAAAAGCTTATTTCCCTTAGTTCCGCCATAAGTTTCAGAATTCAGACATTCCGAAGTATCAGAATAATGAAAAAATTTGTAACTTGCATTTTCAGCTCAAATCCTATGAGATCTGAATTATGATGAATAATATTTTGTTTGTTTGTTTGCTTGTTTTCTATAAGCATATGTCATGAACATTCCTCAATATTGATAGAAGATTTTACTCTATTTCTGATTCGCGAGAGAAGGAGAAATCATTGGGTATACTCTTTGAATACTTTTAATGCTTTTAGACCCGGTCTTACAGAACTGAGCCAAATCATATTATTTTCAATGACAAGTGAAAGATGAGGGTCTACACGAGTGTTTTCCACGCCGAGAAGTTAATGCCTTCATCGGCGTACTAATAAAAAGTAGGTGATCACAGGAGCCTCTGCCTCCTGTGCTGTCCATCGTAATTTCAAGACACTATACATGATACTTTAATCATAATATAATCATAAATTAAAATTCCAATAATCGCGTTTTTCACTGTCATTTTTTCTTTCTTTTTTTATTTATTTCAAATGGTCACAAGAATGTAGAAAGGAACCAAGGGATTTTTTTTGTTCTTTAAAAGTAAAGGAACAAGTAAGTGCACGTCCCTTTAACGATTCAGCCTCTTTAATGCTAAAAGAATTAATTTCAATGAAAAAATACCCTAACTTTACAGCATCTTTCTAATTACTTATTTTTATTACATTAGCTCCATCTTAGCATCTGTGTCTCTAAAACATTAAGAAAGTACAAACAACACAGCTTTTCTGTGGTCCCGCTAATTTCGGCAATAAATTATACCAAATAAACTAATGAATTATTAAAATAAATGGAGTCATCCAGCTTGAAAATCAGCACGATTGGGATTGGAATGATTAATTAGAATCTATTACTACTAAATCCAATTGAAAACATACTTCATCCAAGTATTAACAACATCAACAGCGCTTTTTTATTATT
>JAFIDM010012231.1:53262917-53301649 GCA_023159025.1 Thereuonema tuberculata | reverse complement strand
CAAATGGATTGATTTTATTTTCGTAATGTTGTTCTCTGCACAATTCCAGGAGAATCGACAACGTGAAATCAATCAATTACCTCCCGATAAGTCGTTGCGACTGATTGCAAGAGGCAGCCAAAAGTGCCGGGCAATTGTCCCATTTACCCATCATCTCTGCCCCGCGTTTTGTGCGCTCCTAAAGGAACAACAGAACAACGCTTTTTTTTATCTCTCTTTTTATACGAAAACCGAATCAAATCGGTCCCCTTTCCTTCAAATGGCCGGTACTCTATGCGTCCCTTGTTCAATAATGGACCGACCCAATGCAATCGGACAACCATTCAATTGATAACGAAAAAAGAAGAATTCCAAAACTAAACAACATTTGGAACCATTTCATCACCATTCCCAGGGCATAAAGTCCTCTCCAAAGGTGTCTCCGTACAAATAGCACAACCCAGTGAACAGGGCACGGCGAATCTACAGTGCTTTCCCATGTGAATGAAAATAGAATCCATGAAAATAATTCTTCAAATTCACTTTTCTTGCACCTTCGGAAAATGTTTAGTTCTTTACGGTAATGTTTTAACACGTTGTCAGGTGTCCTGCAGTAAATTAGAACAGGTAAGGATATGAAATTTGTATTCGATAATAAGAAATCAGTTTTATTCTTTTTCCTAGACAGCTGAGATTCATAAATTCACAACGTTTGTACTGTTCGTTTTCGAAAGCGAGAATCATCACAGGCGGACGATTCTACTCCGCAAAGGGGTGATACGCTGAGATGGGCAGTTTCCTAAGACCTGTTTTTCTTTTATTACTGTTATTTTTGCAATGGTATTTATTCTTTCCATAATTCTTTCCCGAAAAGCGCAAATAGAACGCAGCTACTAGTAAAATAACACTACAAAAAGTAAACATCCCCTCTTTGTTTCTCCTCACACCTATTTTGATGAAATCGAAGGAGACCTGACGCATGCGCAAAAGCGTTGAAGGCCCTCATAAACAAAACCGAACAGAATGTACATATGTGTATTTAAGTGTGGGAGTCTGCAAATAAACCTATAATTTTCGAATACGTGAATGGATCTTCTTGTCCTTTACATCAGCGAAGATCTAATTTTTGTATTTCAAAAATGTTTGGTGTCGGTCTTTGTCGAGAAATTAGCGCGGGAAGATGACAAAAATTTCCATAAAAACGCATCAATCAATGGATTTTAATCGATGTCTTACACAAAGGATATTCATCAGCTTATTAATCCTCTTAATGTCTGCCCGAGCTCAGCAAATATTAAAATTTAAAAAATCAAATTTAAAAATCAAATTTAATAAAAAAAAAAACCGGCGATTTTTTTTTACGTTACCTTTACAACTTTTTTGTTTATTTATTTATTTAGTTATATTTTTCTAAAAAATTAAAATGCAATATTTTTTAAAGAATTTACAGTTCTTTCAGAAACTTCGTATTAAGGTTACGTCATTTTAATATCTAATATTGAGATCAAATTATAAAAAAAAAACAAAAAAAAAAAACAATGTAAAAACTTAGCCTCATAAATACAAAAAAGAACGTGATAAATTACTTTTTTCTTTTCTACTTTCTTTACGTCCCTCGTTTTCTTTTTTTCCCTACATTTTCGTTCCATAAGTTGAGGTCACACGTGCTGTGGACCGAGGCCACGCGCGTTAATCAACCATTTGCCGTTGGCTCGCGGCGTGTTGACACCGGGCTACGGCATCCAAATATTTTTTCAGAAGCTGGTTGGTACCAGGAGGACGGAGCTTCCTGGAACGGAAGAAACCTAAGCCTGGACAAGTTAACCCCTGCCGGGATGTAAACCCCTCGAATTTGTAGCGAAAAAGTCCTCTCTTCCCATCGTAAGTGACAGGAAACACGTGCATTTACCCTCCCACTTCATCTGCTTAGCCCCCAATGTTTTGACACGTCGAAATCCTTATCGGTTGTAATAAGAATAGATCAGTTTTCCAGTTCATTGTTGTCCACTACTGTAATGGAATCTCCTCCAAGAGCATTATTGATCGTATCGCAAAACGAAGATCCAAGGGACGAGGATAGAATCACCAGCAGATGAAGATATTTCGCAAAGACAAAACAAATGTGGAGAGAGTCTTCAAATTGTAATTTGTCTTCCAAACTACTTGTTCTGAAGTGTTTAGAACTCCCAGTACTAGAATTAATGTTTGACAACTTCCAATAAGTTCACAATTTATGGATGTTTCTTTATACTAAGATATCTACCATTCAAAAGAAGATTTATCTTTTAAATTCAAGGTTCACTTACGGTATAGCTTACGTTTTGGTGAAACATTAGGATTTTCGAACTATATATTGCTAAGGACTATTCAGATATACTAATGAAAAAAATTTCATATCATTTTAAAATGAAGAAAAAATGAAACATTTCGAATAGCATCATTTTTTAATATTTTTTTTGGATATTTAAATATCTTTTATCAGCAGTAACTAATTATTTCTGTTTACGCTACAACAGAGCACCTGGTGGATATGTGCACAACTACATTTTGACGATCCACTCCACCACATATGCACCAAAGCTAATTCGATGGTAATGTACGGTATGGAATTGGAAGTTCGAACATTATATGTAAACAAACCCACATATGTACTTATAAAGGGGCCCACAAGGGAGGAGGGGGTCAGATGGTTCCCCAGCACCGGGGGCCCGGCCGTCAAAGGGGCCCGGGCTACCTCTTAACCGAAAAAAAAATTATATCACTTCTAGGCTTGAGTCTTCATTTTACTGTCCGTTTCGAAAAGCGAGAACCACGACAACACAGACGATTCTACCCCGCAAAGGGGTGATACGCTGAAATGGGCACCTTCTTAAGACCTGTTTTTCTTTTAGTACCTGTTATTTTTGCAATAGTATTTATTCTTTCCATAATTCTTTCCCAAAAAGCGCAAATAGAACCCAGCTACTAGTAAACTAACACTATAAAAGTCAACATCCCATCTTCCTCGCCCCTATTTGGAAGAAATCGCAGGAGACCTGATGCATGCGCAAAAGCGCTGAAGGCTCTCGTAAACGAAAACGAACAGTACATAAACTACTTTTCTGCTTTAACGTCTGCATAGAGCTATTCTGCACTACAATATTTGCAAAGAGCGAATTTTTTCTAAACTTTTTTCTAAACTTCATTTCTAAACTTTTAAGTAGCGCTGGAAAAAGGAAATGTTGGTGTTACATTAATTTTTTACTCTAAAAATAATGCTAATAAATGTGTGTGTGGCATGTTTAAAAAGGGAGAAATCGTAGTGCTTTAGCAATATTTTGGCTAAGAATCTATGATTTTGACCATAGAATAGAAGGGGAGGGCCCGTTACCGCTTTTGGTACCTGGGCCCTTAATTTGATGGGGTGAAGGGGCTGTATTTATACTGTATTGCCAGAACTTCCCCTGTAGTAAACTGGTGATATGGGGTAGTAGCATCCAAAAGCCAAGATGCAAAGTTACTGTGAATTTAAAGATTTGGTATGTAATCTGTACATATCACGAATGGAGCTTTTCAAACATCAATGTGCAAAATTAATTAATTTTGAGTAAATTTGGAGGCTACTCCTGTAAATGTAAAGTGAGTTGGATGAAGTGGGAGTAACTCTGTAAACTTTCATGTTAAAACTTTATTATAACTCACACTAACAATTACGCATTTACACTAAATTACTGCACCATAAAGCTTTTTCCTTATATTTATAATTAATTTTTTTTTTTACTTTTTAAACTTTTATGTAAAACTATTAAAAAGCACACTAATGATTATACAATTATACTACTGTAAGCACTTTTTTTTTTTTTTTTTTTTAATTTTCAAACTTTTAATTTTTAAACTTTTTTGACTTTATCGGACTTCGGACATACCGTATTTAACGTAGCGTATTTTCCCCACCCCAGTTTTTGTGGATTACAAAATTCAATTTTTATTTTTATCGCATAATTTCCCCACCTCTACTTCAGCTATAAAGATGGCGGGCTGCACTGCGTGAGTTACGAAATTACGTCACAGTCGCACACACACTTCCGTGCATGCCTATTGCTTAACTGTACTTTGAAGAAAAAACAAATGTTGAGATGTGATTTCTTATATTTTAAATGTTGCGTGTTAATAAAATTGTTGTTAATTACATTTCTTGCTTTAAAAATCAATATTTAACATGGTTTTTCCTTACACTTTCACCATATTTTTTTTCCTCAAATTGAAAAACATCGCGTAATTTCCCCACCCCCCATTTTTTTGTCAAAATATTGATGAAAAAAAAGGGGAAATTATGCGAGTAAATACGGTATAGCTTATGCGGAGGATATTTATATACATAACTTTCAAGCCAAATTGCTGTAAATTAACGGAATGGAATTATATAAGGTAAATGGATATCAAGATTATAATATAAAATTATCAAATAAAACAGAAAATAAGAATAGAAAAGAAAAAAAAATATCGTAAGAATAAATAATGAATAATAAAAAAATATAAAAGGATATTAACACGTTAATAATAGAGGGATGAGCTCTCTGAATGTCTTCACTTATTGAAGACGGACAATATTTGAAAAGTTTCAGTATTGCATTGCAACTTGTGATGCCGCTTTTTTCTCTGTTATCAAGTTAGGTTTGCCTCGGAATAGTTTAGTTAAATTCGTCTGTCGCGTCTGGAAATTCAAAACCTATTTGCTATAAGCTTGAGAGTTAGTATGATTTGTTCATACAGTATTAGTTTACACACATACAGGCAAAGACAAAAACAAACAAGCAAAAATAACCCAGTGGGAATTTATTTTGTATCAAAAACAATCGAAGATGGAATTAGACATGAAATACTCTTAAAGGAAGAGATTTTAGTAAAATATCGCTATGCTGTAAAAAGATGATATTGTTTTAGCGTTGTTAGGATGCCTTCGAAACAAATCCTATAAACGTTTTTAGTCTAAAGTAAATTAATATTTTTATCTCAAACGGAAGTGGGCCTATTTATTTTCGCCTTTGGACACTGAATGAATTTAGGTTCGATTGGAATTCTGTGTTGGCCAGGTGGAAGAAACCATTCATAGGAATCGGAGGGGAGGGCGATCTATTTTAGACGCCCCGTTGTTGTTATGAATAGGTAGGACCAAGAAATGAGGCTAGGAAATTGGTGTAATGGCAATAGACCTTCTTAGGCCAATTGTCCACCGGTGCCACAATAGACGCCGGCTGCTAATTGAATTAACTGAGTTAAGCTAAAGAAGTCCGTTGCAATGTGTGTCAGTTACTCAGTTCTATAATTTCTGATATTTCCAATCAAGAAGTGGTAGGAGAAAGATTTTTTTCTTTTCTAAATCAATTGATATAATATCACTCAAATTGAACCAACGAGTTTCACGGTAACATTATTGGCTTCGTTGTATTAGAACGAAAAATTTGAATAGCATTTAGCTCTCTGAATTGGGAAGGATTATTCCCTGATTCAGAATGAACATTTTGCATGCACAAATAATATTTACTATCCACATGTACAGAAAGCTTTTTAAGAGCAGTTCTAAATTCTTAAAAAAGACCCTAATTAGCTACTTTCCTGCTTTCTTTCCAATCAGTCAGACAGTCTATCCATCCCTAATAATATCTGAACCACTTTGTGGATCATCTTCAAACTTAATACACATTTATGGACTCTTTTACTTTTTTTTATATGAAGTCTTTTTAAGTGGGTCCTTGTCAAGAAATTAATTATTATAAATTTACATTTAACAATAATAATAATAATAATAATAATAATAATAATAATAATAGCCTTTTTAGAAAAGAAGGCTTTAAGTTCTTTGAAGACTTTTTAGTTTATCTTCCAATTCTCTTATGATATGGCTATTTAAGAAATAAACTGCTTGTCAATCAAACTACTTCGATAGAATTTGGACAATAACAATCTTGACATTCAGACAATTAACATTTTCGCGAAAAACATTGGATTTACGAGAATATACGAATAACAAAAGATTCTTTATTTATTATTTTTTTTTTTTTTTTTGTTATATTAAGCAAACCAATGAATTACTTAACAAGAACATGATGTAATAATATCATTGGAATTGTATTACTAAATTAGGCCTATTTAGGTAAGTTTTCTTCATAGTATCACTTAAATAATTTGCTGAGTGGATTACAAAATACGAGAAAATGAGAAATATTCGAATGCAAGTAATTCCTAAAGAAAGTTGTTGTTTATTGTTGCAAGAATAGGAAATTGTCTGCACACGCGCAGAAATCCTCTTGGATGTTTCTGGAAATGCAAACAAGGCTCTCCCAGGATGCATCAGTAATGCTCTTTTTTAAATTATTTTTTCTTATTGTTCAATTGGAATGATGTACAATATTTTTTTAATACGTGTTGTCTCATGTTGATGAAAGACAAGACTTACTCATTAAAAATTATAATTATTTAATTCTTAACATTAAAAAGAAAAGCTGATTTTGAATTTATTCTTTGAAATAGCAGCATAGATAGTATCATATTACGTGAAGACAGGGGGATGGGGGAAAAAAAATTGTAATATTTCTGTAGACATTTAACGCTATTAAGTATAGGCCTAGTTGCAAATTTGGAGTGGTTATTTTTCTTTTTAAGTTTATTCAATATTTTGATAAATAATAGACTATATTGAATTGAAAGGCGGGAATTGCTTTATAATTTGTATTTTTGTGTTTGCAAATGTTTTAACTTGTTTTTTTTAAAGGTTGCATTAAGGACAAAAACATAAATTTGAAAGAAAGAACATTAATTTTTGCATCTAGGCCTTTCAATTAAACACAGGTCTAATTCAGCATTAATTATATTAAATTGTAATTAATGTAATGAAATTCTATTTTGAATTCGATGTCGAAGTGATGGGAATTCCCTCCTTCTCCATCTAAGGAAGATTTTAACGGTGATTGACAGCAAGGAACCAATATGGGTTGTATTATTTCGAAGAGTACAATAGTCTTTACAAGGTCTTTGTAGAATAGATGGAGGATACCATGGCCCTCATATATTAGGCCTATTGAATGTTTAAGATAGAAATAGGGAACTTTTGCTTAGGGAAGGGGTTAACAAAGAAGTACACAGAGGTTAAAGGACTGGGCGGAAGTGTTGACACCTCGGACAGACACCTACTGAGAAGGTCTCCTGGACGGTGGAAACACAAGACGACGCTTCCAACAGACACAACAAAGTAATGAAGATGGAAACTGATGCCAAAGTAAATAATGGAAAGAAAGAAAAGGACCTAGTAACGAAATTTAGAAAATGTATGTAATGCAGACTTCTAAATATGTACTAAAAATTCCTAAAACGATTTCCCTAAACAAAAATAAACCAATAAGCAAGTAAATAAATTTAATGTAAAAATCAAAAGTTGTCTGTTCGGTTTTTAACATTGTCTATTAAATAGTAGGCCTACTTGCAGCCGAATTATTTCATAACGTTAAGTATCCATTCGCCTGCTGATATTTCAAACTTCTTATCATATGATTGGAGCAAAAAAAAGTGTTAGATTGTACTATGCAATTGAAAACAAAGTGCAAAAAATGTTTTAATATTCATTAAACGCATTCGATCAAAAATGGCGAAAATCGACTTTTTTCAACAGTTTTTGTATCTATCCGATTATAGACATCAATCAACTTCACCGCAATGGTACTGATATTCATGAAATGTGGTATATAGAGAGATCAATGAAATTTAATTGTTTCTTCGAGGTAAAAATTAAGAAATAAAAGCCTAAATTTTTAATACACTTTTACAGCTAATGTTACGTCTACCTAGAACATGCCTCCATCCAAGGAGGCTTTTTTAAACAACGAAAAGCGGACGCGCCTAATAAATTCTAAGATTAACATTTGCATGTTCTGCTTTTTTTCATGTTAACAATTCAAAACGAAACATTTATTATCCAGATTATTTATGCATTTATTTTTAAACTTTTATATTTTCATAATCTTTATCTTTATTATTTAAATATTTATCAGTTATCACGTTTACTATCACCAGTTTCGAACTTTTTTATGTTATTTAAAAAAAAATAAAAAATAAATTCAATGCTTTAGACTAGGAAGGCATTTTGTGCAAAACAAAAAGAAAGTAAGTAAATTTTTGCCTTTGATAATCATAAAGCCAGTAATGATTTCAAATATTATTTATTTATTTATTTGTTTATTTTAAAACACATCCGAAACCAGCTTCAAATGTTAAGGTTCCGATAAATAGTGTTTTTGTTTCTACTGCAATTACATGCTAACGAAAAACAATTTGTAAAACCTATTAGGTCTATTGAGGTGACAGAACAGAAGCTCAGATATATCTAGTAATCAATTGAATTTTTAAAATGGATAATAGCCCGAAAATCTTTTGATTTTTTTGCAACAAGCTGAAATTTGGAAGATACTCTTTGTATTCGTAGCGATGAACAAATGCATAGAGGTTTTTTTGTTTGTTTTTGTTTTTTGTTGTTGTTGTTTGGAATTGTTTTTACGACTTAAAAAAAAAAATGAAACACAAAAATGAAAACCTAACATTTGTTAGGTTATGTAGGCTTTAAATTGTTCCAGGACCTTCTCTTCTGAAGCTTCAGGCTTTTGTTTTAAAACCATGATTGCAAAATGCAAGTTAACATTGAGAAGGAAAAGCAATATAAAACAATTCTACATCCACTTTATTAATAATTAGCCCAACTTTTTATCAATATTCAAATGACAAACACGAAAATTACATTTTACAACACATAGGCCATTTTTACAAACATAATAATGCTTGTTTGTAAAATTTCATTTTATAATTGTTTGTATTAATTAGTGAAAGTTTAATTATTACTGACTCCTAGATTGGTTTTAATTTTTATTTTAAATTACTTTTCAGATTGAGAGGATGTTAAGAGCTGAAATTTAAACATTGCCTTTAAATTAGTAGTTTCCCTAAACAGTTTCATAATTGGAATTAATTATATAGTTTTTTATTTATTACTATTTCAGTTTCTTGCTTTTTTTTATGTATGATAAGAGAATGCGCAAAAAAAGATGTGGATAATTATCGAAAGTTAAATAGATAAATAAATGATGTATTTTTAATATAAATTAATTTTGACTTCAAATTTTGACTTCCTAATATGAACTGACCTAAAAGCAATGTAATTCTTACGGTTTCTTAATTCCTGTGAGCAATATAATATAGATATGTTTGATCATTTGAAATAGATTGTATTACTTCTGAACTGATACAAATCATTATAAGTTATATAAGAGCTTAAGATATATTTTATGATTTAAGCCTTTAAGGTCATATTTAACATCATGTTATATGAAAGTTTAAAAAACAAAAACAAACAAACAAACAACAAGGCTTGCTGTTATGAGTTATAGCAACTTTCACATTTATTGTATAATAATTTCGGATAAAATGTGTGCACATAAGGGTAATGTGCCAATTTTTCTCAATTGCTTCATAATTCAGAAAATACATTGAAAAATTTCAGATATCTTAATAGTAACAGATATTTTCTAAATAATTCCAATTACAAAACATTTTTTTTAGTTGAAATGTAAAAATGTATGCATGTCTTTTGTCTCAATCTACAACCGAGATTTATTGATATTCACTGAAGTTGTTTTCTTTAGAAATCTCTGTTAATTGTTGGCGAGGTTCTGATTTAGGAGCCTCATTGACAAATATTTAAAAGAAATTTTAGTTCCCTTTATTTTTTAAAAAATTAGTCACATATTTACCATCTTAATATCTGTGTACGACATTTAATATGAATTGTTTTGACGTTAGATTTTCGATTTAGAAGTCTAAAAAAAATATTTTTTCTTGGTCAGGCGAAGAAAAAAAAATGTATTTCATAGAATAATAATAATAATATATGCTTCAAAATAGCAATTTTTCTGCAGATTTAATAAATATACCCTACAACCCCAGATAATCTCAATATTGAGATACAATAAGTATGGTTACAAAACAAAATGTGTATAGGGTATACAGTGTAAATGTATGTATGTAATGGATTAAAAAAAAATGTAAATCACATCTTGAAAAAAAAGGAAAAAAAAGAAGATAATTGTAAAAATAACGAGGTTAATTTCAAACAACTTCTTGATAATCGAAATTAAATGAATTACTTATGAAATTGTTCTTGATCAATTTTTTATTAAGTCTTTATCTAGAGTTATGGCAACCTTTTTCTCAAAATCATATTTCTTGTCCTTCTAGAAATCCTTACTATATCTTAAACGTCAATTCAAGAAATCTCAAGTAATTATTTATTAATGCTTGTCTTAAACTTAAATAAATTAACAATAGTTGAATCATTTTAATTTTACTAAAATGTTATTTCTTTTCGCAATGAAATTGGCAGCGTTTTCAGTTTAGGTTATTATAAGCGAATCTTTTTTTCTTTATTTTCTGTGTGTTTGAATGTAAAATAAAATGGAATTATTGACTTGATTTTGTTAATTTTCTACGATTAATTATCCTAAAAAGTCATTATTCAGACTTCTTTTTTTTAGAAATCAATAGCAAGCAAACGAATAAAGCCTGTTATATTTCAAAGTTCTTCACCAGGTTGCAAAAGAATTAAAATTTAATTGGCTTAAATGTCAAAAAAACAAAGAACAAAACCCAATTAATTACGTAATGATTTGCTTCTGTACGACTCTGAATTTATCGTTGCTGATGTCTATTGTTATCACAGGAGTAACATTGATTGTTTCATATACAAGTCTGTTCTAATCCTGTTTAGTAATAATGTGTAATACATTGAATTTTATTCAAATACATCTATTAATAACATCTTGGCTTCTAGTGTAATTTTTTCAAACTGAATGATGAAGAGTTTGGGCTAACCAATTCAGGAATTCCCAAAGTGTTTATTGGACTTCAATTACAATTAGAGAAACGGAATTCCCACAAAATCAAGACGGCAAAAATTTCATTTAAAAATTTACATAACTCTTGGCAGAGATGCGAACTTAGCTTCAATAAAATTAAATGGAATTAATTAGTGCATTAGTTTCTGAAACAATGTTAATAAATGCAAAAGAAAATTTTATTCTTATAACTCTGGACTTTATGAATTAAAATGAATAGTACTAAATCAATAATAATTAATGTGATTTCACGATCACAAGTGTCGTAGTAATACGTAAATAAATCAATTTTTTGAAATAAGTCGGACAGCGTCCAAGTTTTTAACAAGTCTAATACTTATAATATCTTTCATCCGATAAGTTTAGAAAATCGAGCAAAATTGAGCATTGAGCAAAATTGGTTACTGAAAATGTTCGTTATTCTAAATTATTAGCAATATAAAATACATGTTTATTTTATTGTCCATTGTTTGTTTATTGTGTAGACTACTTAGATTTATTATATACTTAAGTATGCACTGTTTATCTATTAACCCTAAGTAAAATATGTTTAGATTGTTATGGAAAACTTACAAATTGAATTTTTTTTTAAAAAAAAAACGTATTGTATCAAAGTATTGGGAGTATTATTTCAATTTCAGATAACTCTGAATTTCAGCGTTACAATTTCAGACAATTTCAGATAACTCTGGAAAAATCTAGATTTTGGGAGAATATGAATACTTATTTTTATATATTATCTGAAGTTCTTAATCAGCGTATTCTGTAGTTATTAGAAGCGGACTACCTTGAAGAAATGAACTATTTATCAACTGTAGAATGTATCATTTCACATTACATATTTCATTGAAAATGATTTGTTTTCACTTTCCTAAAACGTTTGTTGCTTGAGAAGAACTTTTCTAACCATGTCGATGAGTCTGTTTCTGGACTGAATTTCAGCAATGGCAGTTGAAGGATTCGTATGAAATTCGAACTGCATGGCGGGTGTTCCAACCTCCCTCCCTCCCTTCAATCAAGTAGCAGTGAATGGAGATGTCCCTGTGACAGCTCAAGACACAAGCAGCCTCCCCCCCCTCTTTCAATTCTCAATGTAATTTCCTGGCCATCGTCACAATACCTGACAGCCACCAATTCGCGTTTCAATATGGCCGACCTGATCATTATGATCATTTGTTTTGTAAAAACGGCGGGACGTCAAAGTCCAGATAACGGAAAGAGAAAGGACCAAATTTCTATCAACAGTCTGTGATTACTCCTCATAGGGCTAATTTCGTCCTCAGAAAACTACAGAGAAAAAAAAAATCTGTAAGGCAAGTGCATGAATGATAGGATATTTTTTACACTTACAGCTGTGAAAAGTCATATTTCGAGCTAGTTACCTCAGATGAAGGATGAAATGGACAAATAAGTTACTAAAGAACGAAGTTTCAAACAGAAATTATACAGAGGACCCTTAGAAATTATTATTATTATTATGAAATTTTTATCAACTGTTTATTGTTATTTTGAAACATTTGACTCAATTATAATAATTATTTTTCTAAGATAATAAAATAAATAGGAATTAAAGTATATAATATTATAAATGTGTATCAATCAAATAAAAGATCAATTTTCTTGTGTTAAATTTCGAAGATTTGCTTGATATTCTAATTAAATCATCTTTGCTAAAATTTCATTTCTTTTTTAAATCATTCTAAAAGTAAGTTTTCCTTATTGAGTTTTAAGCTCAGTAAACTCGTTTGCTTAAACTATAAAACTACAGTTTTTTTTGTTACTTTGACGAAAAAATAGCTTGTAAAGAGTAGCCAACAGAAAATAAGTTAGAAGAAAAACTGCTGTGATGAAATTCAAATTTAGAATTAGTTTCGAGTTTTATTAGTTTCACATGAATTCATTTTACAATTTATTCCTCTTTAATTCAATTGAAAAGAATAGCTTTAATTAGATTTACATAATTGATTAAACAAGAACTAATTATAATACTACTCAAAATGCGTGAAATTAAATAAGTTATAATCGTGCCCGACTTTCTTTGCAATTACCAAAAAAAGAAATGGTAGGTTTTTATTTGCTAACAAGCTAAAAAAAATAAAATAAAATATTAAATGCGATTTTTAACAATTTTTATTTAATAATTATTTTGACAATTCACGTATTTAACTATTATTATTAAACGAAACTCAACTGTTGCATCCCAATTTTGCATCCCAATTTCGTATACTAACTATTTTTTTTTTGTTTAAATCATATTATTAATTGAAAATATACACTTAAACAGAATTTAATACCTATAACATAATTTTGCAATACGATTAAAGATATTATAGTAAGAATTTACACAAAAACAGCTGGTATTAATATTAAATTAAACAAGGCTGTTGTTATGCAAAAAAATTTTGCTTTCTATAAACTGTATTTTAAAAGAATAACATTATACATACCTAAATTCATGTAAAATTAGACTTTATATTCAATTATTTTTGTAAAATTTGAAATTACATTTTAGATCTAGTCTCACGGCAAAATTTTCTGTATATTTTTATTTGTAATTGTAGTTAAGTACAGATCGGAAAATTGTATGTTTAAAAAAAAATCATAACAAAGAATGTAACTAAATCATAACTAAAAAAAAAATCATAGTACCCACCAACCCAAGGCAGTTAGGCCTTGTACAAAGACTATCGGCGGGGCTATTGGCGGGAAAGCATGTTAAACTCACTTATCAATGTACTTATAAGAAACTCAGTTGAGTACTTGATTTTGGTACTTTAATAATATTAAAACATATTTGCTGCTTATTATAATTTCCTTCCGTGTCGGCAACTAGAAGATTCTTGTTGTCGTTGGGTATCAATGAATTTCGAATCTGATTCAACCAATGTTCCAGTTTTAAAAACGTCAGCAAAATTCCTATCGGAAGAAATGAATGATATTTTTTTTAGGCCAGCTATAAGCGTCTCTACACGACTAACCTTTTAACTTTTAAGCTCCAACAAACACTATTTGAAAGAGGATCAGAAGACCGGTTCACTTCAATACAGTTAAGAAAATATTGACTTTACACCAGATCCTCCAAACATTGTCGTAACTTGGATTTTTGCAAAGAATACTTAAACGCAAGGTAATCTGAAAAATAAACAGTGTTGCATTTCACAGAATTTCAATAAGAAACAACACTAACAAACAGTAAACATTAAAATAAATAAGCCTATTTATCAAATCCCTTAAAAAAGTAACGTACTGTAAAAATTTTTATCTTCCTTTTATTAAACTGACTTTTTTAATATAAAATTGTGTTAACAAACAACGTAAGTTAATCATAAAATGTTATTTTGTCCTTATTACATCCAAAAATTGTTTTCTTGTTATACAACTGCTCCGATAGCCCTAATTTAACAACTGCAAATATCTCCATTTTTATTTAATGAATTTATTTAAATTTTAAACTTTAATTTCACTATAGATCTACTGTCCAGGAATCTTTTACAGTAAAATGCCGTTGTAATTAAACAAATATATAAACAGGATTGTTTTCACTTATTATTAAAAACAATAAAAAATATCTTTATCACAATAAATCTAATAGCACATGATATTCTAATGACTTACATATTCTGTTAGTGATAAACTCATTACAGAATCATGTTATTTATTTTAAGTAGGCTTAACATTCCTCTTACGCTTCTGAAAAACCTCTGCAACTAATTTGAAACAAAGATTAAAAAGTATCAACTTGTTGCATTTCATTGGTGAAAAAATAAATAGGCCTAATAAAGAACTTAATTTCTACTCTACTAATAGTGAAAATAGTAAAGCAATAATAATGAAGATATCAACTGGAGAATAACTAGTCTATTAGTATAGGATTTATATATTATCTCAACTAAATTAAGGAATATATATGATACATTTCGATTCCAATAAAGAATATATTTTAATGTTAAGTTCATTTTTTCCCAATTTTGATATTTTTATATTAAAAACAACAACAACAACAAGGATTTGGAACTTAATAATCCGAAACTCATGTTTACGTTGAATTATGTAATTATATCTACATTATATATTATATGAGTTAGACATATATATTTTAGTATGAAACTATCCAATGAGAGCAGTTAAATTATTTCAATGGTAAACGCTTGTGATCCATTTCTACTATTCGATAAAATTAAACTGTAATAATGATTTATTATTAATTCAGTATGCTCTTCTTTAACCATTCAATTAGAAGTTTTTTTTTTTTATTTAATGATTAAAAAAAATAATAATGTATTTTATGATCAGTTTCTATAATAAATTTGATTAAGATGTATGAATTTATACATTACTTGTGTGTGCTAAATATATATAAAATATATATTTTATAAAAAAAATATAACATATTTTTTTTAGATTAATAAACGAGACTTAAGAGAATAAAGTAATGGCACCATTTCTTTCTTAGTATGAATTTCTTAGGCAATTTGAAATTAGAAAACTGTTTTTTTTTTTTTTGTTTTGTTTTTTTTTTGTTTAAATAGACAAAAATTACCATAGACAACCAAATTACTATTTTTAATTATTACTCATCAATCTTTTTTGCACTTAACATAAATTTTCGTTTCAGCAGAATAAGTCAAAAATCAAAAAGTATTTCTTCATTTTTATTTTATTTTTTAATATATACGTTTCGTTTAGAAGGAAGGAAATAATTATTTAAATTTAACACTTTTTTTTTAATAGTTTAAAAATTCATTATTTTTATCATTACAATCAGTATTACTGACAATTTTATTAATTACATATTGTAATTTAATATCATGTTTAAAACTGAGTGAAAAGTATGCATTCGCTCTAACAAATAGGAAATACTTATTAGAATTTTTTGCAGATAGCATTCATGTTAGTTATTTACTTATTTATCATTTATTTATTTAATTGTTTATGTATTGGTGAAGTTAGTTCTATCACTATTTAGTCTTCTTAATTTTTAATGTGTAAAAAAAGAATTATTTTCTATGTTGATAATTCTTCCATTTTTTAAAAGGTAATAAATATCTTTCTTTAAATCAAATGTTTTTGTTTGCTATGTCCTTATGATGAAATTAATATCTCATTGAATAAGTAAGTAGATTTATAAATGATGATAAGTATTATAGTGCTCTGGTAAGACTTAACTACTGTATCTCGTCAATATTGTAAAAAAAGTTTTTTTATTCAAACATGTTTTCAAATTAGCTTGTATATTTCATTTACTTATCATTTATTTCATTTCAATTTTTTTTTATTATTCATTTTTTTTTAAAGAAAGAAAAATAAACATTATTTATAAAATATTAAAGTAAATAGATGGTAGTGTGTTGGTTCTGATTCTACGCTGTACCGTTCTTTCTATAAATGGCTTTTCTTTTTCTGCTGATTCACAGGGATGTTTATCTTTCAATTCTGAGAGTATTAATTTGTTTTACAGAAACTAGCATTTGATGTTTAGAACAGGAGAGGGCGAGTGGTGCAGAGTGTTTTTCGACAGCCTCTCCAACGATCGAGGAACGGATTGGAACGCCTTCGCTTGCTTATTAATTGCTCCCGTGTCACTGAATTCATTAACCCTCGACTGAGCGTCATCCGATGGGAACGGGCCAAGCCACCGGCAACTTTTGGCAGTTAATAAATTACACAAACGAGTGTAGGAATGTATGCCAGTAATAAATTATTAACAAATGGAATAATTAAACGAGGAAAAGTGACAACAACAAAAATTACTACGCATGTTAGGATTACTGTGATTAGGCCTATTGATTACATTTGTCGTTATATTTGTTTACATTAAGTACATGTTTGTAAACTTTAGTTGAACTTAAAAAAATGAAGTACAATGGCTTGGTAACCTTATTAAAAGTTTGTAATTTTTAATTACTAGTAAATCTAAATCAGAATAAAAGCGTGATTATCTTATAGTAAAAAAAAGGACTTAAAAAAACGAAAATAAATAGAAAATCACATGTTACTGTAAGTTCATTTTTTAAGAATAAAAAATTTAATTCAAACCCTCGAGACCTTATTTTATTTCTTTTCATACTTGCTTTGAAGTTGAAGAATGATGCTAAATAATAGTTGGTATATAACGTATTTTACAAACTAAGCTTCTTTATATTTCTTTAAACTTCAAAATATCTTTATTTTCTGTAATAAAAAGATCTTACTTATAAATTAATCAAAGTAAAGTATATGTTACTGTATTTAACTTCAAGTTAAAATTTATAATGTCTTTGTAAGTAACTCCTTACTTTAATACTGTCAAAATATGCTTAAAAAATAAAATAGACTTTGTAAGAATTTTGAGGTCTTCTTGTACATGTATTTTTCATTTGATTTTTTTTTGTTTGTTTTTTGTTTTTTAATACATGATACTCTTTTGCGTGAAGATGTGGTTTTAATTAGGACAGCCCATACACAAATAGTATCTCTAATGATATAACAAATGCTAATGAACCATCTCCAATAAAGTATTTTACTATGAATTCCTCCAAATGCAAATACGACAATAAACTCACAATCAACAAAGGATTATTCAACAAACAAACAAAATCTAGCTTTTAGATTAACCAAATCATGTTCCTGTATTTTTAACTTCAAATCAAATAAAGAATGTTTTTACTTAAATCCGTAATTTATAAACACGCTTTGTAAATCTTTTCTATAAATTGCTTCTTTAACGAAATACTTGTAATAAAAAAAATAAAATAAGGCTCAATATTTTTTCTTCAAGTTATAAAAATGGAAAATAAATGTAGTTAGATAAATTAACAGTAAGATGTGCAATTTCTTTTAACATTCCTTAATCTTTTTAGATGTCCAGGAATTTGAAGGAATTTTAAAGTAAATTTTTATTTAATTTTTTTTTTGAAAATGCTTATTTTTTTTTTGAAGATAATTAAATGAATTTAATTCTACTACTTATTATTATTTCTTATCTATTATTTAAAATAGATAATAGATAATTAAATAATGGATAATAATTTTTAATCTTCTGTTTAATACTTCGCTACCGTACTTAAAATTATTTAAGTGGTTAATCTCTTTCACAAGATTTCAAGATATGAAAAATTGCTTGATACTCGGTAAATTCTAAAAATGCTTTTAAATAAAAGATAATGTAGTAGAATGAAATAATAATAATAATAAGAGCAAAACCAAGAAAGAAGGTATATATCACACAAAATGAATTCATGTATAACGAAATATAATGGGAAATTGTAACAAAAAAAAAAATCATTTATATTTACAAGTCTTGCTTTCTTAACAATTTGCCACAGTTTTTATAGATTTGTAACATTGTTCATTTCAAATAAGAATCTGAAGTTTGTAAATGGAAGAAACGTAACCATTACTAACATTTGGATTTTAAATACAGCGACTAAATATAAAAAGTACAGACACATAAAAACATAGAAGGAAAAACACAGAAATGAAGAGGATGGGAGCGTAATCGATCATCAAGTAACGAAATTAATCTTCCCTGGAGGACTGGTGGGCGTATTTTAGTTAATTATTAACGACTTATTTTCTTTGGTGTTTATTTCTTTTGTAATTTCTTCAAACCTTAGTAGACATTTTTATGTTTCAACAAATTCGATTTTTTTTTTTTTACAGCATTTACTAATAGGATTATTTTTGCTCTTTTTATGAATCTTATTTTGTGAATCATTTGTTTCTTTTAAATTAAATCGTTCTTATTATATTGATTTACCGTTTTTTAAATAACTTTGTTTTGTTTTCGTCTTATAGATTTACACTGAATTGAGTTCTTCTGACTGAGTTACGCAGGGACAATGAAGAGCTAAAAATCGTTGTATAATTCATTTTTATAAATATCAAATTATTTCCTTCATATAATATAAATTTAGAGGAAGAAAACATTGTATTATTATCTTAATAGTTGTAATAATTAAGCCGTTACCAATTTCGATGAAGCGATGATATGAGAACTAATTTTTTATAGAGGTAAAGATTTTATAATGAAAACTATTAATTCCTCTTTAAATAAAGAATTTTTAAGTGTTATTTTTATGATTCAATTATAGTAGCTTTCTTTATTTAACCGAAGTAAAGAATTTTTGAAATTTTCTTTTAACTTATTACTCCGTTAATACGTTGAGGATATTGTCTTTTTAATATCTAGATATTAATGTTATTTTGTTTAATTTTGTATCTATTCAATGGGTTGCTTTTGAGTAAGGCGGTCCCTGTATTTCAGAGGCCATCTGCCGTTGCCGGGGCGCTTGGCTTCCTTGCTGCTGGTGGGAGTTCGGATCACGGCAGGAGGTACGTGGTGTTTGCGTGAGAGCAAGGACGCGAGCCAACAACTGTGGGTGGGTCTTTCTGTCCCTAATTTCATCACTTCGCGCTCGGAAACGATTAAGAATTCTGTTGAAAGGGTAGAACTTCACAATAAGTCCAAGGAGGCCGCGCAAACGATTACAGCTTCTTGGATTGGAAGCATTTTCTAGTTTTTTTTTTTCTCTGCAACTTTATGTCATTGTTATTGTTTATTTAAAAGATAATAACAGTGATAACTGGTGCCTCTAGACTATGATTAATGCTGCATGTAACACAACCTAGTTGCAGGGTGTTATTAGCTTGGTTCTGAACCTACCTTGGTCTGTTATGAAGAGCGTTTTTCCCCATGGGTTGAATGTATCTACTTTCACTTAGTCCCTGTAGTTTTGGCCGTAATAATTCCACGTCGCTTATGAGCACGCAATACTTAAATATTGAATGAGTGATGAGCGGGATAGGGCTCCGTTGAAACCATTATTTTCCAGAATACAGTTAAATTAACTGGATTACCTTTTTATTTTTCAATTACTAAATACATAATGATTTCCAAAGTAAAACTCATTTTCCAGGGAAATGAAAAATTTGCAGCGTTTTTTTTAATTTAATTAAACAAAACGTAAATAAAATTTTAAATAAAAATTAACATATTTTATCGTAGCGCTTTTATCCAAAATTGAGATTTATAGATAAGTTCCATGCAAAAATCCATTCCGATCCAGTTTTATTACGATTTCGAACCCATTTTATTCTCGAAGAATTATTTGTAAGACAGACTATTTTTGTAAAATAAAAAAAAGCTAGAAACAATTTATTGTATCAAGTAAAATTGTTTAGAAATTGTTTTAGAGTAAAATTGGTATTCCGGAAGTTTTTTTTACAAAAATTATTAGCTTGTTAATAAAGGGTTATTAAAATGTATCAGAAATGTTTATCAATTTTGTTATAATTAATAATTTTATTCAGTTTCTTTCTATTCTAAAAATACTGAGTAAGGTATGTACATTATTAAAAATATAAAAACAAGATACTGACTAACATTAATAATATAAATGTTAATCCATTTTTATTAAAATAAAAAGCGATTAAAAAAAGAAAGTAATTTGTTTTAATATCGTTTGTGTATTTGTAGTATTTTCTTTTATAAATAAATCATTCGATTCAACCTCGCAACTTATATATTTTTTAATTCATGTAGATGTATTAAAATATCTATCTATTTTAGAACATATACATCTCAATTTAATTTCTTGTTTAACTGCTAAAAGATCATTTTTTTTAATAATATTATTTATTAAAAGTATTTAAAAGTAATAATTAATATCCTTAATTCATGAAATGTTTATAAAGAATTCACTTATTCTAACTAATCGCTTATATTTAATTCTTTCACTTACTTTTCATTTGTTAGTCCCTTTTATCATTAAATTATTTATATTTACGTTTGCCACTAAATTCCAAAGTTTGTGCTTTAACAAATTAAAAAAAAATCCTATTTCTCTATCAACAATTACTGATTTTGAAGTTAAGGATGAAATACTGGAAACTGAATCAAAACTCTTCAAAATGCAGATCGGCAATTTTGAAATTGAGATCCATTCACTAAATAGAACAAACTCACAATCATTTGAATTACATTTTCGCTACTTTATAAACTCTTATTAATGCATTTAAAAGGTTATTTTTTTTCCAAATTATAACATGTTTTACATTCTATGAAGTAATTCAAACAAATGATTTTACGCTAATCAATTTTTATCTTTTAATTTACGTTACAATATTAAAATTTAGGCTTATTATTTAGTTGGATAATGTGCACGTGAATCTTTAGATTGTGATATGTTCAATTTTAGTTACAAAATTTATTTTAATAACACTAAATATCTAAATAAGAAGGACGAATTATAGAAATAAACAAATAACAAAATTAATCTTAAAACTAATTTTATCTAATTTACTAAATAAGTATAAAATTAATATTATTAAATTGCTTTAGCAGTGGCTCACTTAGCTAGAGTTTACCGTATTTTTTTAATAATTTTATTTCATTCTGAAGATTAACTTATAAATATTAATAACATTAAATTATAATGTTGTTAAGAGTTACTTCTGAAAGATATTCTTAAAATTAATTACAATGAAGTAATTTTGTAATTCTATTTTGCTTTTAGAAATAAAACACAAAACTTCACGGGTATTAAAATCAAAATGTCTTTATAATTAAACAATTAAAAAAGTAAAAGAAAACATGATAATATTTTCAAACAAATAAGTTTCAAGCAAATAATTCACGCTACAACAATTAATTACGTGATTGTGAAATGAATTGTTTTTTAAGTTAAGATGTTTCTGTATAATAAACATCTAAGGATAGATTAATCATAAAAATTATGAAGCGAAAAACAAAAACAAAATCTTAATATTGAATGAAGAAAGATTATGAAGAAAATATCACAAAAAAACTTTTAATAAGCTTTTAGTGAAGTATAAATTAACTTTCTTTAATTAACTAAAGAAAAGTTTCTTTAGAAGCGCGGCATAAGTTTTTGAAATACTACTTATTTTTGGGGAGGATTTGCTAAACTTTAAGCCATAATTTATAATTGTAAATTTATAAGAACTATTTAGAATTGAAATCAATCAAACAATTTTTCGTTCTATGGACTGTGTTTGAATGATTATGAGCCCGAATTCGCGAAAAAACAAAACAAACAAAGTTGTTATTTACTTATTTCCGTAGTGTTAACAAACAAGTTACCAAAACTTCATTTTGTTTTGTGTCACTTTGTGTGAAGATTTTTGCACTAGTGATTAATTGTGTTAAATAGATTTTGCTCTGGGTCTGTTATTTATTAAAAACCGAATTAATATTATTTATTCTAGAAGGTGGAGAACAAATTTTCGTTATCAGCCTTTAAAAGTTTGAAACTGATGGGCTAAGAAGTAGAATTTGAGCATTGTTGGGTTTTTTTTTTACTAAAGTTTTTCAAGGTTTTGCTAGTTTTATCTTGTAAATTTTATTCGTTTTACTTTCACTTTTATCTGTAGATAAATTCTACTGGTATTAGTTAGAAAAGTTAATAGTTGCAGGTTTGTTTTTGTTGTTATTTCCACCCACATTGTGTCTTCGTTGGACTTTAGCTAAGGGATTTATTTTCTTACCTGCAGCCGTGTCGTGCCTGGCCGCTTGGTCGAAAGTGAGCATTGCGGCGGGTCCGACGGATGACGGTACGGACATGGTTGGTAGGAAGGCGGCGGCCGCGGCGCTGTTGAAATACATCCGTCCGGGATCTGGAAAACATTGCGTGGTCTGGGGCAAGAGTCCGTGGGGGGCTGCCGCGTAGGGGGCATTGGGCCCGATCGCCACCGGCAGCGGTTGATGACGGTGATGATGGTGGTGGACGCGGGGCTGCTGCTGTTGCGGTGGGGGCGGCTGCGGAGGTTCCGAACCGAGTCCCAGAAGCTCCTGGATGGCAAAAGGCGAGCGCTGCTGTTGCTGCTGGCTCGCCGTGGTTGCGTGAAGGCCCGGACCCAGAGCGCTGGGGGCCGTCACGTGGATGGTGCGCTCATGAACCACGTTCATCGGAGGGGCTTAGAGTTCGGAGGGGAAAAGATTGCCCCTCTCACGGGGGAAACAGTCTATCTCTCCCCCAAACGCAGCAACAGCCTTGTCGTCCCTTAGTTTCCGCACAATCCGGACAGATGAGGCCTCGCCGGCTTCGATGTCACCAATCTGTCGACTGAATCGAGCCAACTTAGGACAGCCCTGCGTGCAGATTGGCGGAGAGAAGCCGTATTATTCGTTGCCGTCTCGGCGCTGATTAGTCATTGTGTCGACGGAGCATTAGGCCTTTCCCATTTAGGCGGCCCTAGGGAGATTGCGCGCTACGACCCACCGGCCAATAACAGAGAGGATCGGCCGACTGATTGACAGGATCACTTCGCGTCTTTACCCAACAGAATGTGGGTCCTTTTTCGTGGTTCATTCATACAAACTAACCTTCCCATTGCACCAGAAGCCACTTTCACACCAACGGCAGCAGACCACGACATGTTCAACGAGTAAAGGGATCGAATAGCGCTGGCTCTTGAAATAGAACTAAAGCAATTGGTATCTCTAAAAGCTTATTAGCTAAAAACTTAATGCTATACATAAAATGCATCTAACAATGTGCATCAAACACTAAAACTCCTACAACGACATGGATCAGTTCTTTCTGTCTTATGTATTTCCAATCGACGGGTATGGATCAGTTAAATTTCCCCTGAAAACCAAAATACTTCTCAAATTCACTTTTCCTTGGCAATTCTAAATAATTCTCCTACAAAAAGATTTTCATAATTTGTTCAGGAATAAAAATAACAAAAATATCATTAACTTATCAAAAGTAATCTAAATTAATCGTTGGTAATTTACGAATTTTTGAAAAACTTTCTGAACATTTTATATTACTTAAATTTATAAAAATAGAATCAACTTAAACTAATAAATTCATAAAAGTGAGGATTTGATAAATATCAATTGTTGCCCAAACCTCATTGTATTTCTATATCGATTTCTGTCTTTCTTTTTTTATAAACCAATTTTTAGTAGAAATTGACCAAAATTTAAGGAGATATCTGGATAATGTTAAGGAAAAGAATATTAAGATTGAGTATTTCAACTTGGCAAAACTATGCATTAAATTCAGGATAAGATGTTCAGTACAGTTACCAATGTAGCAAAGGATATGGGAATATTTGTTCGTTTACGTTTTAGATTTTTATATTTAATTACTTTGAACATACGATTTTTTTTTTTTTTTTTTTATCATATCCCTTGAAATGTGAAGTACTTTGGTGCTAATCAGTTTTAATCTTTTATTACTATTCTCTTTTCTTCTTAATAATTGACATGATTTAATGTATTAACAATTTGCATTTTATAAGAATAGACTAATGACATAATCCAGGAAAGTATTTGTATTTACTTAAATTTGGAATTGTTGATGATATAAGTGAATATATGGCTAAAATCATTTGTATGCTTCAGAAAATTCTTTCAGTATGTCTTGTAATATCCTCTCAAAAATCATCTTATGTTACATAGGTGCATCATGCAACGTCAGGTCCCAGAAGGAAGAAATCTCATGAAAATAAATATGAAACAATGCAGATTTTGTCCTACAGTTGAAGATTTTGTCCTAATTGATGTTTATCAATTAAATAATAGATTAATCTTTCACTGGACTCAGTACTATATGAGATTAAAATAAATTTTGCTTTTAAGACTCTGTGATGACTTAAGTAAAATAGAAACCTAACAATTAAAATTAAAGGAAACATTACAGTAAATTGTAACGAAACGATCACTGTAACAATTTACGAAGACATCATGGTTAATGATCATCAGGTCATCAAGAATCTGTTGGAAAAAAAAATCCTTAAAATACTAATATAGCGCTTGTATGTTTTGCTTTCCTTTTTCTCTTCTCAAGAACTTGACAATAGATGACAAGAACTCTAGTAAAACTTCCCTTTCTGATCATCGCTGTATTACTACAAGCCAGAAAGTACAAGTAAGTTCGTAAAAATTCAAGGTGAATTTGATTTTTATCATATTTGTTTTTCTTTTCTTTAGCCTACTTTCCTTGGAATCAAGGCTTATTGGATCATTCAGTCTGTATATATGTGTATGTATGTGTGCAATCCCTAATGACTTCTGAACCCTAGATGGATCTTCCTGAAACTTAGTATGCATATTTGAAGTGTTTTAGAATTGGGGAGGAATTAGTGCTTGAAAGTGATAAAAGTTACCTTAGAAAACATTGAAATCTAAGCAATGGATTTCTATCTTACATAGAATATATCAATGTCTTAAGCAAGAGAATCAATCCTTTTAGCTACTTCATTGGGCTAAAATGATTTATACAGCGTAAGTATATAACAGAAAATGATTAATCAATAAATGTCAGCAAAAGGAAAATTTGTCCAGTTTGTCTTCAGTAGTTCTTAAAAATTCTGTAGAAATTCATTTGTACATAAATGTTTGTTTTTGTCGTTTTCACAATTTTAAATAAGAAACGTTTCAAGGAAAGTAAATTTTACGTTCTTTCGATCTTCTTGTTTATGTTGTGTTCATAATTAAATGAAATTGTGCTATGAGTTTATTTTTAGTTTTAATTAGTTATTCAGTCCTTAGGCTGGTTAAGATTTCACCTCATGTCCTCTAACTCCATCTTCTGCTGTTCTCATCAGGTCTGTGTAGGTCTTCACATGCTCTAAAAGTGATTCTTGGTCGTCCCTTCCTCTTTTCCTTCAAACACTGTAGTAACAAGTCCTCCATTCTTCAAGTTAAGGTCCAGCCACGACGGTCTTCTTCTCTTTATCATCAATGTCCTTTCTTCGCTCAATTTCTCCGAATCTTTTTCATTTCTCATCTTCTTTCTCCAACTAACTCCCACTAAAGTCTCAAGATAATCAGAATTTCAGATTAACTGTTTTGGTAAATTTCCATTTAATTTCACTTTTCCTTAGTTATTAATTATATCCTTTCAGAGATTTTCTTGATTCTTCTTTTAATCGTAATCGTTGAATGACCCATCGTGGCTATCAACAATACTTCCAGATCTGTAGTGACTTAAATTACGTCTGACTGAAGTTGAAAATTGTCTAAATAAAGTCCTAATTTGTCTTCATTTTTTTCACTACTTTTTGTGGATGAAATCCTCACTTTGTGGAGAAGCAACCCGGAAACATTCCCAAAATTCAGCTTAAAGTTCTAGATCGGACAGAGTGGCGTAAATAGGAGTTTATTTCGGGGAGGGGCCAAGTAAGGAAGCTGACAACCAAAAAAAAAAAGGTCGTCTTCAAATTTTTGGATGTGAGGGTGTGGGAGGGGTGGCTCAATGTACTCAACAAGCCAACCAAACAAAAAAAAAGGAAAGAAATGAGAGCTAATTCTGTCGAGATTTCAGAGGAGGTCCAGGGCTCTCTCGGTCCCTTAAATATGCCTATGAGATCTGATATGTGAATAACAAACAGCAGTTTCTCTACAATCTTTTGGATATACCACAGATCTTTAGCCTGAATGTGGTGGATATCTGAGATTTTTTTCATTCAAAATCCAAAACGTCTTTCTTTCTAAAATATTTAAGATACTCCAGGCTTCCAATGGCAAGGAAAATCGTCAATCGAAAGAATTAAAAGAAAATAATAATAATAATAATAATAATAAATATCAGTACTGCTTAGCCAGACGAAAGAGACTGGTCACGTGATTTAGTGGTCGCTCCTACTTCTTTCTCGGCGTGAAAATAGGGGAGATGCGTATGTGCCGACAAGAACAGAAACAAACGATATATAAAGGAGAGATGCATAAAGTGAAAAATTACTGATATGACGATCGTACGATAGAAAGAACTAATTTAAACAAGCGCAAAAGGTAGAAGCGTATTCAAGCGTAAATTCCAAGCGTAGTTTTCCGTCCCTCCAGAGCTTCCTGTCGTCCCTTGGGCGTGTTCCATTGTTTTGGCAGTGTGCCAAACCCAATCTTTATCGCTTGGGCAAGCAGTAATATTGAATATAATTAGTAATAAATAGACTTAAAACAAACCAGCAGATGATATCAACCAAAATATTTACTATATATGATAACAATTGCAATAAAAATATTTTAATAATATAAAAACGTTTTGGGTTTGTCTTATTGTCCCTTCTGTAAGAAAATACAAATTATAAACTTACAACTAATTGTATCTCACTATTACAATTAACACTATTTAACGCTATCGCTCCTGTTCATTTTAGGCCTATCTGTACATTGGTGCCGGTATATTTTTATTGTCATGTTCCGAACCAACACCAATGAATTTGTGCGAACATCCTCCTCTACAATAAACACGCATTGTGGATTTGAATAGGCCATTCCTCACACGCAGGCCGACGAACACTAACCACTAACCACTAAACGCTTTGCCGACTGTGGCTAACAATATCCGGAGCGGATATCATCATCTGCGCATTAAATACTATCTATAGCAAACATATAACATACGCCTTGAAACCTATTGGGGCCGGTTTTATGTGCGCCACGCTGGATTTTTTGGACTAGTATATCCGCGATGTCAAAAATAACGGGATAACAATATGATGATTTTTAGTTGAGATTTAGTTGAGATTTCTTCATTCATATTGAGAAAGGTCTAACGACTCTTCAGTTCGTTGCTGAGGATGAACTTCTGCATCTAATGCTCATTTAATAGGCTAAAAAAAAATAAACATTGAAATTTAAGTTCAATCTAGTAGGCTAAAATTAATGGGTTATTTTTTTTTCTGTGGCTCTTTTCTCATTGCGTCACACACACACACACACAGAGGGAGTGATAAGAGATATTATTGGAACAACGATAATTTGAATGGATAAAAAAAGTCTGACTTCGGTTCATAAGGTTGCAGGTTCGATTCCTGTGGCGGATGTTTCATTGTAGAAATTATTTCTATTTTCCCAGGAAATTAAAATTATTTTTAAACACATGTAAAGTGTGTTACGTAAGTGAGTTAGACACAGACAGATCTGGAAAACTATAAAAGAGATATTAAGGACTTATGTTCTATGGGTAGAACTAAAATGACAATACGGCTTTTAAAGTAATCTTTTTAAAGTAACCTGACTCCTCAACCCGTAGAAAAATGCCAAAATACTTGTATTTATGTTACTACGAATTTAATTTTCATAGTAATATAATACACGTGTTGTGGCATTTCTCTACGAATTGAGGAGTCAGGTTCGAATCCGCAAAGGCAATGGAGGCAATCTAGTCGTTTCTAGATTAGATAATCGGGTTCACTTCTGTCAAATGTAAGAGGCGAACGAGAGTCGATTTCACTGACTCCCCCCCCCCCCCAAACTGATAATGACAGAAGTCCAATCTTCTTTGATGATTAGATGGAGACGCTGCACAGTGGTTGATTTGAGGACAAAAGTCATTTTTATGATTTCGGAAAAAATGGATGTTTTAACTGTAATAATATCATAAACACATTGCTTCGTCATGATTCAGATTTTAAATAAGTGAAATTTAAGATATAACGAAGTTACAGACCTATAAAGTAGGATTTCGTCATCTGCCCCATTCCTTCTAGCAACAAACAGCTTATGACACTGCGAGGGGAAGAACTTGTCACTCAATGTAAACAAAAGAAAGCTTTGATTCAAACGATTACCTTTACTTGAAGATTTGTAGAACATTTTGGCGTAAATTTGTGTAAATATTCAGAATTATTATTGGTACTTAATTTTTTATGTTTTATAAATTTTCAAAGTGACTGATAAAAAACAAAACAAAAAACATCGAGATACAAAATTAAAATCTTCTCTAAAATGTACATAAATGCTTGACTTAAATGGGCTTAAAAGCAGATCTTGAGCCTACTTGAGCCTTTTTTCTATATCTGGCTTTCATTAGAAAATCTTAAGAACCAAAGAGCCTTGTAGCGGACTTTTCGTAATCAGTTACAGGTGTTGAAATCGATCCGAAGCAAATATTAAATATATTATTAAATACAATAAGATTAATACCAAATGATTAAAGGAAGTTATCATAAGTTAAATAAAATGTTATTTTTAGTTTTCATCTGAAAAAGAAAAAAGAGCTAAAGATGACTCAGATGTCTTTGTCATTTCTTTGGCCCGTAACTGTTACGTTAGAGTTCTGTAAAACGACATCTTATGGCTTAACCTCAGACTATCCTCTACCAGATATTGTAGGCCTATAAAATTATTACTTGAAAAGGAGACGAAAGAAATGACTGTAAGAGAAGTTAAAAGTATAGAGAACAGAAGTATAAAGTATAGAGAAACCGATAAATAACTCACTCCTAAGGAAATCGAAGTTTGTGGAAAGAAACGGAACATCAAATCAGGATTTTTATTAACACTAGTTGACAGCAATGTCTGCAATGCTTTAACTGAGACCTCTTCCCAAACATGTTATATTTGTGGCGCAACTCCTAAACATATGAATATTGACAAGACAGTTAGTGATGTAGTGGATGTTACGACCTTCAAATTTGGGCTTTCTACTTTGCATGCCTGGATTAGATTTTTCGAATGCTTGCTCCATATTTTCTATAGGCTGGAAATTAACATGTGGCAGGTTAGAGGAGAAGAAATAAAAAATTAAGTGAAAAAACGGAAAGAAAATATATGTGATGAAATCAAAAAAGAAATGGATCTGATAGTGGATGAGTCGACAACCGGAGGAAGTGTATTTCCAATAATGGTAAGTTAATACAACCCGCCGTTTTAATCAAAACCTTAAACTCTCAGCATCAATTACTGGCGTTGACCAAGAATTAATCCATAGATTTGGAACTATTCTAAGAACACTGTCTTGTGATTATCGTATAAATGCCATAAAGTTTGATCTTTATGCACCAGAGACAAAAAAAAAAAAAACCCCTTTATCTCAAGTTATGTTCGTGGTTTTACATACATGTCACTATGCTTTATTATTCATGGTGCATGAGTTATTGAATATGCACTATTACAAACTGGAATGCTTTTAGAAGATGCCCAAGAGACAAGAAACAAACATCTAAGGAAATGTTGTGAAAGCCATGCTTGAAATCGAACAATGCAGGATGTTCTAAATCTGCTCCTGATCCTAAGATCCTTTCATCACAAGTATTCCTTCTTTGCCTCAGAAATATAAAATATGTCTATCTTTAAAAATTCGACAGCATCTCATAGAACCGGACATACAAGAATCAAGAGAAGACGAGAAGGTAGAGGCAGAGGCTGAAGAAGATGACGTTGTTCCTACTTACATTGATGATGATGATCACGAAGACAATGACAGCGATGCTCATAGTGACTAGAAATAATAATTTCAGTGATTTCAACTTTAATTATAAAATTAATGAGTATAATTTAAAAGCTTTTAAGTGATGTTTAGTAAATTTCAAATTTTTTGTCAAATTTCATTTATTATATTTTTTTTTAAAAAAGAAGCAAAAAATAACTTAATTAGCATGCATCTTACAAAAATTTTGTGTTAATTTCACTAATTTAACCATTTTTTTATGTATGAATAAAAAAATAAATAATTTAAAAGAATTTTATTATTGTATTAATGATAACTTAAGTCATATTAGTCAGAGAGAATTAATTACGCTTTCTTAAATCTATCTTTTCATGATTTTAGTTTAGTTATTTGTTATATTTCAAGTTTCTTTTGTATACTATATAATTTTACAATTAACAAATTTATATTTTTTATATTTAAAAACAAAAACAAATATGTTGTCTCTATCTGAAATGCTTGTCTTATCAGTCTTTACATTACAAAGTTAAAGAGACTCTAATGACGCTTGGAAGGTACAATAATGCTCGTCTCTTGCACTCGTGTTTCGAGGGGAGCTGAAGCTGTATTTCAGGTGACTGAAGAAATGGCTCGTGCAATAAGGTTCATAAAGAAATGGAAGAGCAATCTATTTTTAGAAATTCGTTTTTCTAAAAATAGGCAATTATATGTTTTTTAAATGTAATGCTTATGCATTTAAAATGAGCTCAAAATAAATCACCATTTTGGTTATAAATACAATTCTATTGTGTTATGTACTAGAAACCATTTAATTGAGAATAACTGCTCTACATATACACGAATTAAAACAGCTTTCATGTATCTATACTTCGTTTCATGAGGTCAAGTGAAGAAGCATACTACCTTGTGAACTGCCGCAGACAAAATAGTCCCAATTCAAAGTTTATAACTGAATTATTATCAGTGGAGGCAAAGTGACTCACTGTTTTATTAGTTTATTTTTTAATTATCAATGAATTTCAATGAAATTTTCTTCACAAATGTTTTAATTACATAATGAAATTTTCCTTCAATCACAGGAAAGCAAATTTTAGAACGAATTAAAAGTTACGAAGAACATATTAAACAGTGTCGTAGCTCGAGGATTAGGGGCCCCGGGGCAGAGCCGGCGCTAGGAGGGTGCGGGGCCTCGGGCAAGATGAATTTTGCGGGGCCCTTGACAATCCTATTTTAACAACCCAAAAAAAAACGACAATCCTATTTTATCCTCTTTCTTCTAAGTTCGCCAACCCCTAATACCCTGGTTTCACGGGAGAAGAAGTCGATAGATAAAACTATTTCAGTCCTGTGACGCATGTTTCTGACATTATCCTAAACCAATTTTCGTACCGTTAGTGATTTCACGGGAGAAGAAGAAAAACCAGTTTTTTGCAATGCATCCTGGGATCGAGTTGTCGTGCAATGCATCCTGGGACTGTGCTAAACCAAAATGGCGCCAACCAGCAAAATTATTGTTTCGCAGCAAGGGCAAAAATAAACGTTTGTTTTTATGTTTATGTTTATGATATTGCAGCTCCAGAGGCTCGAAAATATCAATTTTTAATTCCATATTAAATTATCAATTTTGTTCTTGATTTTCTCGCAGGTTTTCTCTATCTTGTACGATTCATTTAATTCTATCTTCATTTTTTTCATAAATTCGACGATTTCGCTTCATTCGCCTCTGATCATCAATATTTTCTAGTTATATTTCCAGTAATATTACAGTTTTACCCCTTCACTCCATTCTGTATGTTGTTTTCGTTGAGGCGTGGTGGGAACGATGGCTGCCATGTTGGAAACGACTTTATTCGGTATACCTACTTGTCACAACTCGGACAGCGCTACGGACTTCCGCCCTGGCTGATCACGTGGTGCTCAAAAACGAGAAAATGTGAAGAATCCAGTTTTTAGTCGTTCCGTGAAACCAGGGTATAACGCCGGCTCTGCCCGGGGCAACAAGTGTTTATGGTTTCGTAAAAAAAAAATCCCCCTTCGTTCGGGTGCCCTCTTTGCTCGGGGGCCCCGGGGCACTGCCCCGGCTGCCCCGGTGGTAGCTACGGCCCTGATATTAAAGCATTTTAATAAATCATTTGCAAACGAGAAAGCGGAATAACATTTCGATTATTTTGTTTTGATTTTTTTAAATAGTATTGCAGATGAATGAATGCAATGAAGAGGCATTTTAAGATTTAAAATTCCTAATTTTTGTTCATGATTTGAATGATTTTGTAGCCAATAACAAATTCAATAATTGATTATAGTAAGAGAAACCCAAATAAGTTTACATTTACTTTCTTTCTTAAGCTCTCTTGATCAAATGGAGTTATTTACCGATTATTTTATTATTTCCTTTCTTTGAAAAAAATTAAAATTAAAATCCATTCTGTTTAGAATAAAAAAAAAGGTTCCTAAAGAACTTGCTATCTACTTTACTTAAATTGTTTTTTGTTTTTTTTAAAGTCGTGAAAACCATTTAGCAAGTAGGTACAAATAAGAAATCCCCGTTTATTTTTAAATTATAATATCCTCTAAATCCAAATAAAATATTTCCAGTTTCAAAATGAACTTCTCCAACGCATACTAAGTTGCGTAAAACTAATTAATTTAATCATTTCAAAGCACATGAACTTAGCTGATTACTAAAAGGATTACTATACATTGTTACATATTCCTTGTTTCTGTTGTAACGCTTGTGTAGGGGAATTTTTGACATCCTCATGCTGTAATTTCTCAGTAAGGGACACCACCACAAAATATCAAAGTATTTATAAATCAAAATAACAAAATTCTAACAAAAGAGTGTATGTGTAATAGAGTAGAAATAATATCAACTTATAAATATTTAGGGATAAATGTAGACAATAGATTTTGTTGGAACAAGCAGTATGATTATAAAATAGGAAAATTAAGTTCGTACTCTTTTCTTTTGTATCACATTCAAAATGCTTTTCCGTTTAAACAAAAACTAATAATATTTAAATCACTCGCTTCACTTCTAAACTATGGATTAGAGTGCTGGATAAAAATAAATAAACAACAAATAGAAAATATAAATAGAAAAACGATGAAAATATTTAATAACGTTTATAAAATTTTTAAATATAAACCAGAAAAGGAGCAATTAAGAATAATGGAAAAAATATAAGATATTAAAAATAAATGAAAAGTACATATATAAAATATTAATCAAAACTATTTTGAAGTAAGAAGAGAAATAAATTCTAAAGAAGGAGAATTAAAAACAAGAAATAATTGGAACGAAATCTTCAAAATAGAAAAGATCAGAAATAATTTTGGATTTAGATTAAATAATTATGTAAAATACAAAATTACTAGATAAATAAATCTAAATCAAAAAGATAATATAACTTTTAAACAGATAAAACAGAATATGATCTCAGATGTGGGGAAGGGAAAAATTAAATATTAATTAATAATTTTAAGGAAATATATTAAAAATCTCAATCCTATAACACAGGTAGACAGTATTTTTAAGTACACCTAATGGGATTGATAAACATTAAAAAAAAAATAAATAAATAAAAATAAATACCGCCTTTTGTATAGGACGCATTTTGTCCGTAAAAATGCCAAATTTTAAAAAGATCATCCCGTGCTTCAAAGGTATTAGTTATTGGGAACACCGACTGATTGATATTTTTGAGTCTCACAAAACAAGCTAATAAAATAACATTTGAACTTCTAACAATATTCATCGTAAGGAGACAAGTTGCTGTAGATCTGATTGTTACGTTACAGTTTTCCCAACATTTTTTTTTACAAATCATAAAAAGTTTATAATAATATCTATAATTAAGATGTCACCTTTTTTATTTCACTTAATAAACAAAAAGGAGCAAAGCAGGGCAAGATTTAAATCAGATGAATCAATTTTTTAAATTGATTTTTTCTAATTATGTGTAAAACGTAACTAATAGATGATTCTAAGTAAAGCATTACTAATTAGATCCATCTTGCTAGATAAAATATAACTCATTAGAAATACTTTCTAAAACAAGAAGATTAGGTTTGCAAAAATCAAAGTAAATAAATAAATAAATAAATAAATAAATAATAAGTAAGTAAGTTCCAAATATCAACACCAGAGGAAAATGTGGCGCTTTGAATAGGAAAAGAGAAACCGAGTATTTACATGTGGCTTCCGTAAAGCGATTAACTGATATAAAGTAGAACTAAAGAGACCTGAGACTGATTGTAGTGATTGTGCGAAAAATACGATGGTTCTTATTAGTTTCAAAAGTGTCTAAGTCGTGAAACATGACGATAACGTTTTTTCAGAGACCGCAAGAATTGGCGAAGAAGTCCGCTGAAAACTTTTGAAAAATCGATAATAAATGCCATTTAATGAAGAGACGAGTAGTTTTCTATTTAATTACAGATTATCGAGGACACTGCGAGGCAATCGTTTAACAGTCAGAAAAGATTGTTGTAGTCTCAAACAATGGACTTTCCGTTTAATATCCCTGTGTGGAAGAGTTTGCGCAAAACGTTGCATTCCTGACTTTACAAACGTTAAGAAATGGTTGATTTAACCTTAGTTAAACGCAGAAGGGAGGCGTATTAGTAATACTTCAATTACCGCTTATCCACTTCTACATTGCTTATGTAATTTATATAAAGTGTACGAGTAATGTGGTGGTTTTTAATTATTTATTTAGATTACTATCTGTAATGATGAAAGCTAAAATAATTATAACAATGAAGAAAAGGTAACAGCTGTTCTCAATAAAGAAAAATGGTAATGATGCCATCAATTTCATCAACTATACATTACGATATCCTTAATGTTAGACATTTAACTAGTGGAACTGAGTTCGGTTTAAAAAAAATAATAATAATAATGATTTCCATTTATTATTTCATTAGCGTTCTCGTAATTTCTAAGGTGTTAGATATCTTACAGGTGCAGAACCATGGTGGAGATAATAATTCTATTGTTAATGGGGTCATTTAGAAATGGGGTCATTTAGAATTTTCTTGTGATATAACAGGTTCTGAAGAAACAGCTTTTTGCATTACTATATGGATATGGATATTTTGGTTGATTTTCAACTGTCTCAATATTGCAATTATTATTAGCCTATTATTATTATTATTTTATCGAAAAAGTTTCAAACCATGGGATTCCCCAGCTAAGACAATATGGCGGGTCAAGGACCAAAGCACATATTGCCAAGTGTATTAAAAAAAAAAAAAAAAAAAAATTGGAAGAATAGTTAGGGATGTGTGCTTGTGTCCATAAATTTCCGAACTATGCGTGTTGTGTTGAGTACTACAGCCTTCTGGAGTTGTGCATAAGTGTTTTTATGAAGTCCTAGTGTGCTGAGGCTGTGATGCAATGTGTGAGGCACCAGACCAGTAGCGGACAGGATGATGGGTACAACAGTACTCGGTCCTGCCTCCACTGCTTCTGGAGCTCGTGTGCTAGGTCTGTGTATTTACTTATCTTGTCAGCGTGAGTTTTCTGCATGTTCTTGCTGATGGGAACTGCAATATCAATGAGATAGGTCTGTTTGTTGACCTTATCAACAAGTGTAATGTCAGGTCTGTTGTGATGTATAGTTTTGTCTGTGTGAATGGGACGGTCCCAGTACAGCTTATGTGAGGGTGACTCTAGTACGCTTTGTGGTGTGTTTATTATTATTATTATTATTATTATTTCTAGTAACTTACACTACACACGACAATAATGAAAACAGAACTTATGGTCCTAATTTAATTCCATTATGTAGCTTCATTGTAATCTTAATTTTTTTTTTTACTATTTTTATTATTTCATTATTTTTTATTTTGTATGAGTAAGTTTTATTTTGAAACTTTCTATTTAGTAATTATTTTTTTTATTATTATTAAATTTTTCTAATGCTTCCCAATTTCATTATAATTACAAATCGCCAGTTGATTACCTAGAATTGAGGCTAATAATATCTTTGTTTACTTGGTATTTGGATACCTGGGTTTCTAAGTTCTAATTGCCAATTGTTGTTCTTTTATTTGAAACAGTAATGGCTTGAATGCAACGCTTATTTATTTTGTTCCCATTGTATCTCTCCAATGCATCATTGCCAATCAATATGTGGAAAGGATATCTTGGTACAGAGGAAAAGATCGAGTTACGGCGTTCCATGCGTTTCATGGGAATGGACGGAACGCCACTAATTGTTGTCTCCGATCTGTACCTACGTGATCCTATTTCAATCAATCTTAAGGGTTTCTTTCAATCCTTTGCTTTTATTCATCCGCATTTTAAATTTCCCTGTAAAACAGGCTACAGATACAGCTCGAAACTGTAGGACTATTTCGTTAGAATAAAACCGGAAATTCTGTAATTTCCTTTGAAACTTGAGCATATAGGCCCATATCACTGGCTTGAATTGTCTATCCCATGTTAAAGTCTGAGTACAATTGTATGATCATTAGCATGTTAGACTGTGGAACTAATTAGGCCTGTGGCATCGAAATCCATTGAGTTTAATATTGATTTTGCTGAGCTTTAGCCTACCTTCAAAATTGAAAACCAAAAAAAACATACACTCTGCTGATAATTTTGAACTGCCGATCTTCTTGAAATTGGCATGCCTATTTTCGGATTTTTCCTTGTGATCACTAAAGAAATTTGAGAAGATGAAAAAAAAAAAATCCCGTAGAATATCATTAAAGGGAAACAACTAAATATAAATGCATATATTAATGCGTTTACTAATTTACTGACATTTGCGCTCGTTTTGATATGATTGATATAGCTTGTGAATTGATTTATTCATCTTACATCTTACATTTCGCTTCTGTAGATCATTGTTAGGTGATTAAAGTAACATTGACGCTTGATTTCCTTCTGTTAAATCAGTGTAATAGTGTTTTGTAATTCACTGCTAATAGAAAGAAAACATAAGCAACGCTATCGTTAATTATCACAGAAATCTGATACGACGAGAATGAACAGGAACCCTGATGCAAAAAACCAGCACTTTTCAAATCATCGTCTGTTGTTGTCACAGATTATTGTAATATTTCTTCAATGTCTAAATGTCTTTCAACTGAATTTCTAAGAGTTATTATTTTCTAAAAAAGGGGAAACAAGAACTAAATCAGCACAAGAATAAATTAAAATTGCCTTTCTGTTTTAATTATAGGGAGGAGTTGGGAACAGCTGTTTCGTCCTGGACTCATCAGCCCAACCCCGCCTCCCTGATAAAAGAACCAGAAAGGCAAGATCATCATATGAAGGTCACAGCCACACCTGGGAGTGACTCCCGAAAACAAGAAAGGCAACAAAATAAATGTTGTGTTGTTTAACACATACAAAAGTGCCAAAATCAATTTGCACAGCACGTTAAATGCTTTATTTAGCTTAATTAGTTATTATTTTCTTTTTTGGGATTTTCATCATTCAAAATAATAAAATAGATGTAGAACCTGCGTACAGACAAAAACTCCTATCAACTACGGTTAAAAATCCACAACATGAAAAAAAAAAGTTAAAAAGTTTTCACGAATGATCGAATGGTCTATTCATCAACTCCAAAAACTGAAATGCTCAAATCTCAGATAAAGGTATGGAGCAACATTTTGCCTTTATTGAAAGGCTGGGAAAACCACATGGAGACGTCTTCTTTAGCCTTCCCTCTGAATTTATCCACTCTCCAGCTATCTGCATTCCTTTAAGAGACAAGGAAAAAAATATTATACTATCCTGAATGTTTTTCAAACGGCAGATCTACTATAGCTTTAAACAAATCTTTAAATTAATGAGTGAAAGCCGTTCCGGCATGATCTATTGTCCTCCAAATGAGAGATGGCCGGCGGAAGTCTGCCCTTCCGGTAGCTGATCAATTATGTTTTCCTGTCACAATGGACGACGGGGTCTGTTTTCACTGAGAAAGACATGTTGATAACGCCAAATTAAAACTTCTCGCGACTATTTAGCGTTATTTCAATACCAGTTGCTAACAATAAGTACACTCATGGACAAAAAAATTAGCGCACCAAGAAGGAGTCGTCAAAATGAAACGAAAATTTACATACGTAACGACTACTTTGCCTATAAGTAAATGATTAGAAAATCAAAGAAAAAGGATAATTTATTTCAGAGAAAAAGGCAAAAGAACGGAGGAGTTAATACTCCGTTGGACCCCCTCTAGCGCGAATGCACGATGCGATACGATCGGGCATTGAGTCATACAAGTTCTGTATGATGTCTTGAGACATTTCGTTCCGTATTTGCTGTAACCTTGCCTCTAGTTCGTTCAAACTCGTGGGATGCCCAACTCGTCGTCCCAAATGATCCCAGATATGCTCGATTGGAGACAAATCTGGGGATCGGGCAGGCCAAGGAAGGGTAGTAATAGTGCGGAGACAGTCTTGTGACACCCTTGCCGTATGAGGCCGAGCATTATCTTGTTGAAAAATGGCTCCTGGTAGCCGTTGCATGAGTGGCAACACATGTGGTTGCAGGATTTCATGAACATACCGCTGGGCTGTCATGGTGCCACGGAACAATACTAGGGGTGACCGTGTATTGTAGGCAATGGCACCCCATACCATCACACCAGCTGTGGGAGCGGTGTGTCGCTGTACAGCAAAGGCAGGATTGAAGCGTTCACCACGGGCTCTCCACACACGAACACGATTGTCATCACTGCCGAGA
>JAFIDM010012231.1:53227835-53261109 GCA_023159025.1 Thereuonema tuberculata | reverse complement strand
TGGATAATTCGAATTTTATTTTGGATAATTCGAATTTTATTTTGGATAATTCGAATTTTATTTTGGATAATTCGAATTTTTCGTATGATTGTCCTTAAAATATTACGGTAAAAATTGTTCCTGAGACTTTTCTCAGCTAAGATACATTATTTATTTTAATGAACTTTCTAAGGAAAACAAAAGCGAGGGTTGGAATGTATTTGTGTATCAATTGATAGGTTGGAATCATACTCTATGACCCAAAGATTGCATTCAATGAAGCAATTAAAAATATCTGCTTTATTTTCTGTGATGAAAAATTAAGCTAGTAAAAAATGTTTGATTTTTAATGGGAAAAAAAATATAGCAGTATTCTTAGATAAAGTGTACGTATTTAATCTATGATCGTGGAGTTAATCTTTTTTATTTATCTCTTCTGTTTGAGAGAATATATATAATTCAAATTTTTGGATATTTCGAACTTTTTCTGTGGATATTGTATTTTTCGAACCTTCAACTTCGAATTATCCAAATTTGACTGTATAACTTTCAATTAAAATCCGTCTAAGCCATTTTGAATTTCCTGAACCTTGCCACTCTTGGCGTAGTTGCCCGATTGATGCACTTCAGGTAATTGCTCCTTCTATAATATTCCCTGAATTTCAACTTCAAATCGTTGAAAAGTAAGCAAACTTGATTGACAGCCCTTCTTCTACCTTTCTCATATATCCATCCATATTGTGCTCTTAAGCCAATCAATTAGAAACGTCCTCTTGTGGTAGTATATTCACAACATTTTTAGTTATAATTTTTTACTATTTTAAAACATTTCGAATTGAAATAAACGAAAAAGTCTTATGCTGTAATATGCTAATAAATTCAAATCTAAGGTTGCAGAATATAGTGATTCGCAAGCACCATCTACCGGCCTTTGTGAGCAAAGCATTACTTACACAGACATACAACAAGAAACTGAATTGAAATAATTTATTAAACTTATTAAATAACAGTTTTATTTTTTAGATTATGCTTATTTATTTAATTTAACATGTCTGATCTTTTTTTCCTGCTTCAAATAACTAAAAGGAATTCGACACGATAAGGAAAAACAAGAAATGAAGAAATACATTTTTTTTTTTTCTATCAGTGGAAGCGAATTACAAACATCGAGTGAAGTATTGTATCTGCCAATTACGTAGTAACAAATGATTTCGATTAAAAATAGTAATAAAAGTAATTTTAGTAATTACATTCTACAAAGTATTAGATCACAATCTACATAAATTAAACGTATTACCTATCAAATAGCTTTTATTTAATTCTCTCTCCTTTAATATGAATTCAATTTTAAACGTAATGAATTGAATTGAGTGAAGTCTCAACATATCACTAAACTTTCAGCTTAAAAGAAATGTTGTTATTTTGTATTGACAACGGGCTTTAACAATAATGTATACGTACGGGTAATTTCACTCAAAATTGTACGACCTTACGACGTTATCTCTATGATTACGACCAGGGCCGTCGCATGATTTGTTGGCGCCCGGGGCAAGATTTCGTCAGGCGCCCTACACTTGATATTTGCGCCCCCCGCCCCCACCATCCCAAAAATCTACAACCAAGGGAGAACAGAATCTCCAATCTCTTCTGTTATACATCTGCAGGGATGATCTTCAGATGTGGCTGAATTGATCTTCACCTCTTAGCAATTCACCTTATACAGATATTATAATAACCGTATACAGACATTGTATCATCACATTCTCTTGGAATTATTTTGTTTTTACCTTCGCTTTGCAATCATATGTGCAGACACAATCTAATTAATATTCAGTTATCACCATCAAACTTTTACTAAACTTTTCTCTAAATTTCTGGACATTTTGTGTATAAAATGGCACATACCATGTAACAATCATCAAGGCACAGCCTTGTCTCGTCTAGGACGATTACAGTACGCCGTTTATCTAGATGGTTCTCATAGAATTTACGGCAATTAGTGAAATCGTACTTCATGTGTTGTGACAGTAGTTTATTTCCACGGATCTTATTATTTTTGATAATTCCAGGGTTTGTGTATATTCACACCTGTCTTGCATCTCCTTTTGTTTTTATATGGGCGGTTTCATTCTTAATGCCATGACTTCTACCTTTACGAACAGCTGCTGGAGAACAGAGAGCCTGTTACTGTCTTTGGGTGGAATTCAGGTTGAATCTTTCTCAATTTTATTTTGTATCTTTGTTATCTTATTTATGATATTTGATACTGTCTCTGTTTTGATCTTCAATCCAAGCATTAAATAACGTTTTAAATGACTGAATAACTCAAGTTAAATTCGGATGGAACAAAAAAATATAATCTTTTCAAAATATTTTATTTTCGTTGCGCTAATATTTCATTTTCACCTTGCGATAAATGCATTCTGTTGCTATTAGAGACTACACACGACATTCCGTATGACTAACATATCATTTCACTCCACTTAAGGAAATAAAGCGTTCATCCAAAGTCGTTCTTTTTACGCTGAAATGACCCTGCATTAGTAACAGTCTGTAGAAGCAAAGTTTCAGTCCTAGTTCCTTTCTCGGGTCCAGTTTGTATCAAAATCAATAGAACCTTATATTTATGTATTATAAAACATAAAACAAAAAATTCAGCTTTGAATAATTTTGATTAATATTGTTAAATAAAAAATCCAACCTCACAAGCAGTATTTCGAATTCTAATTATTATTTTTTTAATTTAAAAAAAATTTCTTAAACAGCAGTACATTAATATTATAAATAACCTATAAAATTCTTTAAAACTAAAGAATTCTGAAGGTTTTATCGTATATGGAAACAACAAAGAGTGATGAAGAAAACAAGATGTTTTAGTTTAATCTCTAGAGCTGCTCATTTCCATTTGCAAAATGATCTTAATTTACGATCGTATAAATCGCAATCTCTTAAAACTCGAACTCTTTTGATCGTGGTTCGTTAAGTAAGGCTTAATATTTAGACATCATCAAAAAAAGATCTGCAATGTAATTCCAGATGTATACTTTGCACAAACCCTACCAAAAACAAAAGATTGAGATCTATTGAAAATTGCTTCAAGATTATTATCTTACATCGGAAGCGCAATGGTGCCTCACGAGAAAAATGAATTACTTATTTTTCTTTTGAGGCACCACTGCGCTTCCGATGATCATTCACATTAGCCTCAATACGGAGATCTTGTTGTTTTACTGGTGACTGCTCCTGGCTAATGATCGCCAAAGAGCTGGAAACAGCTGTTCCAGGATGTCACTTGGTAAACAATTTGGTCTCCTCATTGTTGATTATTATCTTTCCTCAGCCAAAGCTTCCAAATGAACAATAATGTTGAATCGAATAAAACCTAAACACAACTGAACGATAGTCAAGATAAAAATCTCTGTAAGCAGAATTTTTTTTTTATGTTTTTTTATTTTAACTGTTTAACTTTTGCGCACGGCATCATTATACAGTCGGACCACTATTTAACGAAGTCGCTAAATCAAGAAAAAAAGTTCGCTATATGGAAAATTCGTTAGATAGAGATTCACCTTTTAAAATTACTTTAAACTACATAGAGCAAATTTAAAATACATTATCAATAAATATTACCGTATTAAAAAAAGTAATAATTTTAATGACATAAAGCATACATGACCATATGCGTACTTAAATTTTACTAATAAAGTCTGTTAATTTTGTCTGAGTTTTTTTTTTTTTTCAAAAAGTGTTTTCGCTCATAATACATCTCGCATCTTTGCAATGCACCAAAAACCCCTTCAGTATTTTCTTGAAATTGTAATCCGCGTTGGATTGTTTCAAATGATTTTTGCATTTCATCATTCGAAGGTTTTTTTGATTTCTGCATCAAGATCATTGAGGATGAAAGGGGGATATGGGGTGGACTGGGGATTGCCCTTCCTGGTTGAAATGCAAAGAATGACAGCGATTGGCGCCTTGTAAAAATATATCAAGGAGGGAAAAAAAAATAGATACCACGAAAAAGTTCGTTAAATAGAAAATGCACTGCGCTATTTGGAGGTTATTTTTACGAAGAAATTAGCAAAATGTTCTTGGTTCCAAAGAAAAGTTCGCAAAATAGAGAATTTCGTAAAACAGAAGTTCGTTAAATAGAGGCCCGACTGTACTTAAATAAGTATTTTATTTCATGAATAAAAGAAAAGAAAGAAAAGTATTAATAAGCTTTTAATTAAAAAAAACTTACATTAGACATTTTTTTTTTTTAAGATAATCCTCATTGCAATATTATTTTTCTTTTTATCCTAACTATTAATTAGTCATGAGCATATACTTTCTGAATTCTAAATTGCAAATGATTGAATGAAAATCTTTGCTTTACGAAATTTGAAGACCACCAGCTTTAAATTTTGTGTTTTGGATTTATATATATATATATATATATATATATATATATTAGAAAAATAAATCAAATACTTTGATTAAATAAGTAAATAAAGTTTAATAGAGATTATAAATTCAAGAAGAAATAGTTTTTTTTTAATATTAAAATATTTTTTAGGTTCAATCCTTTTTACGTGAACTAGTATTTTTTTCTTGACTTTATCATCTTCATATATCTGCTGCCATCAAAAGCTTATCATACTCAACAGAAATTATCCTAATCTAATCCCTAAATTATTTTTTGAAAGAAAGTTATAATTTCAAACTAATTTGTTGTTACTGCATGGTTTCTACTCATTTGCCGTAGAATATTATGTAGTCACTCTGTGAGTAATGTTGAAATAATGAAGAATTTCTTTTTGTATTTTAATATCTTTTAATAAAAAACAAAATAATTTCTTTTTGTAACTTATTCTTTTTAATATCTCTTAATAAAAAGAAAAGAAATGTTAAAAAAAGAAGTAGCTGTCAACTCTATTTCACGAACTTGTGTCCAAAATGTATCACCCCGTCATCTAGCGGCACATGCGGTAACTAAATCTCACATTTCTGGTTGAATCTTATTTGAAGTGAAAATGAAAGAGACTTTTGTTGCTAATAAAATCGATATCAAATTGTAGATTGTATTTCTTTTAAGGATTTTAAATTTAATTTTTTTTTTTTACCAATTTGACTTAAATTATTGCGATATTTTTACTTATTGATTCTCTGCTGATTTACGAAGTAAATAATTAAATATCAAGTAATATATTGAATAAATACCAAATATTACATATATATATATAAAGTAATTTAATTTGGAAGTCTTTTCTAAAAAATATTTTCGATATTTCTGTGATTAAAAACATGTAATCATGTCAATTTTTTATTATAATTTTGTAATACACTGTAATAATTCAGGTCAATAATTAGTTAATAGCATTATTTATCATAGTAATATTAGCATTTAGATGTATATTAGTGTCTTATAGTAATATTATAATACTTACATTTTAAATCTGAGAAATTAGGAAGTTTTCCATTAAAAATTTAGGTTTGATTTCTAAGGAAACGTATTTTATAATTAACTAATAATTTCTAATAAAGAATTTAACAAGACGAAAAAAATAAATTTAATATTGTTAATTTTTAATATTGGCAAAATTTGGACTGCAAGTTTTAATACACAGGAAACATAGTAAATTAATAATAGTAAAAAGTAATAGTAATAGTAAAAACATAGTAAAAAGAACTTTCAAGAACAATGGCAATAATCATTTTTGGAATTCAGATGCCACTATTCGTTTAATCTATATTACTAAAATCTTTTTATTTCTCTGTCCGTCTATCTGGTGCAATTGTTAATTTCATGTGAAAAAATTACTATAATGAAACGTTCGCGATGGGAATCGAACCTGCAACCTTTTGATCCGAAGTCAGACGTCTTATCGATTACGTCACGGGGACCACATTCAAAATACCGATTCTTATCACTCCCTTTGTGTGTGTGTGGCGCAATGAGAGAAGAGCCAGAGAAAAATGAAAATAACTCATTAATTTTAGCCTACTAGATTAAAATGTAAATTCCAATGTTCATTTTTTAGCTTCTCTCCGCCAACAATGGAGCGCGCTACCAAATAATGAGTTCATTCAAAAAGGAATAAAATATCACTTTTTAACATAACCGCTTGGAATCGTTTCTTCTTTGGATTATCTCATACTTACCAAAAGGAGACATGGGGATGGCCTAGTTTCATATACAAATGAATAAAGAAATATTTGAAAAATCTACTTCTGATTCAAATTTCGGTATTTTGTTTTACAGCGTAAGATTAGATCGCAAAGACTTTTTAGTTTTTCAGATTCCATCTTATAAATGCTATTTTTTTTTTAATGTTCACCAGTCTTTTTAGGTATATCTACAGAAATGTATACCTGTGAAATAACTTATTTCAATTATAATTTTCAAATTTATAACGGTTTGTTATGAATTTAGCATTTTTTTGTAAAGGCGCTTTCAAAAAGATACGTTAACTAATTCAAAGCTTCTTTCGTAATTAGAGGGATAAATGCTGGCTGATGGGAGCCCTGAAGATATGGACTTCGACGTTTCACTGACCATCGGGACTAATTGTGATTAGGACTTGTAGATCCAAAGCTCACCCGTCTTTAAAAGAAATCCGGTTTCCATTTGATAGAGGGCTGTGTGAACCTTAGCCTAACCAAGGGAAATTCTCGAGCTCCTTCGATAATAATTGAACCCGGCTCCTTGTGCCCCAGTCCAATGCTTCTACAGCAGGCCAATCTTAGATTGCTAGATGATAAGCAAAAGCAGACACAGACACGGTGATCTTTTAAACCTCGTTTAGTCTTAGAAGGATAAAGAAAAAAAATAGAAATAAAATTGAAAAAAAGTAAATAAAAATAAATAAATAATATATAAACGAAAGAGCAATCAAATGCCAGACGTAAACTAACTTAAATTTGTTTTGATTGGCTGAATAAAAAATACTTTTGAGCAATGAGTATTTATTAACAAAAGAAATACTTGTCCGCAGGTCACACTGTGAGTTAGATTGGTTAGATAATACTAATTACAACAATCTTTTATTAACTGCTATTACATTTCCAACTATTCTATTATTATTTTTTTAGATGATATTTTTTAAAACTTAATATCTTAATTTAAATTTTTCAAGGTTATTAATCTTTTGTAGCAACGAAAAAAGAATTCACCACATTCATTAAAACAGCCGACTCATTAAAAAAAAAAAAACGAAGAAGGAAAGAAAGAAAAGAATTGGATAAATGAGTATACGCATGCTCTGCTCAATTTAGAACTGTCTTGTCATCTGACACATCAACGCGTTGCCATTATTAAACTTCCCCTTCGCTTTTTTTTTTCCATCTCCCTTCCTATCTCGCACCTTTTCACCTCGACAAATTTTAATTTGTGTGCCATGTTCATACCTTTCAATCAAAATGCCCAGAGTCCTGCCCTGGTAATTATCATGTTTGCCGAGAGAGGGCAGGCTTGCCGGCCACTTGCTAGCGCTGTAGCCTTCGGCCATCCGTTCATCACCGTATTATTTCATACCTTCTGCTCTTCAAGCGCTTTTCAGTCCGTGATTGCAAGTAAACAGCGTTGGCCGCAGGAGTGCGCTGCCTGTGTGGGCAAACCTGTCACATTACGTTATCACTGAGAAGACGGCAAAAAGATGACAAGCGCGCTTCGTTTTCTTTAGGACTGGCTTTTTTTTTTTTTTTTTTTTTGAATGCAAAATCCTGTTCCTCCCCAAGCGACACTAGACGTCGGTCAAAGATACTTTCTCTTTACTTTTAAATATTTATTTTGAAGAGAGAATAAAAGGATGAAAAATATAATAAGATTTCGGTCAACAAGAAATTAAATTTCCAGCTTCTGGCATTGGACAAAGAGTTAATCAAGTAATAAGGCTCCACCTATTTAATTTATTTCAATTTTAACTGTTTGGAAAACCATTCCTTGGAGATTTCCGTTATTTTTGCTTTTTTCGGAATTGGACAGAATTTTAGATGAAACAACTACTTAATTTTTTCTTATGAGTTGGAGAATTGCAAATTAGTTTACTAAAATCAAAATCTATGTACATATCAAATACGAAATTACAGAAACAGCAAATTAAAATCATAAATACTTAAATTATAATTTGTCATTCAATCTAATTTCTTAAATAGTTATTTAAATCTCGTTTTAGTTATTAAAATATAAATATAATGCATTATTCATCACCGATACAGAATTAAGTGAAGTAATAAACCATATTTAATAATAGCGTTATTGTTCGTAGCGCTAAGTACAACATTTCGATCATTGCTGTTTATCATTGCAAATCACAAAGGTATTTTTATCAAAGTAATACATACATTAGGATTACTTTGGCGCCCTTTGATAGATACATAACAAGAACGCTCTGACTAAAATATCTCAGTGATAGAATCAACAAACCACTTAAGGAATATTTTTTATTTTTCTTATTTCATTAACATATCTTCATTAACTTTCCTATCTTCGTTAAGACTAGGCCATCCCCCGTGTACACGCGCTTGTTTTTCAATATCACATATAATTTGGTTAAATAAGAATATTATATTCAAAATATTGCAACGTTTCGGCAATTAAAGTTCTAATTGTCATTTTAGAATTACAAATTAAACAGACGGATCGGAAATAAATAAACAAACTTGAGATTAAAAAAAAAAAGGTTGAATACATTCATTATTGATGGGGGGGGGGGGAGGAAACATAAGTAAAAAAAACAATATAAAGTGAGTTGTAGTCCCGGTGGCCTAATGCATAAAACGTCTGACTTCAGATCAGAAGGTTGCAGGTTCGATTCTCGTCGCGGACGTTAAATTGTTTCTATTTTCCATTCTCACGGGAAATTGCGCCGGACAGACAGACAGAGAAATAAAAGATTTTAGTAAATATAGATTGATGTATTTTGATGTTTTTTGAAGACTTCTTTTAGTAAATGAAAAGTCCTTTTGAAATGAAGTCTTTTTACATTTCTTGGTTGAAAATCTAACAATGGCGAAATTTTGGTTTTGTTATAAAATGTTATCTGATTTGGGTGCTTGTTTTTGTGTTGGTTTATTTGACTATTCTCAGAACTTTTGTAAGAAGCGTCAGCAAAAAAAGCAAATTATTAAAAGTTCTTTTAAGATTAATAATGAGTCAATGTTAGTTAATAATCATAATTTTATTAACATCCATCCATCCATCCATAGTATTCTGTCCGAAGACAGGTCCAATTCTACGGAATTCGCATGGAATTCCCAGAAATGCCTGGGGAAAGATACTGGGGAGGTTTCCTGTTGCCTTCCCCAGGACGCCATTAAGGAATGACGTCAGACCGAAGAGAAAGTAAAGAAGCGAATAACACAGGAAAGGAAATTGAAACAGCCAAGCCACTGCCGGGATTTGAACCCAGGTACTGGCGCACTGGCCATCACGGCAGACCACCGCCGAGACCGCACGGCCACGCCAGCACGGCTATTCTATTAACATTATTTTTAAAATACCTCGTAGTAATTAAATGATATTTTGCCGGTTTAGAGGAACAAAATTTTAACATTGTACTTATATTAAAACAAAATATTTGTATGTAGATAATAAGCAGTATTAATAGATTATACAGGGTGGCCGGGAAGTTCCTGTACCCCCAATTGTGTTTTTATTATAAATATTAAGGACGTATTTAGATTACGATGATTCTCTCTCTCATATATATATCAGGGGCGTATATAAGGGGGGGGGGGGGGGGGGGGGCCCGGGCCCCTCCCGAAATAATGAAGATATGTCCTCCCAACGTTTTTTTTGGTTGAACAGATAGGTTTTCATTGTTTTTTTGTTTGGTTGAATATATTTTTTGGCCCGGCCCCCCCCCCCCCCCCGAAATAATGAAGGTATGTCCTCCCAACGTTTTTTTTTTTGGTTGAACAGATAGGTTTCCATGGGGTGTCTACTTAATTATATTAATCTTGGGCCCCCCCCGAAAATATATTCTATATACGCCACTGATATATATATATATATATATATAAAGATATATATATATATATATAGTATAGGACCTGTATATCACTTGAATATATCTGTTTGGGAAAGTTGACTCTTGGCAGGGTGCATCCAATATACATACGAACCACTTTTTCTTCCAAGAAATCGCTTCCCATAGTTTCTTTACTTCAAATCTTAAAAGTTTTTAATTCCTTAAAGGTTTGTCTTTAAAGATCTTTAAACAAGTTATCATCGTCGCATTTTTAAAGCATTTGTAACATAGGTTATCATCATCAGAAACTGCGTCTGGACTCAACAAGAAATAAATTCATCTGTTTACATCTGGATTCTGTTTTAGTCTCAATCTAAATATCGTTCATGATAAGAATTAAGGAGTTTTAAGAGATTCACTATCAACAGTAACTTACTGTCCTCCAAATGAAAGATGACCGGCGGAAGTTTGAACTGCGCAGCCCTTCCGGTAGCTGATCAATTATGTTTTCCTATTACAATGGACGACGTCGCCTGTTTTCACTGAGAAAGACATGTTGATAATACCAAATTAAAACTTCTCTCGACTATTTAGCGTTATTTCAATACCCAGTTGCTAACAATAAGTATTTACATAAATAAATAAATATATATTATTTGTAAATATAATGCTCTTTTGCAAAGTAACAAGCGATTACCGTAATGGCGGCGTCCCGTCATAAAATCAGACGGAAGTGCCTAACCAGACTAATCGATCATACATGCGCAGATCTCACAAAAACAGGGCGGCCAACTCTCATTTGGAGGAGAATACAAAAGTATTTGTAATAATAGAGTGGCTGAGAAATTTCTGTACCCCTTAATGTAATAATAACATAATAGGGAGTACGGGAACTTTCCGACCACCCTGTATATAAAATTCGCTTAATTACTGCAATCATTTTCATTGAATTAGAAATTTACTACAGAGTTTTAACAGTAAAAAATAAAATAAAATAAAAAATAAAACAGTAAATATAATAAGCTTATTTTATGTTTAGTGTTATCTTAGCCATCTAGTCATAAAAGTTATTCTTAAAATTCATCAGTGTAAGTTTTCGATCAGGAGATGGAGAGGGGCGGTGAAACATTGCTCTTTTGGGCAAAAAATTGTGGACCAGGCAGTGAAAACAACGGTTCCTCATTATTAAATGTAAAACGTATGCTATTTATTTTAATTAAAGCCATTAAAGTTTTCATCGCGTGCTTTCAGAAGAATAATAAAGTAAATGTGCCAAACTTCGCCATCGTAATGTTCGTCAATTTTTTTCATACGGTAAACTATTTTTTTTTAAAATAAAAATTTGACTACATTAATTAAGAATAACTAAATAGTATGTCTTTAAAACATTTAGTCTCTTCTGTGCGAAAATAAAACATTAGAATTGTTGTCAACTGGCAAACTGCTGTTGGTATCTTGGCCATATTATTTATTTCTAAAACAGAAAAACAAACTTTTTCCTTATGGAACGAAAGGCAGACATCGAGAGGTAATGAATTAGAAGGTTGATTTTGATTACATGAAACAATTACTAAATGTGGAGTTATTATAAGCACATAAAGTCTATTTCTAGAGTCCACTTATCTCGGCTATACTATTTTGCAAAATAATAAATAAGAAAGGAAGGAAAAAAAAAACAGTACTACTCCGAAAAGTATAATATAAAAGTATAACAATTAACTATTTAATAATTATGAAATGTACAAATATTTTTTTTTTTTTTATAAAATGATTAAAAAAGTAACTGATTTGTTTTTTATACACAATGTGCTTTACGGGAATTGTAAAAGATACTGTACTTTAAATGTAATTTAAAAAGCAAAATATCTGTGATCTTGTATTAAAAGATGTATAGGACAAGGCCACTTTATTCCAACTATTAGACGTTTCGGTTTTAGCAAACATCTTACCTTTGCAAACTTTTTACAGGCATAAAGTAATGTATTGTACTTCTGTTATTATGAGTATAAGAACCAAATGTTTTCATTATATTTTGCCAGATATTTTCTAATATGTCTATGCCCTGTTAAGATTCGAGTAAGTTTAACATTAATATATTTATAATAAATAAATAAATTGGTTAATTAATTAATTCTGAGTGCAAATTCCATAAGCAAGGGTTCCTCTTATGATTGCTCACCCTAACATCCTCATGACGGTCTTCACTCACATTATGTCGCAATTATGTCTATTCCGCAGTTCTTTCTCAATTATGATTAATGAAACTTTATTAATGAGAATTTTATTAATGAGAATTGAAACTTTGATTAATGAGATCAATACATTCTTCAGACATAATTTTTTTCAGATAAATACTTAGCAATTCATATCTTCGACTTAACTCATTGTAGATCTGACAAAACCACTTTTCCAATTTTCCGAAAGTTTTTTCTTCTGGATGTCACCTACAGAAGACACTATCTGAGAATAGGTTCTTTCAAAAGATTTCTCTGTTATTCCAGTTCACGTGTATTTGCAGTTAATGACCCAGTGAGATTTTGTTCACAAACACACATTAGAAAAGGCTTTGCTAATTTCATTGTTTAGAAACTCTATACCTTTTCCTATGTGGAACAGAATTGACAAGAGATTTAGGATATCATCTCTTGATACAATTTACAAGCGAGACCGAAAATATTGGGTCTGAATGGTACCCTCTGTGAATTGATGACGAAACCGCACCATTTCACTGCATTATAAACGGTACTAAAATAACTGGAAATGAATTTTAGGCACATTAAAATTAATTTTAAACAAAACAAAGTAAAATAATTCCTTTACTATACAGAATAGTCCTGAAATGGTTGATCAAACTTGGAAGACCCGATTCAACTTAGCAAAATCACGAAAAAAGTCCTTATTTATTCAGATTTTACAGAATGATTAACACATACAAAGGCTATGGTGTAGTCACTGTTAAATGAGGTGTTCGAAGAGGTCTCCACTAGCAGCAACACATGCCTCACATCTTCGTCTTACGGATTGCCGGACAAGTTCAAACATGCCTGGGATAACCTTGAATGCGGTCATGCAATGTTTGTACATTGGGAACCGGTGTAGCGTACATTAGCGTTTTCAGATAACCCGGAGGAAAAAGTCCAGAAGATTCGGTCATTTTTAATGTGCATTAGTGAATTCTAAATAAGAAGACCAGAAACGCACCAGGTGAATGAAACACTTTTAATAAGAAACATTACATTACATGTTGCGAGATGCCGTATCGCATCACTTCATCTGATAAAGAGATATGTTATGGCACCTTGCAACACATAATGTAATGTTTCTTATTAAACGTGTTTAATTCACATGTTGCGTTTCTGGTCTTCTTATTTAGAATTTAAAGTTCAGAGGATTTTTGTCGGGGGAGCGTGGAGAGCAAGCTTTTGGTCTTTCTCTGCCAATCCAATGCCAAGGGCGAAGCGTCGAGCAGGAGGCTGAAATGAGTTGGAGCCCCATCATTGTGAACCACAGTTAACGACAGATATGGAATGGAACATCCTCCAGCTACGCAAGTAAGTTGCTGCTGAACACTTCATCTAACAGTGACTAAACCACAGCCTATGTATATTGTGGTGTGAAGTTTAAGTGATTCCCGGTTCAAAGGAATGAGGGAAGCTTAGACGAGTGTGGTCCAAAAGAACTGAAACGTCTCTGCTTTATTAAAATTAAAACATAAGTTTAAATAGCTATTTACATGGATTGTGATTGGCTGGTGATTTAAACATGATTGGTTGATTTAAAGAAACATGTGATGGCAACGGGTTTTAACCGCGCCATTTAAAATTAAGTGAATTATGATAAATGAATTCAGAACCACCAGCCGTTTTAAGATTTGAAAATAAACAAACAAGTTAACTGAAAAGTTTAGAATAAGTTATACAATGATTGAATAATGGAACAACTAGAATAGTAAGATAATAATAAAACTAGAGTATGTAAGATAATAAAAACTATAATAATCCCTACAATATGTTAATCATTGTACAACATCTGAATAAAGTATTTCCACACCCATGTTCACATAGACATTTTTCGTTATTTTGCTACATTGCATCGGGTCTTCAAGTTTGGCCAACCATTTTAGGACCACCCTGTGTATTTCTTAATTAAGCTAAAAATATTAAGGAAAATTAACTTAGTTAAAAGTTGACTTAGTTAAAGTTAAGGAAATTAACTTTAAGTAACATTCAACACGTTAAATTTTCTTCCTTGCTTCAATTTTTAACTTCAATGTGTTTTCATACAAAATCTTTTGTGTTGAAAACAAAGAAAGTATCAACCACAGAAACGGTTTTCCTTTCATACATATTAAATACATAATAAATAAAGAGAAAATGTCAATAAGTACTGGAGAACCCAATAAATAAAATAAATAAGGGTATTAAATAGATCACACGAGAATTTCAATATTTAAAAAAAGCAAATAAAAAATGGTTAATTCTAAATGCTGAGAATAATAAAAAACTAGAAAATATAGTAACTATTTATATATAGATTCTACATAAATAAATATTAAACCAGGGTTGTGTATAGGATTTTATTTTAGAGGGGATCAAGTTCAGGAGTCGACCTCCCAAAATCAAAAGATTGGAGGGAAGGCGGGAAATCCGCCCTACATCTGAAAAAAAAAAGAAAGAAAATAGGGCCCAATCTATACATTTCGATTTGGAGGGTTGTGGCAGGTTTCTTCGGCGCTCTCCAATACTATCCGACTGAAACATTGCAAATTTTTCGTTACTTGATATACATATACAGTCGGACCTCGATATAAGGTCACCCCGCATATAAGGTCACTTTTCTAAAGTCCCGGCTCATTGAATAGGAATTCTTTGATATGGATTACCGGATATATGATCAGGTCTTAAATACCATAATCGCTTATAAGGCCACTTTTGTCTGTGATTTCATTGCAAAATTGATTCAATTAAAAGAATTTTTCCGTGGGTACGATCTTTTATCGGCGTCATTTCTCCTACTGACGGAGGGGACAGCTTTTTCACAAAGCACTTCATCCCCTCAAATTCTAGGAAAAAAGATGATGAAGAAGGTATTCCATTAACTGTGTTTATACAAGATGTCAGAAATCGCGGCTGTGCTACAGAAGGGGAAAGTGAATACGTGAGAATTGATGATGAAATTGCTACCACTTCTCAAGCTTCGATTTCCGAAATTGTTTCACAAGTTTTAGATTCCAATGTATTAGAAAGTGAGGATAACGACAGTGATATTGAAAGTGAAGCGGTGACACAAGCAGACGCGCTCAGAGCATTAAATGTCGTAAGAAATCTTTTTACGAACCATGAGGGAGCTGAAGAACATTTTCAGAAACTACAAAACTTAGAAAACATTGTACAAATGTTGAAATGAAACCAAAATCGCGACAGTCCTGCATTATGGATTATTTTAAGTAAGGTCAGTTGTACATCAGTACTTTGCTTGGGCATACTAGTAGTATTTGTATACAACTTTATTCCGAATTAAAATTTAAAAAAAATAATTTCTTTCTGATTCCATTAATTTTAATTGGTTCAACTAAATTTACAAATTATAACCTAATAAACTGACATTTTTGTACAGTTAAATTTTACAAAGAATTATACTGTATTTATATAATGCTTATTTATTGACAAATGCGTTTGAATCGGTTATAAGGTCAACCCGCTTATAAGGTCACTTTCGCGAGGTCCCAAGGGGTGACCTTATATCGAGGTCCGACTGTATATATAAATAAATAAATCAACAGTAAATGCATAGACATCCATCCATACAAATATACAGGGTGAATCAAAACTATGTACACATTTTAATGGGAGACACCAAGGCAACCCTTTATCGTCTACGAATGTATGTCTGTTGATGGCAACCTTCGATGTTAGATTGTCACGACCTGGCCACCAAGGTCTCTCGATTTAACATGTATCGATTTCTTCCTCTAAAAACACATGAAGCACGAGATGCACCCATTGACTCACATGAAGACCTTGTCGCAAGAATCACTGTCGCCGCTGCATTTGTTTAGAAATGGCGGGAATCTTTCAAAATGTACGGCAATTGCTACTTCAGGCTGCACCTTTGAGCACCTTCTTTGAATAATCGTATTGTTTACACTCGTTTCCATTCATTTAGGTATGTCTTGATGTTCCATAACTCATCTCTAGCCAATTGCAGCGCCGATAAATAGTGCCCTCCAGCACGGAAGTGGCCGTCAGCCGAAAGGTTTGTCTTGATGCTCCTATCTCTTATTAAAATCTGTAGCAGCGTGTTTTGATACTTGAGTTATAAACAAACAAATATATAGTAGAACCTCATTATAACGGACTAATAGGGGCTGAAGGTTGTCCGTTTTAATGAAAGTACGGTTTGTAACAAATAATTCTTATAGGGGTGTAATGCAGCAGAGTGTACATCAATGAACGTACAATAGTTAGCTATAAAAAGTGTTTATTATATATCAAATAAAAAAACAGCGTTCAACATAATAGGTTGAAATGAAAAAGAAATGTACGTATACACTGCATTAATCTTTAGAACAAGAAGGTCCTGGTTCATGTTGATTGCTTACATTCATTGGATTGAAAAAATTATTTATTTTCTGCTGGGTTTGTTCGATCGATGTTTCATCGCTTGTTTGGAAATGTAAAACTCGTCAGATAAAAATTAGCATCCTTTATTAGTATTACAATTTTTTTTTAAAACTGTCCGTTATAAGCGACGTCCGTTATAATAGGGTCCGTTATAATGAGGTTCTACTGTATATACAATTACATGCATCCATATAAGCTTATGTAAATATGCATTTATTTACATCTTTCTTTTTATAAATATATGATTGTAAAGAGGGGATGTCTACACATTTAGACATGGATTATTTACATATATATTTGTATGCTTTTTAGCTAAATGTATGTAAATAATTTTCTTTTGTTTCCTTATAACTATTTCATTTAAACTTAATATCGTTATAGAAAGAGATAGGTCATTAACCCTGCTTCGGAGTCGTCATCGGTTTCACCACTGATTTGATGACGATTTCCAAGTGGGCTCACGAAGGGCCTCGTCTCTGTCATCTTCGTTGCGTGGATTAAATTTTAGATACTGTTATTTTTTTTCAGTAAATACGTTCACAGTAACATTAATAATATCGTACCATGCCTTTTCCAGAACAATGGCCGTTACTCATCCAACAAGCTTTTTTTATTGGGCAAAGATTAAGATGTTAAATGTTCTTCCTTGCATCAATGTTTATTTAGATGCAATATGAAATTTAATACGTATTTTTATGAAGAAAAGTACGGCAGCTTTAAATCGTACCAAGTGCATACGTTCTAGTTCGGAAATTTCAGATGTATTCAAAATTTCCATTGGTTTTTTTGTTTGTTTGTTTTTTCATGTCTTATATCATTTTTTAATAATTTTACTACGAGTAAATATTTGAAGAGAAAACAAGATTGATTTGAATTTAATAAAATTATAAAAGGAAAAACTTTATTTCGTCCAAAGCAACGCAAAACCAAACTTGAACCATTCGCTGTGTGGTGGTGGGTACGGAATGCACCGAAGTGCGAGCTTCGTATTCGAAGCATCCGTGTTCCAGGGAGCGCTAGTGTTCCCAAGATGGCGAACCCGTGGCAGACTCCCGAGAATTTCAAGGGAAAGATACTGAGGTTGTTTCCCGTTTGCCTTCCTCAGGACACCATTAAGGAATGACGCCAGCCCGAAGAGAAAGTGAAGAAGAGGCTGACAAACACAGGAAAGGAAATTGAAACAGCCAAGCCACGGCCAAACGAACCCGGGTGCCGACACAATGCCCGCACGGCAGACCGCCGCCAAGACCGCTCGGCCACGCCGGCACGGCTTGAACCATTCGCAAAAGGGAGAAAAAAAAAAAGAAAAAAAAGAACTGCGAGAGGTTAAATTAAAAGTGCGATCTGGGATGCACCGGATGCATAGAAAGATCATTGTTTTAATATGGCTTAAATTAAGAATTTTAATATTATGGTTAATTATTAAGAATTTTTAATTCTATTTTAATTCATTTTTATTCTTTTAACAGAAATAAATCACGAAATGGTTACTGATCTTTCATGTAGAGCATTCGGAACAAATGACGAAGTCAGGAATATTCTAGCAAATCAGGAAACAAGCAGTCTGGTGTTGAAGACGGAGGAAATTTAAATCTTAGAGATGAAGAACAGCAATGCTAGAAATTCTCATAAATGGCCAAAACCTCTTTAGTGTTCTGAGCCCATGCTATTGAAAAATGGCTTCCCCCCCCCCCCATTTGTTACCAAGAAGCCATCTAATATTAATTAATCTGTTTGTTAACATCAAATGATTGGATTTCGATGAATATTATAAAATTAACATTTAGCCGAAATATCTGGAGTAAATAAAACATGATTGTTGTTTTAATGCACTTTTGATTGGACACATTTTAGGAGCCATTTGGTATTTAGGAAATGATAAATATTTTCCGAAATCAAATTTATTAATTTCAATTAGATTATAGTAGTAGCTAATCTTGTACAGGTAGACGGTGAAAGAATCTCTAATTTCATATTTAAACGATATAGGTTTCGAACAGATGTAAAGATTACATCACCTTAATCCCTCCAACATTTCTAGAATTACAGAATTTTTGGAAATTCCTAAATATTGCTGGAACTAAAAGCTAAAGGCAAAGATGTACTCAGGAAAGTGATGAATTACGAAGGTCGTTATTAAGATTCGTTAGATAAAAAAGACCTTATGATTCCGGAATGGGATGTAAAAGCAAAGCAATGAATTTTCAAACCAAAAAAAAAGGGTCCAAAATCCTAGATTTCCTACAAATCCCCATCCCCCAATCATGTTGCACCAATGGGCAATTCAATAGAAAAAAGAAATCCTGAAAAAACTTGGAGCCTATTTTTAAAATGGTCCAAACTGTATTTTCTTTGAAACTAAAGAAAAATACAGTTTGGATCAAAGTTGTGAAAACTATACAAACTGAAAATCTACATATTATCAACGAAATATATATAGGATGTATCAGTTGGACCCGGTCAACCCGTAACTTCTTCCAGGGAGTCATTTTCGAGAGCAGTTTTATACATTTTCACAAGATTAACAGTATCCTAACACAAGGCAGGCACCGGAATGTTTCACCTGTGTTCAACAATGTGCATGCACCGTCATTAGTACGAGCACCACATGATATTGAACGCGCATTAGTGATCGTGCGATAATTCACAATGGCAGGCAGGGAAAGTGGTGCGTTCCGGTTGACGTTAAAACAATGTTTGTCTGTCATTAAGTTTATTTATAAGTCGAAGGGCAACATGTCTGCAGGAAGACGTTTATTTGATGAGGAATATGGCTTTTCTTCGAAACGTGAAACAATGACTGCAATAAAGAAGAAATACGAAGACACTGGTTCTGTTGCAACGAAACATGCTGCGAAAACACACCACAATCACTATTCCAAAGAGAACCAATACATCATCGCTTAAGCGCTGGTGAAAAAGTCGATACTAATTGACTATGTCATTTGATTGTTGGTAGTGACATGGTTCAACTGATACACCCTGTATATTCCATTTGATCAAATTCGCAGATACTATTGAATTATAATCAAACCAAAGCTCATGCAACTTTAAAAGGATTAATCTGACATTGTTAGATGTCGTAAGAAATCCATTGAGAGTCACTTGTTTTTTGTTTCTTAGCTTTTTCTATGAAGATTTTTTTAATCATTAAAAGTTCATTAAAAGTATTTAGACAATACCTTTTTTTTTTTTTTAAATTTACAAAATAGATCGTCTCCTGACTATAAATGTGCACACCAAGTTTCAAAACGATCTATTCACTGCTACGATTTCAGCACTGCGGTCTTTTTAGGCCTATTGTAAAGACACCAATATTTTTAAAGGAAGAGAAACATCCAAGCCCATGCAAGATTCGAACCCAGCTGCAAGCATATTAGGCAAAATGGCAGACCATCACCTGAACATTCATGAATGGTAAATCATTATTCACTTGTACAAAAAAGTTATTGGAGAGAAACACCTACTCAAATAGAGGGTGAGTTTAGGAACCTCATTTTCTGTGAAAACTTTTCTCTATCTGTGACGAACTGAGAGGATATCATTTTGTTTTTAGATCAGCTAGAAAAGTGCTATTATGTTAAAATAAATCACGAATTTGACATCTCTCTGAAATCCTGTTTGTTATTATTTTATCGCGAGATCAATATCTGTAGTACTTGGTTTTGGTGTTTGGGAGAATGTTTCATTAAAACACGTCACAAAGGGGGTTGCGGAGGTTACGGACTATGTCAGTTGATTACACCGGTTAGAGTATAATCAACGTCATTCTATCACAGTCCTGTCTTAGGTTTGGACGAGATTAACATGTTGACAGTCAAAATGCAGAAGCACTGAAACACGATCGAGTTTGAAGGATGGAGGGAGAGACGCTAGCAAAGTCAAAAAAAAAAAAGAAACCGCCATCAACACAACGGCGTGATAATATTATCCTAAGAATGTCGAAAGAACGCGTTCCGTTTATTTTGACTTAATCGTGTTTCCTCACTGCAGCCGCCAGGGGTCACGCATAGGGGCTGACATTCAACAATTGCCTGTGGCGTGAATCGCGCGTTCTTGACGCAGCGCAAACAATGGCCCATTTCTTCATTAAAGATCTTTTGATGATAGGTTTACAGAAAAATTAACTGTTGCTTCGAAGGCATGTCTTAAAGCCAAGGGGTTGAGACTGCAGTGAGAGGGTAAAGTCAACAGTTTCTGAAGTGTTACTAAGTGTTTTTATTAACAATTTCAATAGTTATAATAATTTTAAAAATAAGAACAAAGTCATTAAAGAATCTAATGCTATTCTTTAACTTCTTTTTTTTTTTTTTTTGTCGTGAAAACGATACACCCGAAACATTACATTAAATTAGAATAATCTACATGTCTATATAAAAGTAGAAATATTCTGAAAAAAATAAATAAAATAAACCTGCAATAAAAGTAATTTCCTGAATCTGATAATTTTAATCATATAAAACAAGTGGAATTAGTAGATTACTAAAAGGTTTACTATCCATTTTGTTGGCATTATTGTATCTATCATAATTTTTGTCACGTTAGACAGCAAGGATCCATATACAGTAGAAAACAATCCAAACATAAAAGTTAGGTGATGTCTAGTGCTGAAATTTGCCCCCCAAATGTCAAGAAGATCTAACATCTTTAATATAGCTGTTAAAAGAAACAAATACCCCTGATTGATTTAATGATTCTATAATCACTAATTGACATTATTAATAACAAAATATTAACAACTTAAAAATAAGGTTTAACTTAATTTTCTTATTTTATAAACTTCAAGTAAAATAAAAAAACTATTTTATATGTCAATACAGTTATTTTCTTACAAGTACGAGATTATTAGACGTTTTATTAATAATTATTGACAGTAAAACGTGATTTTTTTAAGAGAACTGTTCATTTCCTATATTGACTATTTATCCAATACCCTTTGAATTTACATTTCAGTTCAAGTATAGTTGGAATGGAAATGAAAATTGCGATAAAACCACATATATTACAAAGTTTAAGAAGCTACCAAGTTTCGTCCAAGGGCTTCAACGTCGTAGAGCCCCTTGGACGAAAGATGTAGCTTTTTAACTTTGTAATATATGTGGTTTTATCGCAATTATGAGGTGTAATGTTTTCATTTCCATTATATAACGGAACACACGTTAAATGTCTACTTCAAGTATAGTTCTTTACAATTTCGTATCATGACACAGCTATTTTGAGGTTTTGGATAAATACAATCTATCTCAACAATCAAAGTATTAACAAAGAAAAATCTAGAAATTCTCAAAATAATAATTTTAACATGAATATTAAGCCCATCATCTTTGAGTGCTAATTATATAGTTTAGTCAGTGATTAGATTTTAGGTTGTTATTGCTAGGCGGTTTACGATATAAACTATAATGTATTGTTTTGAATATAGCAACAAGGAAATCGTTATTAGCGACCCATTTGGGAGCTATTGTGATAGCGACCAAAATCGGTAGCTATTGCATTTGCCCTGTCCGCCCGTCTGTCCCCTAATAACTCCCGAACGGAAGGTCTGATCAACAAACGGATTTCAGCATCGTATTCAGAGGCCCAAACAAGGTAGGAATAGGGTATTTTCAGGGGTCACCCCCCCCCCATGTTCGAGATATTTGGCATTGTTTTCATTGGACTTTAGCTTAAATATTAGAAATGCAACCATTTAATTTCAGTTATCAGCTTTAGATTGATGCTTGAGGTCTTGGATTCATTGAAAGTTGTCGGTTCGAATTGTATATCTACTTTTTTTTTTCTCTTAATCTTTTTTTTCTCAATTTTTTTGTTTTTGTTTTCTTATTTATCCTTACTTGTTTTTAATTAATATTTTTAAAAATTTTTTTATTATTATGGGTCGCCCTTAAATTTATGCTTTAGCACAAAATTATATTCATTTGTTTTTACTATCTTGGGTTATGTTCTACAGAATCTTCCCTGTAGAACATTCACTTTGACGTTCACGAAAAGAAGAGATAGATGTGAAGATGTTTATAGGAAAAGAAGTTACAGAATAATGGAAATTCATAGAATGACTAATGAAGGGATTAAAAGAATTATATCATAGTTCTTCTTTAATTCCTTTCTCTTCATCTTAGTAATAATAACATTACTAAAAACGTCTTCTGTGTTATTAATTCAGAAGTGTATTCTCATTAAAGCAATCATGGAATTGAAAAAAAAAATCTATAATAGACAAAATAGAAGAAGAAAATGCTTTGTTTTTGTTAGAAGGATGGATGGTAGAGATGATCTGTAATAAACTCTCTTATAATGATGATGGTGTAATTTGCTTTCAAAACATTATATATGAAAGCAAGTCATTTCAAAGTTTTGTAGTAAACACATAACTAAGCTACCCAGTACAATATGCCTTGTTCAAAGTAATTCTACTAAATCCGTTTATTCAAGGCTTTGTAATTCATGAGACAAACGTGGTTTCAAGTGATATCCTCATTGAGTTCATTTACTATGTCTGCATACATTCGGGTAATTCTGAGTAAGTGGTCAGAGGTCAAATGGAACGTGGGTGAAGGGTATCATATTCGTTCTCAACATAGTTGATTCAGTGTAGTATAATTTTGTCCTTTACCGCTGTTTTCATCACTCGGCCACCTAAAACCGGAAGTACTTACAGAAATGGGATTTTTTTCCCATACTCCTGGGTCAAAGGGAATCCAACGAATTCTGAATCTTGGGGCTCTGACTCCTTGTTTGGACTGTGGTTGGCGTTACACACACACACACACACACACACAGAAATCTAGTGACTCCTCTCTGTGGGATCGCTATCAGTAAGTTAGACGAACTTACAGCATATTTTCCTCAGCTGTGCTGGCGTGGTCGTGCGGTCTCGGCGGCGGCCAGCCGTGGCGTCCAATGCGCCAGTACCTGGGTTCGAATCCCGGTCGTGGCATGGTTGTTTCTTTCGTCTTCTTCTGTGTTCCGCTGGGGACACGAAATCTGCTCTGTAGGTAGTGGTCCCCATTTGTCTTCTCTATGTTACAGGCTATAGCATATTTTCCTCAGAATGGGATTTCTTATAATTGTTTTATTTTTTTAAGTTGAGAAAATGACAATAATTAAAAACCTATATTTATTTTCAAATTCTAACATTTACAGAATGTTACTTTCCATCTTCTGAACAAAAAAACAAAAAATAAAATTCACAATACTGTTAATTTTACAATTAAGCTGTCGAAATCGGATAATCTTTAATCCCCCAAAGCAGAATATCGAGCGACGGGGCGACAATGTCGCAGAACGAAAGTGAGGGCTGCAGAAAGATATCGTATAGATCAGGGGTCGGTTTTTTTTTTTTGGTTGTCGATTCGGAGATTTCGTTTTTTTTTTTTTTTTTTTTTTGGTTGATGATTTGAAGGTTTGTTTTTTTTTTTTTTTTCTGAACCTGCAGAAAGTTTTTCGTCTTAGCATCAATCGTCTCAGAAAGATAAAAAACATTCTGCTTTCGGGCTTTAATCATAGAAAACCAGGGATTAGCTAAAAGGGGATTGAAATTCATTGTTTAAATAATGAAATATTAACAGAAGTAGATAACAGATGTATTGTTTTAGGTTCCAATGCTTTCTGTAGTAATTTTTACTCTTTCCCCGCACTATTTGTCGACAAGGACCATCTGCAAAAGATTTCAAAAGCAAAAGATCATTTAGAGTCCTAAATCTGCATGTCAAGCTTCAAGACGATCTATCCAACATTGTAAACATAATAGGGAGGTGATGCACAAACACAGAGATTGAGTGATCTCATAAGCCTCATTCTAAGATTGTCTGTTCGTGTGGGCTTCTTTTGTCTTTGTTTGTGACCAAATTTTGCACAGTAGTTTGTTAGACGTTACAGATGTCATTCGCAAAATGTTATGTTCTGGATTTTTTCATTTCTCTCCTAATCTTAGCTTGCTTCTGATGTTGAATTGTACTGGAGATTGAGGTTTTTACCTTGTTATTTCTATTCTAGAAGGGTTCCAGGGTTCATGCACCTTCTCTGTCAAATAGTACCAGGTTTCTTACTTAGGATTAAAGATAGTCTCGGCCTGGCTGTCCGATCTCATCATCCGCTCCATTCGGATATTGATTACAACCTCTGCGTTGGCTATTCTCAACTGAGGATGAAGACATGTTGCTTTTAGCATTAGATCATTACTTAGTAATGTCTGTTTATAGATGGAGTTTGAAGTATCTTCTGTAACTTAACTAAGTAACTCAGAAATAGTGCAAACATTCTGGGAAGTGATAAAAAAGAAGCGAAACTTATTTGTTTCTACAATTGTATGTATTTTATTGATAAATTAACATCCGAAGGAATCTCAAAAAAGAAAATTAAATAAAGTAAAAAACAACAAATAACAAAAGGACAAACAGTGATCTCTTAATAGATTTGAATGTTTGTGAAGAGAAGTCAGTGATGTTTTGTGATATAATAAATTAGATTTGAATAGTTTCTGAGTACATTGATAAACATTCATTTTATTATATTAGAGACAGGATTGAACAGATAAGCAGAAAAAATGTAAGGTAGAAAAAAAAAAGAATAATGATGAATTTTTGCTGTAAGAATAACAACCACAAACATTCCAATTTTTACTAGCTTTTTTTTTTTTTGTATTTTTGTTTTTTTATTTTAAACAATAAAAAAATAAATCATATTTCTTGTTTACAGTAGCTTTAGACCCGATTTCGGAGGCACTAAGTTTCTGAATTTTATTTACATCTTATTTCAATACTTTTTTCCAAAGACTTTATTTTTTTATTCTTTGAAGTAAATGGGTCTGAGTTTTTAAATTAGACATTGTGTATTTTATTAATTGGTAAGTTTAGAACTTCATCTCTCTTTGAATATATTTTGACTGACTTTCGACATTATTTATTCGTTTTCTTCCATTTAGTATTTTTTTCTTTCTTATGTGGAGGAATTGTATGACCCCACCCGTCACCGCTTTCCCTTCCCTAAGCAGCGTCGTATTGTGCTCAGGCAGAGCGCTGCCGAAGTGCCCTAGCCTCATCAAACCCGGGCAGAGAAAATAGGTTGTCAGGCCCAGAGAGGATCCTTTTTAACGCCCATTGTGTTCTTGTGTCAGACGAGAATCAATAGAGATTTTGCAGCTGACAGGAATTCTTTTGGCAAGGAAGCGGCGCGCCACCTAGAGTGAAAACGAAGAAGCTTCTCCAAAGCCCTGCGCCGTGTGACAGTAATCGCTCGCGTCATTCACTGTGGCGACGATCAACAGACATTTACCGAATTGACAGTGTTTATGAAGAGAGAGAAACAGGGTAAGGGGAAATTTAGTGGAAGGGTGGGCGGAGGATGCCTTTAATGAGCGGTTCAGCGTTGAAATAACTTGTTGGGTCGAAGGTCCAACTAGCTATTGTGCCAAAGACTACAGCAGTTTTCCATTGAATCCCTACTGTTGTTTTGGGGTTTGTTCAAATTGAAGATTGACTTTAGAATCATGACATTTAAACTTGAAAAGATTACAGTAATTGTATTTTGAATTAGTGTTGTCTTTTTAAGCCTCACGATTTCAAGAATGGCGAAGTGATTCTCAGAGATTAGTTAAACGTAGAGACAACTTTGAGACTATTATAAAACAGTATTTAGCAAGATAGGAAATACTCCGCAGAATTATAACTGAAATTCCTTTGAAAATACTAAAAAAAATTCAATTTAAACTTTTTAAAAATGAAATTTGTATTTTAGATTAATACCTGTTCTGTTATTTAATATTATTAAAAAAACAATCAATGTACTTATTATATATACTCTAATTCCATAATTTACGATACCTTAGCTCGTAATTTATATTTCACATCCTTTGGTATTTTATATCAATCTCTATTAATTGCAAAATAAAACCAATTGTTAACTATTTTCCTGATTCCCCGAACACGATCGTGTTTAGATTAATATTTTGTTAATGAAAATGCCAATACAAAATATTCGTTGTAATTTGCTACGTAATATCAATAAAGAATGAATTCAAGAACCATCTACGGGCTGTTTCACTCCTACTGCAGATCATCAACCAGGACTAGCACTAAAGAGGGCTGAGACCTTGATAGAGATATCGTTTTATTTGGAATTTTGTTTTTATTTTGATTTAGTTCCTGAAAATTACTTAACGGTGGGTGATTTAACTTAGTACTTCATGAGCCTTTCTTTCTTGGCTACATTTAACCATTTTCATTAGCTTAAACCTTACATTTAAGTAGGCTATTATTTGAATTTAATATATAATTACAGTTTGATTTCTTACTCCGAAATCCTTCGTATTTTATAGGTAAATAATCTAGCGTTATTCCGAGAAAGCAAATGCGCGCATTTTACTTCTTTCTTTTAAATCCTAAATCGGCTGGGATATATTTTCCAAATGTTTTCAGTGTTATAGGTAAAAACATAAAAAGAAATTCTATTCTTTTTAATTTTTCTTCGAAATAATTGCAGTAATTTGTCGTATGTTTTAATTTACCTTAATGTACATAAAGTTTAAAATCATATCATTTTAAATTGAGTAACTAAATCATTAAAAAAACCCTAATTCGAGGCGTTATATATTATCATTCTATTAGAACATAAAAAAAGAACTCAATTTACATATAATCATTATGCTAATATGTATATGTTAGAATCTACTTTATATGTTTGTGTAAGTCACTACGGTATTGTTTAATATATGATAAATTAATTATATTAAAAGGAAGTTCTTTATAATTTTCAAATTCAAATTTTAAAAAAATCCCTGAAAAACGATTTAATATTCATTGATAACTAAAATGCTTAGTGGAATTATTTTACATAATTCGTCAAGAATTTAAATTTATTAAAGAAAAATAAATATTGAAAACAATACAAATTGAGTCATGATGGCTATATAAACCATTTATATATTAGAGAGAAACTATTACGAATATAATATTAACTTCAGAGTCAAAATATAATATATAAAAAAAAAATCGAATTTAACCTACATTATGATGTTTTTGATATCAAAGCCTTATTCCTTCAATTTCGATTTATTTTAAGTAATAAAATTAGACAATTGAATTTATATTTAAAAAAAAGAATTAACATATTTTATATTTGAAAATCATTATATATTTTTGAGAAAAATAATTCTCAGAAAACTTAAGGAAAATTAAAAATGTTATTTTTATTTTAGAACTCAATTCGATTATTTAAGACATCATGATATTTCATTTATTACCATTTTTGGAAAACAAATGTTAGTCTTTATTTAATTCTGGGTTTTTTTTCTTTCTGTAGATTAATTAAATTTTTGGTGCATTAATAATAAAATCCTTCTTGAATGGAACAGGATCGTAGAATTTAGCGCCCCTGATAGACGGCATTGGCAGTGCCCCAGAAAAAAAAAAAAAAAAAAAAAAGCTTAGTGGTACTTATTTGTTTATTTTATTATGTTAAGTATTTATGTTAACTTCGTGATATTTAGTTTGCTTTGATAGGTATTTTAACCAACCTAATTTTTTGAGACATCTCGAATCTGGCATCCCATGAAGCCGGGGGCGCATCTCTTAATCCAGAGATTAAAGAATCTCTAATCTTTCGGAAAAGGTAATCTAAAAAGGTAAATGAAAATTTAAAGTGTACATCATATTATATTGGCTCAATTTCTGTTGGTATCTTAAATAAACTTGACAATTTTTGGAATGTATTCAAGTTGTTAAAGAAACAGCATTACATAACATATTATGCCAAATTCTTCTCATAAATCCCTATTTCACTTGAAAGTTATCTTTCAAAACTGCCTAAATAAATTTTCAAGTATAAATAAATATTTGTTTTTAAATTTAAAGTTAAAATTTTAATTTAAATAATTTTAATAAATAAAAAATTAATTAAAAATGCTTACATCTAGCGTCAATTTCAATATATTCATATGATTCATCGTTATCTTCTTCAAAGTAAGTATTACCACTCTGTGTCGTGAAAAAACAAAATGAATTAGCAGAGATAGTTCATGAAATAAATAATATTTCTCAGTGATTACTTGCGAACTACTTCAGTGCACAATTTCAAACGAGCACCTTTTTCTCCTATTGGTAAATTGTCGAACCATTTCCAAGAAATGAAAGGGATTCTGCCTCCAATGACCATTTAGAGCCGAGCCGATATTTACCTACCCTATCAGGAAACGTGAATAAAACAGTTCACTGAACTTACGAAGAAAATTATCCTAGAAAAAAAAATACTGGAGTAAGACTTCGATGTATTTATTATTTTAGGTCTTCATTTCATCTCTTCTAACTCCACCTTCTCAAGAACTGCGCTGTATAGATCCAGACAGGCGCATCGGATGGCTTCAAAATCAATAGGTCATAAGCACTGATGATATTTACCATATTGATAGTGTAACAATATATTCCATTCAAAACCCATTGCATCTGATAAAACGGCATGTGTTTCGCAATTGTGATGAGATCTGTGATTTGGGATGATAGCTTAGATGCTTTGGTCATACATAACTTCACCTGCTGCAAATGTTTTTGATCTCTTAAATTCGATAGCATTTCGTACTCAGCAACGTAGGTTCATTGTATTGAAGCCCAAACATCTTCAAAATGCACAATCACCATCCTCCACTAAAATAAACAATGCATTGCTTGTAAGAAATATTCTGAGCAGAAGTGCATTGGAAGACGAGTTAAATCACAATATTTGTCAACTACGTCTTTTGATTTCTTTCTTGTAAGAGTCATTTCAATCAGTTACAAACCGTCCTAGAAGAATCAATGATTTTAAAAGTCCAAACTAATACAACAACACCAATGAACTAAGAAGAATACAAGCATCCTGAGTTCGCCATGTTAGTAGCCTACATTTCTACAAACAGAAGACAAACACTATTTGGGATTTTGCCCTGAATTTATTTCAAAAGATGATGTAAATTTATGAATAAAAAAAAACTTCAGAAAAAAAAGTAAGTAACAAACAAACAAACAAACAAATAAATAAATAAATAAATAAATAAAAAGCAAAGCACAATATTAGTGGTCACACATTCTTTACTGTTTGAAAAGAGAATAACCTTTGTATGTCATTTTGTTATCAGTATGAACAAGATTTCTCCTCTAAAGTTATTTCCTTACATCCTAGTTAAGGATGAAATATTTTTATATAAAAACAACAGTTAGAAACCGCTTTAACGAAATATTACTATTTCATCACAAAATTGATCAACAAAAGTTCCTAAAAGAATTTTGTATTTTGAGTATTTAAGAGCAGAAATATGTTTATGGATTTTCGTTTTAGCTCATTAATGATTTTTGAAGAAAGTTAAGAAATTAGTTGAGAGACTAAAGTTAAATTTATAATTCTCATTTCGCAGGTTTATTAAAATGTTACTGTCTTTGAGCAGGTATTAATAAAATTAATGAAAATTAAGAAAATATAAATTTGGTAATTTTTTTAATTTTTTTTTTATGTAAATTTATGTCAAACGTGTGTTTGTTTATTAACTTGAATATTTTTAAATCAGAAAATATTCCTTAAGATAAAAATTAATGGTTTATTAAATTTTGAAAAAATTCAATAGTTCCAAAAGTTTCAATGGCATCTGACAATTCTATTTTGTATAGACTATATATAAGTTTATTTCCTAGCCTTTATAATTAACTTTTTTTTAATGTAAAATTATCTGGACGTAATTTCCTGAAAATAAGGTGTGTTCTTATAATGGTGATTATCAATTTTGGTGATTCTTCTCAATATTTTCCGTACAGTGCCGAAGTTTGATCAAATCTCAGATTTCAAACACTCTGAGGTAACTTAGATATCCCGGATGACCTTAAGAAACATACACTACAGGTGGTGCACATTTTCACATTTCGCGAAGTGTTGATGCCATGTTTCAACTTTTGTAGTTTTTAGTTATATGGATTCTTCGCTAATTTTAAACCCTTTGCCTTTAATTGGATGGTGTTATGCATCATTGGATCAAACGCCAAAATTCATTTTTGAGATATTGGCATAAACGCAAAAGCTTATACAGTATATTACTTCACATTTTTTATGGAATGACGAGTGTTATATATCAAAATGAAGATACTTTCACAGGACAATTCTGATCATTATCAAAATTAATAATATCCTTCAAAGGTCATTAGTCACATGATGAAAATCTTATTCGTTACGATTAGTCGATTGGTGTTTATTCAAAATTAATTTTCCGCAGAATTTTGTTGAGATAGCAAGCAGGAATAATTTTTTAAAAGAGTTTACACCTTTAGCTAGCAGATAAATCTATTTTGGCGCTTGGTCAAATGATGCATAACACCATCCAATTGACTTGTCCTTTTGTTTTAAGTAAGAGAAATTAATTTTTCAAAAGGATTTATGTGTTTTTAAGAACTAAAATTTTGCAAGTTTAAACAGAAAAAACAAATCAACCATAAAATCTAGTTAGTATCTGAAATTACTAATGAAACTTATGATATTTTGATTTGTAAGTTAAGCCTACAACTTTTAAATATAAATTATATTATTACTCAGAAGTAATGTATCACTTGTTCGTATTTTTTATTTTTTGAGAGTTAAAGAATAATATTTTTCTAAAAAGGTGTTTTTTTTTTTGTTTTGTTTTTTGTGATAATCTAAAGAATAAGCTATTTCTAATTGTAATATTCGCAAAAATATTGATGGATAAAATATTCAACTTTGCTAAATAAAAATCTTAAATTCAAAAATTATCTATTATTAAAAAAAAAAAAAAAAAAAAAAAAATGAAAAGTTTTTTTTTTCTACTTCTTTAAATATTATTTCTTTTCTTTTTTCTTAATTTTCTTCTTCTCTTTTTTTTTTTAAATATGTGAAAATGAAACGTATATTTTTATAAATTGTAATATCTGCTGAACGAGAAACAAAAAATAAAATTTTTCCAATTTTTTTGAAAAAATTATTTAATTTGCATTATTAAATTAAGGTGCTTAAATCAAGTTAATTTTAATCATTTCAAAGCTCTCGCAAATAAGTAGATTGCTAAAAGGAATAATTTGAAGACATTATATCGGCTTCGAATGCTTTTCAGGTGTCACCTTCTCCCTTTAAATTCTCGTTAAGGATCCACACACTTACACACAAAAAACAACTCCCATATAAAACTACCTTACCTGCAATTTTGAGATCCATCCTAGGGTTCAAATGTTATTGGGGAGGAGGGAGTGAATAAAAACAAAAGTGGAACATTTAGAAAGATTAGATATGAATCACAAAACATAAGCATATAATTCCTTTGAAGATCTAATGAGAACGATTTTTTCTTTCTTTAAGAAACAAATGAACAGCTGGCTTAAGTCCTCGCATTATAATGAGCTAATGTAATATTTATCAAAATACGTCGCTTGTGAATTTCGAAGCAATTTTTTTCTATCATTGAATTGCGACTTGGTTTCTTCAATTTAAGTCATCGATAACTTTAAATAACAAAATTCAATCAATTCCCTCCGTCTCTCGTGCCTGAATGTGGGGCGCAAATGGGGTACGGAGTGAATCGTTGCGGAGAATTGCCGCTTGCTTAATCGCTTCCAATGGGTTTAATTGCTAACAATGGTGTGTCGCAGGCAGCCTCCATTAGACGAGCGCCGTCGGCGGCGATTGGATTAACTATTTCGAAAACATCGCTCCATAAATAATAACGCCATAAGTAATTGCGAATTTATTAAATTAAGATTTTCTTAGATTTATGGGCAATAAACTCTAAGCGAACAAGCCATCCGAATCGCTCGCGTCCCCGTACGGCAGTGCTGCAAAATAATGATCTGCAAGTGCTATTAATGTTGGAAGGGAAAATAACGTAATTCAGGACCAAAGTTGCCTTCTAATTCTGTGCTCGCAATTAAGGCAGAAACTAACAATTAACAACATCAGAAAAGCGTTGCCAAGATCAGCAATTATTTCAATGAATTGTTGGAGGTTTAATGCAATTTCAGATAATTAAATGAGTCTCAAAATAGTTCAGCTTCATTTAAAACAATACGTTCTTTTTTTAATTGTTAGCAAAAGAGAAAGAAAGGAAATAATTAGTAATCAATGAAAATGAAGTATAGTTTTAAACATAAAGCTAAAAACTTATTATAACGTTCACAGTTATAACGAAAATTCCCTAAAACGATAATATTTCATATTTCTATCCCATTTTTATCCCATTTTCCAGTTAGTAATACTATTTTTTAAAAAATTATTTTTCGAATGAAAACTTTCTAAAATATATCATGAATTAAATGAGATTTGTAAAGTAAATTCCCAATTATACTTTCACCTTTAAGAATAGAAAAACAAAAGATAAAATTGCAATTTAGAATTTAATCTATATTTTAGAAAGATTTCGTTGGAAGGATTTTTTTAACCATTTATTATTATTATTATTATGTTTCTATGTTTCAAACCTTGGGTTTCCCCAGCAAAAACAATATGGCGGGTCAAGGACCAAAGCACATACTGCCAAGTGTAAAGATGTGTGCAAGAATGATTAGGGATGTGTGCTGTGTCCATAAATTTCCTAACTATGCGTGTAGTGTTGAGTACCACAGCCTTCTGCAGTTGTGCATAAGTGTTTTTATGAAGTCCTAGTGTGCTGAGACTGTGGTGCAATGTGTGAGGCACCAGACCAGTGGCAGACTATTTATTATTATTATTATTATTATTATTGTATTCGAACCTGTTGATGGG
>JAFIDM010012231.1:53186915-53227825 GCA_023159025.1 Thereuonema tuberculata | reverse complement strand
TTTAAATGATCTTTTTTATTTTTTAAAAGCTGATGATATAATAATATATACAACAGGTTTAAATTTGGAGATTGTAAATAAAACTTTACAGGATACTTTCGATATTTTACAAAAATGACTACATGATAATAAACTTGTTCTTAATAATGAAAAAACAAAAGGAATATTAATAAAACCCAAAAAGAAAATAGTAGATAAAAAAATTAAATTCATGATATATTCGCATGATTGTTTACATGGTAATAGTAAAAAATGTATTTCTTGTCATGAAGTTAAATATTTAGATGTAATTATAAATGAGTTCTTTACATGGGATAACTATATAAATATTTTATATAAAAAATTAAATATAACCAAATATACATTTTATTATATAAAAAATATTCTTCCACTTAAGATAAAAATTTTAATTTATTTTGTAATTTTTGATTCTTTACTAAATTATGGAGTTAAGATATGGGCAAATGTAGGAAATATACATTTGGAAAATTTAAAAAATTTACAAACCAAAGATTTAAAGTTGATATTTCCTAAAAACATAAGGAATAATTTTAACAAAAGGAAACAAATATTACAAAAATATAATATATTATATCCTAAACAAAAATTTATATATAATATAATAAATAATTTTTATAGTGTAATTAAATTAAAAGATGAAAGTATAAAAGAAATAATAATTTGAGAAATAAAAATAGAATAAAACTTGATTATCCTTATATCTACAATGAATATGGTATAAGAAATTTAAATTATATAATTGCGAAAACCTTTAATGATATAAATTGGAATATGTTTAAAGATTATAAAAGAATTTCAATTGTAAAAAATTAGATAAAAAATTGGATATTGGATAATATTGATTAGACTAATAATTTATAAATTTTATTTTATTTTGAGTTCTTTTTGTGCTAATGTAATGTTTCAATATGTTTGAGGATGACAAGTTGATTTTGAAATTATTTTGTAAAATTTATTTAAATGTATTTTTAATGTAATTATTACGTATTGTAATAAAATAACAGCACCTGTTGATAGGAATTTGAATTCCTAACGGGACTGAATTATATAAATTTAATAAATGAATAAATCAATAAATAAATAAATTATTATTATTATTATTATTATTATTATTATTATTATTACTTGATGCAGTGACATTTAACCCTTAAGGATGAAAAGAAGGCATTTGTAGCAAATTTTTCATGAAAATGCAATTCAGGATTTGTTTATGCTCATGAATTTATAAAATACTATACTTACGGTAATGGGAGAAAGAAATTTTGGAAATTTTAATTTCAAAACAACTTCACTATTTTTCAGTCAAATTTCCTATCAACCAATCAACAAGTTCTCATTCAATGGTGAATCTACTGTAGTGTACGCACCAGACGGAATGTATTGCCAACGAAATATTTAGTATAAAAATTAATAATTAATTCTGAAGCATTATTTTCTTAAGTTGTTTTTTTCTTAAAAAGTATATATACTTTCAGAAAGAATCTTCTCACAATTTATTTATAAAAAAAAAACAAAAAACAAACCCACATCCACCTGTTATAACGAAACTATTTTGTTCAAACAATAGCTGAATACGGTTTTAATAAATCTACAACAATTCAACATTAATCTTCTGCACTTCTACGCAGTTAACCATCGGTTCTGCAGCCTTTCATTGGTCCAACCTCAACATTCACAACTTCAATGTGATTAGCCATAAATTGTATTTAAGAACCTGCAATTCTGCATATCTTTAGTTGAGAACACCCTGTTACAAAGGCGAAACCGGTACTTATACTACGTTTTTTAATGCGTTAAACTATTTTAGTTTTTATTTGTGTGTTGGCGTCATTTATTTCAAGCACTAATGCACACGTTAAAATTCACCGAATTTATTTATAATTTGGACTTCTCTCAAAGCTCTAACGTTCATCAAAAAAAAAAATAAAAAAAAATAAATAAATAAATAAAAAATTTCAATAAATATGATTTTCATTTATTTTTATTCCTTATATAATTCCTAATTTGCTTGAGCAGTGTATTGATCTCTTCACTTCACGATTAGTCTTAGTTCATCTTTTTCTTTATCGTTCTTATTCAAGCAAAGCTGGCATCTTTGGTATTTGGGCGAATACTATATGTATGTAAAAGTTAAGTATATTTTTCAGAAAGCGGGAAGTTCATCTGATATGCATTTTTCTTTTTTTAACTTCTACAATAAAACGCTATTTTTGAAAGGTTTTTAAGATACACCATGTTTCATAAACTTAAACACTATTATAAATAAAAATAAGTAACTCTACATATATTTATAACTAGCTGTACGCGGCATGCATTGTAATGCCACTCAAAGAAAGAAAGTGTTTGTGTTTTAATTCTGTTTATTTAAGTGCGTTAGGATACACAATATTTTCCGTCTTGTGCATACACGAATAAATCAGAAGGTTTTCCGACGCGTGAGCAGGCCATATACAGCTATCCATGTGTGAAGCATAGATTTTCCAAATTTAGTCCACACTTGTAAGATTGCCCCTGTGCTTTGTTGATGGTCATTGCAAATGCGAGTCGCACCGGAAACTGCAAACATTGAAACCAGAAATACACTCATTTGTTGAAACGCACCAGACATTGTAAAATGGTTATACTAATTCAGAAACTTTTCGCAAGCGTGCGCACAACAGCTCACCGAAGTTCATCGCAATCTGATGAATGATGTAGGAACGCGTACGGGACAAACAAGCAAAGGAACATTCATTTTTATATATTAAGATTAAGAATTTTTATTACGGAAAACAACATTCTTGATTGAAATATCAAGTTTGTTTTACGACTCTCATCAATGTCACAACTCAAGCGTCCTTTCTCCACTTAGAAGTTAGTGCACTGTGTAGGTATTTCTTTTATTTCTATTGTAGTTCTTGAAGCTGATTGTGATTTTTTTTTCACCCTTTACGTCCATCAAAAATGGTTTGCAAGATCCATGCAACACTCGCAAATTCATTGCATGAAACCGAGTGGAGAGGCTGCTGTAGTATTTTGCAAAAAAAAAAAAGGGGGTTTTGTCTGGAATAAACGTCACCAGTCATAGCGTCATCAACGTGAACTCAAAAATTAAAAAAAAAAAAAAAATCAATAAAAATAATCTTAAAAAAAAAACATAAAATTATTAAAATGATAATAATAATAATAATAATAATAATAAGCCCCCATAGACCCTACCTCCTCGCGGTGGGGGCGGGAACTACACTAGCTTTAGGGTAGGCTAAAGGGTCCAACCATTTATGATGAGAACTCGTTATAATATAGATCATGCTGCATCGGGTGTGGCGCAGGATAAAGTCACCCGCGTTCGGGGGTTAGGCAGAGGTCTCCGTTCGAAAAATATACTACAGTCTCCCGCAGGTGGTGGTGGAGAAAGTGGCACCCCTGTAGTATGGCTACCACAATGCCCGGGCAACACCATCCCGCCCGAACAGTCGGAAGTGTTTCGTCTGTGTCAGAGCAGGCGACCACCAAGACTGGGAAACCACGCCAGCGCATCCGATGGTCACCACAGATGAACCAGGATCTTATGCGCGACTTCTTCACTGTTACAAAGTTAGGTACTCAACCAACAGGATACAGACAGGCACTACACCAAGCTTTCACCACACGCTATCCATCGTTAGGGCTTAGCGAACAGCGGGTAGCGGATCAGCGACGTTCAATTGTAGTAAACAATCTTATTCTCCCATGCATACTTGCACAAATTAAAGAAGAAGTCGCTGAATCAAACCACAGGACACCAAACCACACCCCACCAGAAGACACCATTATGGAAAACACAGAAACAATCTCTACCCCTCAGTACACATGCCCCAACAATACAACTAATGAAATATTACGTGCAGCTCATGATCATTTCTACACTGCACTCGCACAATACACAGGCACAGACCCCACACTTAGGCCGCCACTCCCCAAAGTACACACATCAAAACAACTCGCCACAGTCATATACCATCTCAACACACATACTATCCCACAACACCTTGACAACATCCAAACATTAGAAGACATACATACAACACTCTACTGTGCTGCACAGGGAACCATTCGGGCACTTGGAATCAAACAACACAACATACCTCCCACTGCACGCACACAAGAATACATCCCCCCTTGGAGACGTCGCCTTGAGGGCCGCATCAGTGACCTTAGAAGAGACATAGCCAGGCTCACACAATACTGTGCAGGAAACAAAACAAAAGAAACTTATGTCCCAGGTTAGAAAGATATTCAAGCACATAAATACTCGCCCTTCACATTCAAATCATCATAACCAGGTTCAGGAACATCTCGACACACTAAAAAAAAAACTCAGTGCACTTGCAAAAAGATTACAAAGATACAAACAGTGCACTCTGCGCAAACAACAGAACAACACTTTCCAATACAATGAGAAAAAATTCTAAAGATCCCTTACATCTTCCTCTACTGCAACTAACACAAACACTCCCAATAGCGAGGCTTTACATGAATACTGGTCGTCTCTGTGGTCAAACCCTATCCCCCACAATGATAAAGCACCATGGATAACAGAGGAACAGCAACTCACTGAACACTTACCCTGCATGTCCTTCCATGAGATTACTCACGCAGACATACAGACAGCACTAAAACATGCACACAACTGGAAGGCTCCTGGTGCAGACGGAGTCCAGAACTTCTGGATCAAGAGGTTCACGTCCCTGCATGGAAAACTAGCGCTTACACTCACTGACATAATCCAACACCCAGAACATATGCCTAGTTTCCTCACACAGGGTGTCACAAACCTACAGAGCAAGAACACTGAAACAGCGCAACCTGCAAACTACCGCCCAATCACTTGCCTCCCCACACTTTACAAACTCCTCACCTCCTGCCTCGCAGACAAGATCTACACACACATCGAGACATATAACATTCTTTCCGAACAGCAGAAGGGCTGTCGCAGGAATTCCCAGGGTTGTAAGGAGCAACTCCTTATTGACTCTGTAATCCTGCGCCAGGCACGCGAGAAGAATAGGAGCTTACATATCGCATACATCGATTACAAGAAGGCATTTGATTCTGTCCCTCATTCCTGGCTCCTACACACTCTTCATATCTACAAAATACACCCCAAGATCACGGCATTCTTAGCTGCCACGATGAAGAGTTGGAACACAACATTACACCTACGCACCTCTAACACCTCCATCACTACAGATCCCATTCCCATAAGGAGAGGTATTTTCCAGGGAGATTCCTTGAGTCCTCTTTGGTTCTGCCTCGCCTTGAATCCACTGAGCCATATACTAGATAACACAAAACACGGTTATAGGCTTACCACAGGCACTGTGACACCATATAAAATCACACACTTACTCTACATGGATGATATTAAACTCTATGCCACAAACAATGCACAACTTACTAATTTACTACAAGCCACCACACAGTTCACCAAAGACATAGGGATGGAATTTGGAATTGACAAATGCCGCAAGTTACACATAATACGTGGGAAGACTTCGAATTTGGAGTGTTTTGAACTGGACCATGGTTTGGCCATCCAATCCATGGAACAGGGAGAGACCTACAAGTACCTGGGCTTCCAGCAAGCGCGCGTCATTGACAACGCAAACATCAAAAATGCACTGAAGAACACATATCTTGCTCGAGTTCACAAAATCCTCAAAACACAACTCAACGCCAGAAATAAAATTAAAGCTATCAACACTTTTGCCGTTCCCACACTAACATATTCGTTCGGCATAATATTCGTTCGGTCCCGTACTACAAGTACATACCACAAAGCGTATTAGAGTCACCCTCATATAAACTATACTGGGACCGCCCCATTCACACAGACAAAACCATACATCACAACAGACCAGACATCACACTTATTGATAGGTCAACAAACAGACCTATCTAATTGATATTGCAGTGCCTATCAGCAAGAACATGCAGAAAACTCACGCAGACAAGATCAGTAAATATACTGATCTAGCACACGAGCTCCAGAAGCAGTGGAGGCAGGATCGAGTACGTGTTGTACCCATCGTGCTGTCTGCCACTGGTCTGGTGCCTCACACATTGCACCACAGTCTCAGCACACTAGGACTTCACAAAATCACTTATGCACAACTGCAGAAGGCTGTGGTACTCAACACTACACGCATAGTTAGGAAATTTATGGACACAAGCACACATCCCTAATCATTCTTGCACACATCTTTACACTTGGCAGTATGTGCTTTGGTCCTTGACCCGCCATATTGTTTTTGCTGGGGAAACCCAAGGTTTGAAACATACAAACACAATAATAATAATAATAATAATATAGAAATGTATTCGTAATTGTAGAAAATACAAAAACCAGAATGTTTTCGTAATGTTTATATGATTTCAGTTACGAATCTCAGCAATAGATGGCGCTGTTACGTCCTGTAAACATCAATCCATAAGAAAATTACGTCATTAAAAGCTCTTCTTTCATGAACTGAACTGTAGTTCCGAGGAACTCGCGCGTTTACTGCCGAATACAAGAATCCTGCAATAAAAGGAGAAAAATTCAAAATAGTGATGTCTTTCTTGATGTCTTCTGAACCACGGCCTGGACCTTCTTCAGCAAATAAAAAGTGATTTGATTGATATTTTTTTTTTACAATTATCTGTGTAATTTTCTATATGCCTAATTCATTAAATTAAAATTGTATGTCATTAAGTAAATAAATATTGAAATTTAAAAAATTATTTGACTAATTTACTTGGTCCCCGAACCTATCTCAATGTAAACCATTTAAATAGTATTCGTTTTACAATGATTCGATTTACAACCAAATCTTCGGGAACGGAACCCCGTCGTAAAACATGACCCTACTGTATTTTTCAGTTACTCTTTTGCTAAATCACAAAAATTAATGTAGATAAAATTTGCTTTGTTTTTATTTCTCATCCTAAAAATGTGTTCGTTTAATGGAGACAGAAACTAAAGTGAAATGAAATTGAAATTGAAAGTGTTTGCTGCTTTTATTTAATCGTAAATAAGTTTTTAATCATTAATATTATCAGAATTACATGATGAAGAAGAGTGTTAATAAGCTGAAAATATTATACTCTTAGAGGACAAGGAAACCATCTTGTCCTGTACAAGAATAAGTAACCAGAAAACTTATTTAATTGATTAACATTTAATTACAACTATTAACTATTAATTAATTTATTCATTTTCGATGCACGTAGTTTCGATTTATGCGTTGTTCTGCAAAATAGCCCTTACAGAAAAATTACAAAACCATATGATTGCAAAATTTTTTTGATATTTTAATAAACAGTCGTTGTAACAACTTCTCTGCAAATATTTTCTTAATATATTGAGAAGGAAATGTTTACAAAGAAATAAATAGAATAGAAAAAAAAAAACTACGTACTTAGAAAATCAGAAATCAAAAGATGATCATTGAAATTGGCGCAGCATAGAGAAGACTATGGCGAGCACGAGAGAAGTACGTAGTGAGGATGAGAGAGAAATGTATATCTATTTAAATTTCTTAGTCATTGGCCATAGACCAAATTCACAAGAATAGTCCTACCAATGATTTCAATGTACCTAAATCGAAAACTTCAAAAGTTTGAGGCATATTTGAAAAAAAGTAAATAAATAAATAAATAAATAAATAAATAATGATACGTTAATTTATAAGTTATCCGGAAAATTTATTTTGAGTTTTTGTGTTTTCAAAGATAAGTAAACAACCTACCTATAAATCATTGTCCAATTGTATCTAGAGTGATATCAAAAATCTACTAAAAATTACCAAATATGGAAAAATTTTAATCATTTAGTTGATCCTGGAACTCTTTGCTGCAGAGTAATACGGAGATGTAGAAATGAGGAAATTTTAAATTTAATGGCCTGACGTTGTAGCCCAGCCTACATGATGACTATTTTTGAAGCAAGTACCTGTGAATCTCATCTTTTAACCAAACGTAATTTAAACGACGTTGTTCGGGATTTGAAGTTGCCCAAAAACAGGTCGAGCTTTTGAGTTCTAGACTTAAAGGCTGGAATCTACTTGAGCGTGATATGAAAATTTGTTTCTTTCATAGAAAGAGTTTAAAGATTTTTATTCTAAAAAAGTGACTTAGTTTATTATAATAATATTTGTGCTGTTATGTCCATGATGTACTTGAACGAAAGTGGAGACTGTTCATTGAAGTTTGAAGGCTGTCCTTTTGCACAATGGGAACACATTTCCTTCTGTGGCGCTAGCTTACGCAACTAATATAAAGGAAACATATGAAAAGATGAAAACCCTGCTGGAAAAATTCAGTATAACAAGTACAATTGGACTCCAAGGTGTGATTTAAAAGTCGTTGCGTTGTTAACGGGTTTGTAGCTGCGCTATATTAAATTTTGTTTTTTCTTGTGCGAATGGAACAGCAGGGACAAAAAAGAAACAAAAAACACTACATCAAGAAGGAATGGCCAAAGCGTGAATCAGTTACTCCTGAAGAGAAAAATGTACAGCCCTCACTAGTCAAATCTGATATGATTCTTCTGTCTGCACTATATATAAAGTTAGGGCTTTTGAAAAGCTTTTACAACGCGATGGATAAAAATGGTGGTGGGTTTCATTATTTGAAGGAAAAATTTCCTCGTGTAAGTTATGCAAAAATCAAGGAAGGGATTTTTGTTGACCCTAAATAAGAGCTTTGATTGGAGATGGAATCAGCTTGGAGTTCATTCAAAAGTACGACATAAATTATGGATATTTTGAGAAACCATAAAGCCACTGAAAACTACTCTGTTACTGTGGGTTAATTCTTACAGTCATTCATAGACATAGGGAGTAATATTTCCCTCAAAACACATTTTTGGACTCCAACCTGAATTTTACTCTGACAATCTTGGTGCCGTCAGTAATGAACACGGAGAGCATTTTCACCAAGACATCTCTGCCGTGGAAAAGAGGTACCAGGGATAATGGATGCAAGAATTCTTGCTGATTACTTCTGGACGCTCAACAGAGATGTTCCAGATGCCAAAAGGAAATCAACAACTTTCACATTTTAGATGAGATGAATAGTACGTAACATATATATTTCTTTTACATTTAACCTGTGTGCCACAAAAAAATCTTGCATAATGAAGAAGAAGTAGTTACATATTTTAATATAATGCGAAACGTTCTAAAAGGATCAGATACTTTCCCTCGTGTGGCAAAAACAATGATTCAATTTGTTTCCAAGTGTAATAGTATAAACCATATCGGGAATCTTGTCACCGCTCATGGCTAAGCTACGTGAATTGTAAATTATTAAAAGTCTTATATATTTATCAGAGCAATCCACGAAAGAAGATACCTTGAAAATACTTCGCTGCGTTAAATACGACAATAAATTCCTTACCCATTGGCGATAGAATAAGATTAAGTGAACATTAATGAACTGTCTCACCGAAGTTTGCTAAAGATAGTCTATTATTAATCTCGTTTTATTTGCATTGAAATAGAAATTGTTTTGATGCCGGTCAGTAGATAAGTGCTGTATACTTACGAATTTTATTCAAAATGTTAATTTAAATACAGTAAATGTTATTTACATTTACAGAAAAGACAGAAATCAAAGAGTTCCATCCAGAAGATCAGAGAAGAATTGAACATTTTTCTTTTCTTGAGACATACAAAAGAAAGAGGAAATGAAAACTCTCATTGTCACGGAATTAATGACTAGGCAGTAATAATAACAACAACTGTGAAAAAATAAATAAATCAGTCACTGGATTGTTTATTACTAAAGATAAAAGTAAAATTATTTTTGAGGGAAAAGCGATGCTATTTTCCTTTGAAAACGATGTTATTTTTAAAAAAAATTTCCTTCCAAAAATACAAGGTGTTTTACTCGCTATCGAACCCTGAATTTCTCTTATAATTTTCAAAACTGCCTTGATGCTAATGGCGATCACTTTTAACATTTGCTAAGAAATCATCCTGCTTCTCCTAAACCAAAGTATGTCCGTGTGAAATTTCTCTGTGTTACTTCCATTAGTTCGCAAACATATTAATCTTACATAAATATCTCCTATCAAACTTAAACCAATAAAAATTCATCTTGTTCCAATGAATTTTCTTAAAATGATTTGATTTATACGAAGTAAACCATATCCTCCTATTTTTAGTAAAATGGGAAAAATCAGAGTTCGATAGCGAGTGGAACACCCTGTAAAACAAGAGATATGCTAAAAAAACTTAATTTTTTTTTACCAAAACATGTCGGCTTTGCTCTAAAACCAGTGTTTCCCAACCTTTTTTGTGCTATGCCCCACCTAAAGTATCTAAAGTATGCTATGCCCCACCAAAAAAAAAAAAAAAACGACTTTTCAACGTTTACAACAAAAAAACAAAAACAAAAAAAAACGACTTTTCAACCAAAAAAAAAACAATTATCCATTTTCCAATTGCCCCCCTTAACAATCAAATTGCCCCCCTGTGGGTCGTGCGCCCCATGTTGGGAAACAGGGCTCTAAATGATAACGCGTAGAAGCATCTCTTTTCTTTCAGGTTATTCCTGTTGGTACCTACTACCTCGTTCTACATTTCTTTGAATTGCTACTCTATACGTGCTTGTTACTGTCTTTACATTTTATAATTTAATAACAAATTTACAACCGGTATTGTGAAGTTCAAATTACTCCTCATCATCAGGCGGTTGTAAAATAGTTATATATATATACTAGCCGGGTACCGTCGCTTCGCTCCGGAACCCTTGCATATATAGCATTAAAAAAAAAAAAATAATTAGCAAATTAATATTGAGATCGGAGAATATACGACTTCCCAGCCCGTTGTGGCCTTCTCTACTTAACTCAGGTGTAATGCGGGTTGGCGCCACATACCTGGGGTTGCCACCATACACTTCATCGTCAGTTTGCCAGATTATTCCCTATCCCGTAAGAATTTCGAAAAATCCGGCCTTATTCCTTGTCTACATCATAAAGGAAACCTCTGTGCAAAATTTCAGCTTTCTAGATCCAAGGGTTTGGGGTGGGCGTTGATGAGTCAGTGAGTGAGTAACTCAGGACTTTTCTTTTTATATATATAGATTTTCACTGAATTTTGTTTTGTTAACATCATTGATCAGTTCTTTATAGATTATATTTGGATCTGTTATTTTCTCATTTTCAACTCTTATCCGATTCGTTCTTCACATATTATTTCTGGTGTTTTGATATCATGTTTATTTATGAAAATATGATCTATATTTGTTTTGGTATTTCCATGAATTGTACAGTTGTTTCTTGTTGTTCCGTAAAGACGATTTTTGAAACCATTATTGCACATAAGTTTTAGGTATTTCTGTATTGCATTGTTTTTATTCATTTTGAAAATATCTATATTTTCGTCGCCAATCAGTATAGTTGGACAGTTGTTTAATATATTTTCATTTTTTAAAGAATAGATTCTCTATTTTAGTAACATTTTAGTAATTTGTAATTTAGCATTTTTGCTTATAGAATGACAGACAGAATAACGTTTTATAATATACGTTTTTATAATATATAATAATAATAGCCGGGTACCGTCGCTTCGCTCCGGAACCCTTGCATATATAGCATTCAAAAAACAAACCTTATTTATTTAGCAAATTAATGTTGCGATCGTCGGAGAATATATAACTTCCCAGCCTGTTGTAGCTTCTCCGAATAACTTGGATGTATTGCGAGTCGGTGTCACACACCGAAAATTCACATTTTTGCATGTATCTTGCAAACGCTGAAGCGTTTGTGAATAAGTGATACATCGTACGATAGAACTTTCAAATACCAACATTTTCTCAATATAATGTTCTCTTCCATCTTTTATGCTTTTCGTTTAAATTGAGAAAAAGTCAAAATTTATATACATATTTCACAATGCAAAAGTTTATCTTTTAGAATAGCAGATATTTTTTCAATTCAGTTTACGGAGATAATTACTGAATCAATTAATTAGCAGACATAACTATGAATAATTTTCAATTAGGTAAAAAAGAATGTACAGTATTATAGTAATCATTAACTTGACTCGTTCTTTTTTATTATTATGTCTTGATTCTAAATTACGTAAATGAACAATTAAAGTAAAAGCAATTCTCTAGTAATTGAACCTAAATGCTTATTGTATTTTCTTGCTGATGTTTCTTCTCTTCCTATGAGTCATGTTCGTGGGAACTGACCCAGTGATCAAAGGCTAAGGATAGAGTTTCGGGGCAAAGGGTGCTCTTGATTACTTCCCTTTAAATCCGATATCCACTGTCTAAATTGTGTGAAAGTGCTGACCAGTTTCACTACAGATGCAGATCAATGGCCAAACAATTATATACTTGGTTGTTTACACAATACGCTACATTTACAAAAAGGGCAAGGTGGCGTTTTTTTTAAAAAAAAAAAGCTTTTATTAACATTTGTTTTCTTTGTCTTACATTATCTACACTATATGTTTAATTTAGCAATAAATTAGTTAATAATAATTTAGTTTTTTAATTTTAAATAAATTGTAATTAGGGACCGTTCAAGTATTACTAAGCATTAAAAGGGTGGGTGGGATGGGGTTCAAGCTTGTTTATTTTTGCTGACAAGGGAAAGGGGGGATCAGAGCAGTGTTTACGGAAGACAGACAAACTTACGTAAGACACGCGAGAGAGTGCGCTGCGCGAGGTAGACGTTTTCTTCAATATTTCGTATACGTACATTTATATGTAGGCCTAATTTGTTACATTTTAATTCAGGAGTGAATATCATGTAAATATGACTGTTTTTCTGTGTATTAATTCTGTGGTATTTACTCTTAATGATTTGGCAAATCTTACGTAAGCACGAGGTCGGACATCTGCTTTTTTTTGTATCAAGATGGGGTGGGGGTCTAAAATGACTAAAAGTGTGATTACGTAATAGTTGAACGGCCACTTATTTTAATTTACAAAATTAAAAAATGTAATTTTTCAAAGGATAATCTAATGGCATTTTCTCAGAGTGTTCTCGCTCATATATTGATATTTGAGGCTTTGTGGGTGGGTGGAATTTAAGAGTGTTTAAATTGAAGTTCAATCGTTCAAATTGACCAATCAGAACAGAACTTTGAACAATCTCACCTTGTTTCGAGAATTTAGCATTCAAAAGGATTTTTGACAATTATTGGACTGAAAATATTGAATAGAGTTTAAATTTGATACAACATCAGAAACATTGTTATTCTCCTCACGGAATTCATAGTGCTCTTTGACTGTATCAATAATCTATACATACAAAAACTTGTTTTTCATTTTTCAAGGAAACTCGCCATTAACGATGAATTTTGCTTGGTTATAAGGATGCTACAGTTTCCTTGGACTTTATAACTTTATCTTGTATTTCATATTTACCTATTTTATACTCAGTAATGAGAAAGAAATATGGAATATCTGAATGAATGTGCCTGAGTGACAGTTTAGTAAAATGGCGTCACACGGGAAAGAAATGCCCGTTGAATTATGGGAGAGCGTTGCTGCAAAATTTAATAAGATGAGGAAAGAATCCGTTCTCACCGACATTATCTTGACATGTAAAGGAAAACGTTTTGAAGCACATCGAAGAAACCTATCTGCGTTTTCAGTCTATTTCCGCAATATGTTCACCTTCGGTTTTCAAGAAGCAGTGGAGGGTAGAGTAGATTTACCCACTTTACAGCCACATACCTTGGAAACTACTGTTATCTGTGCTATAATTTTAGTTTAAAGAATTGAAGAATTAAAACTTATGGTTTTAAGCAATTCTAATGATTCTTCGGATGGCAAATGACCCCTCAAGAACTAAAGACAACAAAATAAAAAACAATAATATATTGTGGAAATCAAATCCTTGGGAGCTAAACGCTGACCACAATAGGAATTTGATCATAAAGGAAGAAAAAAAAATAAGAAGAAGAAAAGCACTCTAACGGGTGAACAATAGAAACCAATCAATAATAAAATGATAATGAAATGCCTTTTGAGTCAAGCTGAGACCTTAGGAGCTTATTAGACTCTCATCAGCCAAGGCTACTCAGCCCAAGGATTTGATTTTTCACAATATATTGTTGTTTTTTTTTATTTTGTTGTCCTTAGTTCTTGAGGGGTCACTTGTCATCCGAAGAATGCATTTCTCTTCCCCTCTTAGGCCTTTTGGTCTTGCACTGAAGACCAAAGTCATTTGGTTGGATCATACTTTATCTCATTGCAGTGATCTTGAATTAAATATACAGGGTGAGGCAAAAGTCGCGCACCATAGGAAATTAGCAACTAAAGGAAGGTGTATGATACAAAAATAGTTTACTTAAATAAAAGGTGTTTATAAGGTAGATGGTGTGCTCAAACTGTTCTCCTTCAACTTGTAAACACTTTGTAATTCTGTAGTGGTATGATTCCTGAGCACGTTGGAGCGTCTGTTGCGTAATGTTTCTGCATTCTAAAAGTATTCTGTCTTTCAGTTATTGAATACTTCTTGAGCGTGTTTGATACACAATAGACTTTAAATGGACACAAAGGAAGAAATTTAAAGGTGTAAGGTCCGATGACCTAGGGGGGAAGGCATTCACAATGACCTTGTCGTCCAATCCATTTGTTAGGAAACGCATGAAAGTCTCGCACAATCACTGCAAAATGTGGAGGCGCGCTGTCATGTTGAAAGCATATGTTGCGTGTCTTTACTAATGACACATCAGCGAGAAAATCCATTAAGAAGGTCTGCAGCGTATGAGATATGTTTCACCTGTGACATTATCGTCAAAGAAATATGGACTGATCAACTGCTCTTCCCATATTCCAGCCCACACCTTACCCTAGAGTCGTTTTGTACGTGACTATCTTCCATCCATTGAGCATTACTGTCCAACCAATGGCGACAATTGTGTGTATTGACGTGTCCACTGAGGTAAAACGTAGCTTCAAGTTTTATATTCACATTCTTCATCATTGAAGAATACGGATGGATTGCCATAATTTACTCGTAAAATTCTTATCACGATCTGTGTCATCTCCGTGCAAATTCTGGATGAGATAAACTTTAGAAGGATGAAGGAATCATAACACTACAGAATTACAATGTTTACAAGTTGAAGGAGAACATACCATCTAACTTATAAAGACCTTTCATTTATGTAAACTATACGTTTTATATCATTCACCATCCTTTATTTGCTATTCCTCTAAACCCCTATGGTGCGCGACTTTTGCCTTACCCAGTATTTTAAGGAATAAATAATAAAGGAATTTTACCCGATCGTAATTTAGTCCGTTAGTCTCAAAATGCCCAAAACTTTACCTAGGGCCTATTAAGGCCTCTTACGGGATCTTTTAATTTTACTTTACTATGAGAAAGGTTAATCGTACTACGTAGGCCTACATATTTATTTTTATTATAGGTCACTAGCAAAGACATATAATAATGTCTTTGTCATTAGAGTTGATTCTTCGGAGTCTCATTTGTCTGCATTATGTACGTAAGGTTATTTATTTTTTGTTTTTTTAAATATATCGTATTATTATTCGTTTCTTTGCATAATAAAAATGATTGCCGAACACATTAATAAGCATTTTTTTATTCAATTTGTAGTACTGAGATGTTATTTTGAATGTGTTTTCCGGCCAATCGTCTATTAATTTGGCCGTCCACAGATCCAGTCCTTCAGTGACCTCATAAGACGGAGTCTCCTGTAGTAAGAAAAGAATTGAGGAAAGTTTAGTGAGAGAATTGAACCGACAAACTTGAAGAAAAAATTAAATTTAAAGAATTCCAGAGATCAATAAAGCTTTCTTAATACTTAACTATTTGGGAAGATTAATAACTGCTATTAACATCTGAAAATGCAGTATTTCGCTATTGTTGTGGAATTCTCAAATATTCTGAATTCTGATATTCTGAATTGTATATATTTATTTGGAGGTTATTGATAATTTCTGATATCATCTGTATTCTACGAAGATTAAAGTAATCATAAATGTTTATAAAAACAATTAACTAAATCTCAAAATGTGCTTTCTTGGAATGTGCTTTTTTTTAATTTTACAGAAAAAGACGACAACTGTAGCAATCAAAACCAAACGTAAAATGATGATTTTAAATACTTAGAGAACCTCTCCAGCTGTAAGCTTGAATTGAAGACAATTGATCAAGCAATGTTATTTAGACATTTGAGAATTACATTTCAATTAATCGCAACTTAAATCAAAAAGTTAGGTCTAGAGAATAATACACGATTCAAAAATCTATGTTTGCTATCGTGATTATTTTCCTGGTTATCAGACTTTGCAAGAATAAACATTTGCTCTTGATTTCTTCAGCAAAATAAAAACATACAAAACCATAATAAGATCTTCCATATTGAAGGAGCCTGAGATACAAAAATAAAAAGAAAAAGAAAAATTCCTTTGAACCACTGAAGTAATTGGATAAAACCAAAGTAGAATAATCTAGAATGAAATGAAATGAAAATCTTGTTGAAATGAGATGATGGATATCGTCCAATTTCTGAGGCAATGATGGAAGGAATCGAACGAGCATTTTAGGCAATAATAGAATAAGAAAAGTAACATGAACTTCTTTCTAATTTAAACTTCCGGTTGATCACTGAAGATGGAATAATACCTGCCTACCCCCGCAAAATGAAATAGTTTGACAAATATGATAAAAACAGGCTTATGTTTTTAACAAAAACAGGTGTATCGGCTAAATCCATGAGCTTCAAGATATGTGCAACACACGTAAAATAATAACTGTATTTAACAGGCTCTTGTCTTGATGAAATTTTAAAATTTATTTTTGAAACTAAAATAGATATTTAAAATTGTCCCCCTTTTCACAAAATAATAACAAGTGTAGACGTGCTAACCTTCTATAAGGGATATTATGCACATAATATAATAAGAGAAAACAATGCCATAGTAAAGATATAACTTACACTCAAGTAATTCTAGAAAACAACGAAGTAAAAATCTATTTGAAAATGTAAGTAGCATGGCTAACTATGAATCTAACAAAATACTCAAACTCAATTCATTGACTAAACAGCCTAACAGATAACTTACAACTATTTGAATTCAAAATATCCAGAGACAAAGTAAAGGTGTCTACAACTATCTGAGTTATCATCACTCCAGAATATGATACCAATAACATATATATTATTATTTGAATGGATTTCAGGCCCACATGTATTCAAAAGGGCATCTGAAAATAGGAGGTCGAAAGGCATGGCGCGGAATGGAAACTCGTCACGAAGTTATCGCTGAGGCATAATTCAGTATAATAATGATTTGCTTATAAATTTTCATATAAAGGGGTTGTCATATTCTAAACTAAACGACAGGTCATCGTTGCAGCGTTAAATGAGTTAGAGGTCGTATTACGACTTCTCATTGAGCGGTATAAAATATTCCCTAAGAAAACATTTAATATAAAAATACTATAGCAGTAATAATAACTGTATGAGATGACTTTGATATAAAATTAATATTTACTCTAACATTTTGTGTTTGAATTAATAGCAAAAGTAGGTTTGGAAAATAGCTGGAAACTGGGCAGTAACCATTTTTAATGGCGGCGTTCTCACCATCACATCACAAGGAAATAAAATTTGAATTTAAGGACTTTTTCAGATATACAAAGTTGAATTTAATTTTCTTTTTCTAAATCTCTGTAATTTATATGTAAGGTGATGTAATGATTAATTTAACGCTTCCCAGATCAACATGTAATATGTAATACCTAAACAATTAATAATTTCAATAAATTTAATTTCATAACAATAAATGTTTGAACAACAGATAAGAGATAATTCAATTTCTAAGAATTATATTCTTTTTCAATAAATATCCAATAAAGAAATTTTTTTTATATAAGCTTATAAATAAAAACAATTAAAAAACGTGCATAAAGCAGTACAGGTAAGCTTTTGATACTCCCTATTGTTTGTAATGGGACAGTCTTTGGCGTATGAATACTGCAAATCCTTTGGTTAGTCGGTCGCCTAACTCTTTCCATGCTGCCACGATGAGTGGTCGTTTAGGTCGGGTCACAGCTTACAGTTTGTGACATTTTTGTTTTTCCCGCCTATTTTGTGGTCACCTAAACTTCATAAAAACATACTCAACAAAAAATGTTAGGGTAAATTGATACAGGACAGGTGTCATTCTATCTATTTAACAATAAGCCATATTTTCGTAATGACCTAATTAAGAAATAACATTAGAGACGAATACAACATATAGATAGCTTCAAGTTTCTTCTCTGCGCATGTTAAAACGGGATTTTTCTTAAAAAAAGATTAACAATAATATGGTTGCTTTTAGTAAGGGAGGCGGCACTATTTTTAACATTCACCCTGAGGCTTTGCTATTGACTAGTCCTGGATGAAGATCTCCAAAAAGCGTGAAACAGTTATTCTGGGATATCCTCTTGTATTATTATAGATTATATTTATTCTGCTTGTATGTTCTTTATGTTTGGTTGACATTGCACTATATTTAACTTTATTATTGTAATTAGTATTCAGAAATTATTTCAAGATTGTTGGTTTTTTTTTTTTAAGTTAACTTCTTTGTACAGAGCTAAACTTTTAAACACTGAATAATCTAACAAGCCACTGCAATTCAATGTTTCGTTTTGTCTTTCTGATGTAACTGTCGCATCATCTTGTAAAAGAAAGCCACAAATGTCACGTGTATCTTTCGCGCCCGTCAAACTGCCTTAAAAATTCGTCCGATCGTTATGCGGATGACAGAGGGAAGAAGCGGATGCGATTAGCTCTGCCGCTCGTCGGATGCCTGACAGCCTGCGGCCGGTAATGGAACAATTTCGGGCGGCGGTAATTAGGCGTACATCGGACTTTTGTCTCCTCTCCTCGCTTCATTAACACTTTGCAATATTGGTTCGCCCTTATTCCGTGACATTCCCGTCTCATTAGTGACATCCCCGCCCGCAATCTCGCACGCCGTCGAGCCCGTGACCTCGGCGGCAGCGTGCAGCATCAGCCGCGGCCGCCTTCTAACGAAACTAATTGCGCCGCGGGGGCGTGATGGTGCCGTCGGATGCGGCTGCACGCCCGGGCCGGAAAGCGCTTCGTTAAGGTCGGGCCGAAATACGTGCGAGCGTGCCGGTGAAGCGGAACGCGGTCGCGCAACGGAACGGGTGGGGGTGGGGGTGCAGCGGGTGTGAGAAAGGCAGAGCCACCGTAATTACGGAACCGTTTTTGGAAGCCTCATCATCGCGGCAGGCAAATGTCATTACCAGCCGCCCCAGTGGGTGGATGGAGCATCCTTTCCTCTTCCACCCCCTCCAACATCTCCCGTCGGGAGTAATTTCCCAGATAAGGGAGACACTGCAATCCCCAAATTAGATCGGCAACTGTTTGCCGTCGACCAGGTTGTTCTCGCTGGTGTAGAAGGGTTAATTGACGTTCCTCAATTGCGAGCCGTGATTAAAACCAAAGATTCAGGATCCCAACCATAATAGAAGTATCTAAATGGAGCCATCAACAACGATTGGTTCAATAAGGATCTTCAATCACATAAAATGTTCATTTCAAACTTCCTTATTTCATGCTCATTATAAAAGAAAAGTCACAAATCAACCAGAATACATCAAGTGACAGCAGACATCAATTTGCAGAAAAGATTCAGAAAAATAAATTAAAAAGAAATGTTAAAAAAGAAAAATCCTAGTTAGAAAATGGTCACAATCATCTCCCTCATTAGAAGCGACCTGCACTGGGCTGTTTGAGATATCTTCCTTTTGTAATACCTGCATATATTGTAAGAACTGTTGAAATATAGAAAGGATATGAGATTTATTGTTTCCAGTTGTTTTTGTCTGAAGACACTTCTATCTAATTCCTAGGAAAACAAGACTAATCCGTCCCTCTAATAATTTCTCAATTGCTGGATAGATCTTCTTGTAACTTGGTATGAATATTTAAACACTAGAGTTGATCTATTTTTTTTTTTTTTTTACTTGAAATTTTTTCTATTTGGAGCCTTGGCGAGAAATTAGCACCGAAAAGCGCAAAAATTCCCATAGAAAAGCGTTAGAAACTGTGACCAATGACTTTATAGCGATTAAACATTGGGTGTTAATCCTTAGCTAAACCATTACTTTGCGTATTGTTTAATGTGGTTAAAATTAATCAGCTTTTGACAATTAATATAAATAATGATATTTATATTTTTTTCAGGAAATGGGCAATTTATACTAATGTCATCAGAGGTTTTCTAATTTGAAAATAAGCTTAGGATTTTCTTGTTTTATTTTTAAAAATTAAACAAATTTAAGAATAACATTTTAAGGAAAGTAGGCTTTAAGTTCTGTCAAGAATTTTTTTTTTTTAACTGCTTAGTTTCAATTCGGAAGATGCTGACAGATCAGAATCGAAATCATAAGAGGAAGCAGTGCAGCAATTTTGAATTTATTTGATGGAAATTATATTGCATTCCTCAAAACCTGCGTTTAATGAAAAAATATGAACCATTTCGTACAGAAATTAGCTTATTAATCTACAAAATAATGTATTATATATCATCATCATTATTCTTTTCTATTATTTCTATTCACTGTGGATACTTACTTGGCAAGTCTTGTCCTTAGGAATCCGGTTTCAAAGATCTGTAGTTGTTCTTGCTTCTTTTTGCGACTTTTTAGTTTTCTTACTCCATTTCAGTTTTGTTTTTCTTTTTTCTTTATGACCTCAGTCTTCCTCTGGTTTATAATTTGAATTTCAGCAAATTACAATAAATATTTACTTAGAAATCTTCAAATGACGTGTAAAAGCTCGAAGAAACTGTTTTTTTTTTTTTGTTTGATTGGTTAAGCATCTCAAATCAATAATGGTAAAAATATACATTAGTAAACAACCTTTTTCTTTCCCGTGTTAAAATGCATTATTCCTTCTAGTATTTAAGTGCCTCAAAACCCCCTGGGGGCCATATAGTGAAATTCTACTTTAGGGATAAGACAGCAATTTTTGTTAATATAGCTATTACAAGTTCGGCGTTTTCTTGAGTTCTTAAAAAGAAAATTGACTTAAAATTCAAAGAAAGTTAAGTTTCTTTGTATTAAAAACATCATAGATGTAGTTTTAATATTTATTGTTTAAATAAATGATAACACCATTCAAAAAAAAAAAAAATCATAGCTTTATTTCCCATCATGCAAAGGCAAGGCGTAAACACAACGTCGCGACGCGTAGAAATGGCAATCATTATTTTGGATACTAATTTAGTAATTTATCATCCATAGTAAATAAAAACAATTGAATCATATTTTCGTTGTTGATTCAGAACTGAAATAATAAATTTATCCACTTTGAAATTATATTACATTCCTCAATACCTGCGTTTAATGAAAAATAACTTGAAAGATTCACATAGAAAGATCACTATTAATATTTCTAAGAAATCAATTACTTTATTGTTTTTTTTAAAAACAGAAACAAATAATATTTGGAAAAGTACTTTACTAATAATAATTTTTAAACATTGTATTGTGTGAGGTATTGGTTAATAGGATTAATATAGACAATCTTGAACAAAATAAGCACATTAAATCAGAAAAACTTAATATTAAAATAAGAAAATATTTAAATAAATCAACTGTAAATCGAATAATTGAACGAAACCAAAGAATTAACAATTATTAAAGAAAAATGTAATAAAGAAAACCATAGTGCAAATAAATCCAGTCACAATAATTTAGTAAAATATTGTTGTTGTTTTTTTTTTTAAGTAAAATGGAATTAAAGATTGATGGGTCTAATCTTTAATTATAAAAGTTTGATCAACAGATTATGAGAATAAATAATTCATCTAGAAATCAACAAAGAATTTGTAATTGTCATCCATTCAATTTAGAATTTTATATCATCTTCAATTTAGATATATTTAAATCTTAAGAAACAAAATCATTTGGCTTATATGAAGTTAATATTAATTACAAAACCAAAGCAGGTTATGTATTTATGTTTATGTTCACAGAACACAGGCATGCATTCCGATAAGAGTTTCCCAATTTTTATTAAGTTATCATAGCAGCTTTTTTTTTTTATTTGTTTTTTTTTTTTCCTTTTGAGAATTTATGACAACCCAGACTTTTATTTTAATTGTAATATGATACCCAACAATTATGGATCATGATAAATAGTGAAAACTAACACTTCAATCATGTTAATTTATCAATGCAGTCCCTAAAACTCGCACTGAATCATGGGAAACGACTTCAGCGCTTTGATTTTCCAGTGGTCGCTTGAATGGCTCATAATAAACAAAAGTAGATTATCGATTAATTTTATTTATTTATTTTTATTATTTATTTACTATAAATAATATTATTTATTATTAATTACTTTTAGTAATTAATCCTATGCTTCAGTGAAAACCATGGATTGTTTGAATCCCTATACTTTGAACCAAGGATTGTAATTCAGTAGTTGCAAAAACAGGTTAAGTAATTTTTTTTAATTTTTCGCTTTCAATGGATCTACATTTGGTCCGCATTTACTGTGAAAAAACCAGCTAAATCAGTGACTTGCCTGGTTTTTGCAACTTACACAATTTCGTCACCAGAGGGATGTCTGAAGAAGATAGTACTAGAAGATAGCTAAGTTTGTTGCATCTGTCCTATCCACTATTATTGAGTATGTGAAGGTAATAAAAGTTTAAACTTCAGGTTTTTTTCTTCGCTAACATGAATTCTTTTAATCGATATTTACAGTCAGTTTCAAAAACAGGCTAAGTCAGCAAAACAATTTATTTTTTAGAAAAATATCTGAAAGTCAAAAAATTGTCTGTTGTTGCATTTTGATTCAAAAGTAGGTTAAATAAATACAAAAAAAAATGTAGCGTAGAAGCCAATAGTTTTTCATTAAAACAGTTTTTTCTGTTTTTTGGAAAATGGAGAATTTTGACTTAACCTGTTTTTGAAACTACCGATTCAATTGGACTTTACTTTATTACCTAAAGTCATCATCCACGAACGAACATAATTTAAATAGTTGCTATTAATGTTGTCACTTTTCCTGATTTTCTACATTTGTAAATAATAAAAGGTTTAACGTGCAAATAAAGAATATTTAAAATTGATAAAGAAAAAACTGCATAATAAAATTAAAAGATTTTTAAAAAGAATATCAATTTTAAAGCATTGTAATAGTTTCAAGAATGATAACATTTGCTGTTTTATTTTTCATATCTTGATTTTCTTCTGATTTATATACAAACGAATTTTTAATCTTCATCTGAGGAGAAGCATTACTTTTCCATCGTCAAGATGGCATTTCTCAATACTTCTTTTTTCTCAGTAAATGACAAGATAGTATTCCTCTCAAGGATAACATTTTTAATTATCTCAAACTTACTATTATCATTTACATCGTAAAGTGATAAATAATTTCTTTTCAAAAAATTTTATTAATAATTTTATTAAAAGAATAATTAATTGATCTTTTTCAAGAGCATGCTGTTATTATTTTAACAAAAGTTATCACTCTTGTTGAATATAGGTAAACACACAAACATACCCACAAACATCATACTACTGTTCGGTTTTGTTTACGAGAGCCTTCAACGCTTTTGCGCATGCGTCAGGTCTCCTTCGATTTCATCCAAATAGGTGTGAGGAGAAATAAAGAGGGGATGTTTACTTTTTATAGTATTAGTTTACTAGTAGCTGCGTTCTATTTGCGCTTTTCGGGAAAGAATTTTGGAAAGAATAAATACTATTGCAAAAATAACAGGTAATAAAAGAAAAACAGATCTTAGGAAAGTGCCCATCTCAGCGTATCACCCCTTTGCGGAGTAGAATCGTCCGCCAGTGGTGATTTTCGCTTTCGAAAACGAACAGTAAATGGCACTGCCCGGGAAATTCAGTATTACATACTCTAAAAAGTTAACAGTTAAAAAAAAGGTAGGTAACCATCAGTTATGGTTGCCGTCTTTTTACCGTTAAAATTACGGAGACCGTAATATTTGCAAGAAACGGTCACTACAATTTTTAAAGTAGATTATCGTAATCTGTATACTTTACCATAATTTTGAAAGAACAGCCACCACATTTTTAAAGGTAGATAACCGTAATTTGTATAATACCGTTAAAAAAAGTCAGCGTATTTGTAACAGGTTTTAGTCATTTATTTTCTCCTCCTGTTATTTAAATTAGAGCCATAATTTCAAACTGTTACAAATATGGTGACTATTTTTCTTTTCTCTGTGTTTATTTTAATAATGAATGCAAGATATTAGGATAAATGCATTCTGTATCCAAAATTTGTACGTATTAACTGTAAAAGAATCCTAATTAACAAGAATATATAAGTACTGCAAAATAACGGCACACCGTTTTGCAAACTTATGAGATTTGAAAACGCTGTTTTGTATAAGAAAATGTATAAAAACGTTTTTGGACCGTAAATATAGAAAAAAAAAACAAAACAGATGCTTACTTAATAACACTTAGCATATTTTAATTTGGGTAGCTAAACATTCATAGTTTGCATGCATATTTACAAATGCAATACTTTTGATGAAACCTGCAGCATTTCTTTTTTATTCGCCTTGCATTTCTTCTCAGTGATTTATGTTTCTGAAAAAGAAAAATGAAAATATATTAAAATTAACATGTATCTAAAAAAAACCTTCATGTAAAACACTACGCAAGTTAATAGTTCTTTTACAATGAATAATAATGTTTTGTATTGCTAATATCCACATATAAAAGTAAAATTAATGATTTTGATTGATAAAATGAAAATTGTCATAGTAAGGATTATAAAGTACGGTACATCTTCAAAAGATAGAAATTATGATAAAAGTTGAGGTCCCAATTCTTCTCAACAGCGAAAGTTCTTCTGCTAGCTGAACATAAGTAATTAAATAATGATTATGTTGGACAAGTATCACTTACTCTCACAGTTTTCATGGTATGACAACTCTTAATTCCCTAATTCAAAAAAACACTCGACACAAATGAGTAAGTGCTCGCTTGTCTGTGTATGATGGACAAGTATCTTTTTCTTTCCTTTTATTCTTTTTCTCCATAATAAAATAAAAACAAAAGTAAACGCACGAATAAGTGTATATGAATACATGTACAGTGGCACCCCGCTATTCGTACACAATCCGTTCCAGGAGGCTTTTCGAATGGCGATTTGTACGAATGGCGAATCATTTTTTCACATAAGATATAATGTAAATTGGATTAATCCGTTCCAGGACCAAGAGATGATTGCTTATTTAAACCTTTGTAATAATACTTTAAGCGTAAAATACATAAAAACTATGAAAACAATAAATATATAGGCCTCTATTATTATTTCTTTCTTTTTCAATACAGACGATATGGTTGATTTCGCCATGGCATACTGAGTTGCCAGTTCAGAGACACGAGTTCCACTTTCAAACTTCGCAACGAGTTCTTTTTTCAATTCAATTGTCGTTCTCACTGCTTTCCTTTTAGGCTTAGTTGAATCAGTAATCTTTTTTGGACCCATGGCTGCACTATTTTCAATAAAAATAACAAAAAATAACAATAAAATATCACAAAGTTTCATGAAGCTTGCGTGGATGATGCATAGCGTACGGAAGCTAGCACGAGACTGAACTGAAGCGACCGCGTGGGCGGCCAGTAACAAGGTCCCGCTGTCCGAATCGCGAGCAAGCGTACGAATGGCGAGTTCAATTTTACTTCAAAAAGTTGGACGAATAACGAGTTGCACGAATAGCGAGGCGGACGAATGGCGGGGTTCCACTGTATATGAAAGGACGATAATGGACAAGTAACTTTTTCTTTCCCTCCACAATAGTATATGAATCTACTCCTCATCTAAAAAAAAAAAAAAAAAAACCACATACACATATGAATAAATCTGGGTGTTTGACAAGATATGACTGTGCTCACAATCTCAAAAGCCTATCTTCAGATATTTCCTAAACTTAAGAGGATGCATTATTCATCAATTTGCAATCCAGATCTACCAAAGTTACTTAGAGAACTGATCACAAATACAAGGTCTGTTGAAGTCAAATTTGAGAATGAAAAACAACCTAAATCCATTTGTAATAACCCAACCTTCATCGTAATTATTGTAACTATGTAAAATATAAGGTAAAATAACAAAACCTTTTTATTATTTGTTATTATTTAATGAATTTTGCATCAATTATCATATTCAGTGAAATGAATACTTTGAACCAATTGAGCAACCCTATCAAATCAGTTTTTCTTCTTTGCCTTCTTCTCTCTGTCCACAGCTAGACGAAGGCCTCCTCTATTTTTCTCCATTTTTTTCTTATCCGGCTTTGGTATTCCAGTCTTTTCCAGCACAAGCTTATTTTAAAAAAGTAAATTCTTTTTGTAAGAATTTTCCTTAATCCTACATATTTTAAGCTAAAACAAAACTAAGAAACATGGAAAAGTAATGTTTGAATGTTCGTGAGGAAATTAATATAAATTCTTATGTGTGAATAGGTAATTTACAACATTTATACACTTACTACTTAAGAAAAAAAAAACTAAACTTACTAAATATATGAATAAGATTTACCGTGTATAGAGGGAATCTATAATGAACTCCTTAACAAAGGATATTTTAAATGTTTCTTTTACTGAATTGAAGCTTATTAATAAATAAGTTTTTATTTTATCACAAATTAGTACATTCTCCAGCATTCTTCAGACAAGCTGCTGTTTATCCTGTATACGATTATGCATCTCGTTTAATGGTTACTATCACTCTATTTAGTCGAGCTGTGCTGGGCTTCTCTATTTGGTTCATTTCCTTAAGGGAAGGGAGGGGGGGGGGAGTGATCAAAACATGTATCCTCTGACATCCATAGCTTTCTAAGCTGAGCAATATATGGTTCCAATAGATCCAAACGTGGATCAATTCATAGGTTTTAGAAAATCAGCTATACCCAGCCATTCACTGTAATTTCTGTATTTTTATCTATATTGATCGATCTACATGTATCTATCTATCTATCTATCTATCTATCTATCTACTATATATATATATAGTATCTAAATTTCTCGCTAGATGCCGCTGATGACGTGAGGGTAAAATTGGATTGTTATTCTCACAGAAACAGCTTTCTGAATTTTGTATTGGTTTTTCAAATTTCAGAATGCTGTCCGGCTATTTTGTTTAGTAATATAAGTTAATTTTATTCTTATATTCTGTACGTTCTAAATTTTCTAAATTGCAAATGATTGATTGCATTGCTAAACTCGAATAGGGCCCATTTGAGTTTGGCCATCCGATCTATATATATAAATAAGTATGTATATTGTATATTTATACAAAGCCGAACAGAAAAGTGGAATTTCTAAACCTCTCATTCAAAGACATCATTTCTGTTTCTTTAAGGATAATAAAGAATAAATAGAATAAGAATGTGTTATATAGAGAAAGATGAGAAAATAGAAATATTATATTCTTATTTTGTCTGATTATAGAATGCCTAGGATGGTAAAATTTTTGTTCTGATTATAGAATAGATTTGTTAAGAAAAACCATACATTTTCCTAAAGAACCTTATATGGAATCCACTATATCAACACAAAGCTGTAGATTATATTTAAAATTAGTAGTAAATGGTCCAAATTATGTTTTATTTTTTGGGTTTTTTTTTTTTCTTACCATTTATTTTTTCCAAATAATGTTTTTCCAAATACATTGTCCTTTCAAAACTACGATAGTAATACGAGAAAATATTGTAGTTTCAAAAACAAACAATAAATAATGTTACTAATAAATACAATTTAACGTGGTCAATTGAAATTTATCAAATGAGGAATTAAAAAAACACAAATTAGTTTTTTTAATCTATGTATTAGTTTTTTAATCTTTTTCATTTTGTTTGTTTTTTTAATTCCTCACTTGATAAATAAAAACTAAGTTAAAATTCTTGATCACATCTCACAATAGAAGCATAACTTCCTGTGACATCAGAAAAATTATCACTAGTGATCATCCAAAAGCGGAAAAAATCATTTGTCGATGTGATAAAACTTAAGACTATTCGAAACACTTGGTCAACGCTTGATAATTAAGCTTATTATCTAAACAGGTAGGTTTTATTCTTTTCATTTTACCCCTAGCACGAATGGATAAAATATTCCTAATGTAATCTAGTGTTGATTCCAAAACTGGATTTAATTTTAAGTAATTTATCAGATTCAGTTGATCAAAGATCGCAAAATAAAACAGTGCAATTGACAACTAAAACTTCGAAATTTCTGAAAACTTTTGGATGATGCAATAAAAACTAGCTTTCAACAGTCATCAAGCGTTGTAAATAAAATACCCCGATTATGACAAAGCAACAATGAAGTAGAAATTATCCAATAAACATCAGTAACATATGAATACAAAAACCTCTCTGAATCAAATATCCCTTCTATTTCATCTTCTAACTTCTCATCTCCCACATCTCTCTATCTCTCCCTATACATAAACCCATTTAAAATATTTTATTCAACATCTCTTTTGTAAAATAATTTATTATTCATGCGAGGTTATTGGCTCAATGTGTAGTGAAGAATTGACAGTTGATTAATTGTATGAGTTGTTGAATGTAAACCATCTGTAAATATAAATATAAACAGCCTGGCTCTTTTTAAGTGATGTTGGGAAGCCTGAAATGTACAAATCTGAAAATTGATGGGGATTTAGGAAAAATGCTAATTTTTCTAATGAACTAATTTTACGGGAATAAAAAATTTCCACTCCTTCTGGGGTTGGAATTACTATGTTAAATTTAATTTGAAAAAAAAAATCAAATTTTGTAATTAAAATTCGGTTTTTGGATTTTTGGAATTGATTACGAATACGATAATTAAAAATTTCTAATCTAAACTATGCGTAAACTGTGCTTATTTTTTAAAATCATTGTCTGTGTTAAGGCCCCTTTTTGATTCATTCTTTGAATTCTATTGTTATCCAAAATCGATATTTTTTCTCTTTTTTGTTGTGGTAATTTGTAAACAAAGTTAAAGGCGCGATCAGGCCCAGAGGAGCGCGCGATGCCACAACCAGCCTGGCAGGCCAGTGAGGCCGCTGGAGGATGGCTCCAGTGATCATAACCTACGGGATGAAGATGAGGTCGGGGTGTCGGCCCGACGCTCGCCCGCCTTTAACTCCCGGGAAAGAAACCCGGTACCCATTCTACAGAGGGCTGGGTAGACCCTAGGACCCATTTGGAGGAGAAGGAGCGTGGGAAAATTCCCGCCCTCCGCCGAGGCGGGAATCGAACCCTCCACCTCCAACCCGCAGCCAAGCGCCCATACCGACTCGGCTACCGGGCCCTCAATTTGTAAACAAAGCAGTGCAAAATTCTTCAACAATTACATTTTTAAATCACTGCTTAATAATGGTGTCAAATATAAGTGTACTTTGTCCTGAAGGTCAGGCTGCAATTATTGAAATTTATATTGAAGAGAAGGAATTTACATTGAAAGTGAGAGAAAGACAGCAAGTAGTAATCTTGAAATTGGAATTAAACTACAAAACAACTGAAGAAATTATGAGTAGTTTATTCATTAAATGTCTTTTACTTATTGAAAACTGAGAGGAAAACAAGTAGCGATAGAATCCTGACATTGAGAACAAACTGATGGTCCCTTTCTTTTTGATTCGCCAAGAAGACTGTGTAACACGGTAATTTAGAGGGCGATCTCCTTCGTTCAGCATGAGATATGCAAATATAGGAAGCAAATTATGAAATACAGGAGGCAGATTACAGTGAGAAAGTTCAACAAGCTCAAAACGGCCGTTCAGCGTATCAGCTCGACTCAAAAAGGCATTCTTATTTGAAGTGAGAAAGGTCATATCTGCAATTAGCTTATTGAAAAATTAAATGAAAAAACCCCACGTGTCTGTTCATTTTGATGAGAAAGTCTTTCTTGAATAGATGTGTTTCTTCATCTCAAACGCCTAACGTAAGATTAGAATGTTCGTTAGATCAGAAGGCATAACGGTGTTATACAAAGTTCTGCCTATTAATAACAACTCAAGATCCTCTTTCTTTCTTTACCATATTTTTAAAGCGGCGTCACTTATATGGAAAGTATAAATATTAAAAAAAAAATTGTTTTGGAACCATGTAAATTAAGTTGATATAATAGATTCCATATAATTTTTTAAAGAAAATGTTTGATTTTCTTCATTAAAGTGTATTACTTACACTTTAGTAAGATTATGATTCGTGAAAAAAGATGCCCTCTCTCGTAGAACAAGACGTTTGACTCCTTTGACGTTTCTGTCAGGAGTATTCGGCAAGAATGTAATCGCTTTGGGTTCTGTAGTAGATTGATCTTTTAACAGCTCAAACTTGACTGTTTGCGATTTCTTGTAGTAAGTTAGGATATTCTTAAACAACTTGTTTCCCCCAAGACTTTCGAGACCATTGACCAGCTACAATCAGAAAAAACAAGGTCAATGAGTTCATCTCTTTATCAAATAAGGTACTGGATTCCTTATTTCAGCGTTACGGGAGAGTCAGCATCAACCATGGCAAAGGGAAAATGTGAATACTTTAAATAAAGGTAATTTCTTGAACTGCCTTTTACTCATAGTTAGGGTGACCAGACGTCCCGATTTTTAACAATTTGTCTACCATGGATTTTTAGTTTTCAAAGAAATGCTTGCATGAGTTAACTGTTTCATAATTCATAGAAATCTGCTATGCATCAATGTTTTATGCATCAATGATAAAATGAGTTTGATGCTATGCATCAATGAGAAAAATACTTAAGTTTATAAATAAATTTACTGTAGGAAAATACCTGAAAATTAGTTTCGATTATTAATAAGAGTAACTACAGGATAGAAAGAGTAAAGAGAAAGAAGGGGGGAGGGGGAGAAGGGATCATACAATTAAACATGTTTTCTTATCAATATTAATTATCCATTTTTTTTTCTTTTGGGAATTTATTTAAGTATTTAATACTTTTTACTTCACTTTGGAGCATATTTTTTGTACTCCAAAGAAATAGGAACCTGAAGGTCTCTTTTTACTTTAATAATATGCGAATGTGAATTAATAAATCTTTTGTTCTTCTTCTCCTTCAAATGGCATTACAACCGTGTAAGGGTTTTAGGCTTTTCAACAACTTTTAACCATTCAGGTCTTACAAGAGCAAGATGTCGCCATCCTCTAATATCCATAGTTCGTAAATCATCTTCAGCATCATCAATCCATCTTTCCCATATCAATCTTCTACCGGTTGGTTTCCAATTCATAATCCTATCGTCATCTAAAAATAAATAAATTTCAATTAGAATTCTCAATTTAAATATAAAAAATTTACGAACTTGTGGCATCGTAAATTTTTAAGTATAATTTTTTTTCTGAGCTGTAACTGTTTCGAAAATAAGTTTTGATATCTTCACAATTTGTTTGTAACAAGTTCTTCCATTTTAATGTATCAGATGAGTTTTTTTTTTATCTAAGTTTAATCTACTCTAAACTACTCGTTGTAACCACTTAGAACCAATTCTAACCACTGTTTGTTCATATGAAATCTGAAAGAAACTTGTTAAATTGAAACAAATGAATTCTGACACAACAATTACGTAATTCTGCAAACTTATAATTAAGTATTAGTTCAATGCGTTTACTTCTGGTCTATTTTAATATGCATAGAATTTACGATCCAACGCACATTAACATAAGCCGATTTTCTTTTTTCTTTTTTTTTTAATTTTTTCCTGCATTAGTCTGATGGTGTGACTCTAATGTTACTGTACCTCCACCTCCCCTGCCTTGTAAATGGTTCCCTCCTCGGCGTCTTTCTCCACTCTTTCCGGAGGGGAGGGGGAGTGAAGGGGATGAGCAATGCAACTGACAGCTTCGATTAAGTCTTCCTCACTCGTTGATCGTGGGGCGGGAATATTCGTGGGGGGTCATCGACCGGCCACGCCCCCACATGGCCACTACGGCAGGATTGGCGCTACCCAAGGCAAGCGTCTGAAGTGGTGGGACCCCAAATGTTTCATTTCGAGAAGATTTTTAGTAGAATACAAGAATTGGCTTCTGAAAGAAATTTGGGAAAACATAACCATTTCTTCATGTCAATCATCCGACCAATTTACAATTCGAGGGAGAGCGAAGAATCGAAATGCTTAAAAAAGATACTTTCATGACAAAACAAAATAATTGTAGTAATTAAAAATAAATATGATTGATAGAATAGATAATTCTTAATAACTACATCATTTTTCTTGTCTCCTATCGCAAGTCAGTGTTAAATTTATTTATTTTATTTTTGTTTATTTGAGAAAAATGTCAAGCAGAAGATTCCCAGATTGTGTCTTAGCTATCGAATGTAACAAACAAAAACTTATTATTATAAGGTTTGTGATTTAGTTTTCATTGGAGAGTTAGGCAATAGAAAACCAGATTTAGTTCCACAGACAACTTGGAAACAGAAAATAAACAAGAGTCAAACATTTCAAAGTTTAATCGTCGTAATAGCAGTGGTGCCTCAAAAGAAAAAATGAAAATAAAAAATCACTAATGAAAAATTAGTGAGAAAATTCACGTGCTAGCAGTGCGCCGACCACTATGATTTTTTTTAAAGCCTAAAACTTCAATCTGCGCTTAGAAATATTAATAAATAACAATGGGTGCTGAGACCTCGTTGTTTACTAGTGACTGCTCCTGGATGATGATCACCAAAGAGCGTGAAACAGCTGTTCCAGGCGTCACTTCGTAAACAGTTTGGTCTTACCCATTGTTATTTTCAAAGTTTACTTACTTCAGTTGTCGTGTCAAGAATATTCTCGCGCTAAGATGGCGAAAAAAAAAAGAAGTTGCTCACAAAAAAATTAGTTGTTCATTTGCTTCTGTTCATGGTTTTTGTTCTTACGACCAGTAGGTGTTACTAAAATGAATAGGAATCATCTTATAAGTCCTTAGATTTCTTAGACAGAAACTTTCATTTTTGAGATATCTTATACCAAAGTATAGACTAATGCGCTCACGGTTTTTGGTTCTTACCAGAACTACCACACGTGTTGGTCTGATATTTTTTTGAGTTATCGTGGTCACAGGTAGACTGATATGCGTAATTCGGTTTAAAATTAGATAAAAAAAAACTTAGTTTTTTTTTCCTATTCATTTTTTCCTCTCCAACATATAATATTAAGGGTTGCTAGCATTTGATCAGTAGCTAGCGATCCTGAGATTAAAAAACACTGAAGTGCTATAATATGGCGAAATTATACTTTTTTTTTTCCTTATTTTCTTTTTTAGTTCAATAGAAACGTGAAGAAAACATTTACTGTACAGGGTTGATTACGTTTCAAGTGAATGATTTCTCACCCTCACAACTTTACGAAAATCCTCGACTCCATGTTCGATGATGTCCTATTTGATAGCCATTATTTCGATCTATGGATCAGAAAAAGGAATTACACTTATTGACTTTTTTTTTCAAGGGTTTTTAAGTAATCCACGGTCGACTTAGAGATGTGACTGGAAGTTTTATTTGGTGTATTCAAACTTGATTTATGCCTGGTCCATACAGGAAAGGATTTTTTTTTTTTTTTTTTTTGCGGTGTAATGGATTCAGCACGTTTTTCTGATAGTAGAGAGAGTTAATTTTGACGTTATTGGTCAAAGTACTGCTTTTGTAATTTTCCCTTACAGCAGTATCCAGCGATGATCATGAAATCTCTAGGAAACCTTTCCCCACATTCTTAATACCATTTTTGATAATTTTTTTCACCCCTTGGCCTGTAATACATTGCTGTGGTCTTGTTACAGGCACTTAGGTACACATATGCCTCATCCAAAGTCGCAACAAATTTCCATTTATCGCCGGAAGATAGCTATATAATTATATAATTTTAGGCAACTGGTAGGTCGCTCTGCCTCGGCAGCGGCTCTTGCACATGGGATTTGTGATTTTTAACAGTCTCTGGTGAATTATGTTGTGTGAAGTTAACAGAGAGACCCTTACTAGTCTTGCCACAATCCTTTGCGTTTCCGGATTCTCTCGAAGCGCTTCACTTTAGCAACCATCTCCGAAGTTTCACGAGATGCGGGTTTCTGCCTCGAGGGTCCTGGTTCGTCCGACGAACTTTTGTTTCACTTTTTCTTTTTTTTTATTTAATACTGTGCTCACCCCTCCTACCGAAAAAAGTGCAATCCCTGGGTTTGGTACATGCTTATAATAGCAGAAAAAGAAAATCTGGCGTCGGAAAGGCCAGTAATATAGCCCTCCCAAAATAGGTCTGTTTCCGGTAAAATTATAGCGGACATACTATTACCAATTAATGGAATATTAGCTGCTACGCTGCCTTCAAAACCCTTGGACGAAATACGGCGTGAATCTGACGTGACCTGAAATTTTGCATATTGAAATCGTTCACTTGTACCGTAATCAACTCTTTGTATTATATTGAAATTAAAGGTATATACTGTATGAAAATTCATCTCTCATGTTTGTAGATTATATTCCATTTTGTTCTAACAATAAAGTTTAATAAATTGGTACTAAAATGTTAAAAATATTTAAGAGTTTTTTTGAAGTACTTAAAATAAACTATTATCGAAGTTGTTGTTTTTTATTCCAAAGGATTCGTACGGCAATGAAAAAAATGTGCCGGGATTTAACAAATTTATAAGAATATCGCGAAAGCGTTGTTGCCGAGGTTCGGTTCTCAAGTGGGCTTCGTGATGGAAGATGTTCCACGCTGGGCAGGTTTCCTCGGGATTCTCCCGTTTCCCCTGCCCTTCTCCCACTACACTTTCTCAGTCTTTCTCTCCGTCTGTCCTTATTTCCGTGGGATAGCACAATAGATCAAAGGTCGCGGTGCTCGGCTTCCCTGCCACCCACAGTCACCACACACACAAACACAAACAGACATAAACATAAACACACATAAACATAAACACACATAAACACAAACATAAACGCACATAAAGATAAATACACATAAACACAAACGCACATAAACGCAAACACACATAAACACATACATACATAACACAAACACACATAAAAACAAACACATATAAACATTAAGACACATAAACACAAACACACATAAACATAAATACACATAAACATAAACACACATAAACATAAACACACATAAACATAATGCACATACCGCGAAGCAAAAAAACATTGTGAAGCACTGCCTTAAAGGATGCGACTACCTAAACTCTTCCTCGAATTGACATTTTATTTTGATGATAGGAGGTATTATCTTTGAGAATTATAACAGCATTGGGAGAGAAAGGTTACCTGTGGTTTTGATACTTTGTTGTAATTTTTTGTTTTTAAAGAAAAGGGCATAGTACAATTAACGGTTGCTCAATTCTGAACTGCGCAACAGTTTATTGATATTTCGAATCTCTTCAACTATTTTTTTCGAAAGAAAGATAATGGTTTATAACTATTCTTTCAATTTCAAGCATCTTTTATCTGAATATTATCTATTCAATGCATTTAAAATATTACAAATAAAAATTGTCAAAACGGGATTTTTCAGTATTGCCAGAAAAACAAAGATTAAAATTTCGTGATTAGCCTAAATTGGAAGAAAAAAATATACAGTTGTAATAATGTGTGTAAACGGAACATTCTAAATGTAAAATTTTGCTTTAGACTGATTATGAAAGAAGAAAGATTTCGGCATTAACTAAATTCAGACATTTATAACTACAATTTAAATATGAATTCTTTTTTTCAGAATAAGGAATTGTTGTTGGGTAACTTAAGGACTCTTTTAGCACTACGAACTGATCCAATCAATCTAATCTTTTAAATAAGAACTTGAGTCATTGCATTTCATCAACTATTACTGTTATCCTGCCTAAACACACATTGCAATCAAAAAGCTACATTGCAATCTTACATTGGTCCAACGCATAATATTTTTTGTTCATAGACAGAATGTAAAACATCGACCTTAAAAACTGAATTTCTTTGAAAATTAGCACAAAGATGCTTTATGTGATTATTGTATTTTTTTTATATAATAATATGGAGAAAATCAAAGACAAAAAATAGCAATAAGTAATCTTAACCTCTTAGGATTATCTTCTTTTTTAAATGATTGCTGATCTATTGAGGATATTTGCTCAATAAATTATCTTATATGACAAACTCTCAATCTATGGTCATTATTATTATTATGTAAAAGTTTCAAACCATGGGTTTCCCCAGCTAACACAACATGCAAAGACCAAAGAACAAATTGCCAAGTGTAAAGACGTGTGCAGGAATGATTAGGGATGTGTAAAGACGTGTGCAGGAATGATTAGGGATGTATGGTTGTGTCCATAAATTTCCTAACTATGCGTGTTGTATTGAGTATCACAGTCTTCTGGAGTTGTGTATAAGTGTTTTTGTGAAGTCCTAGAGTGCTGAGACTGTGGTGCAATGCTTGAGGCAACAGACCAGTGGCGGACAAGACGATGGGTATAACAAGTACTCGGTCCTGCCTCCACTGCTTCAGGAGCTGTACAGTAGGTCTGTGTATTTACTGATCTTGTCTGCGTGAGCTTTCTGCATGTTCTTGCTGATAGGCACTGCAATATCAATGAGATATATCTGTTTGTTATTATTATTTTTATTATTATTATAAAAAGTTCCTATATTTGGGTTTCCCCAGCAAAGACAACATGGCATGTCAAGGCCCAAAATAATTACGTATCTGGACTTAATTACAAAAGAATAGTTTTTATGGCATAATTGCATTAAAATTTTATATAAAAATCCAAACAGATTATCATACGTACGATACTGTATAATCACTAACATATAGAAGACTTGTGCCTGTAATTCCACTACGGATTATAAAGTTATTTCGATTGAAATATAAACTACATTGCTAACATTTGGGCCAATAAAAATATCTCATTATAGGCCGATCTGATCTTTGTGGTCGCAGTGTAAAAGGCTCTGGTAGTTTCTGACCAATGCAATGGGCTAAGTTGAGGTCGGGTGTCAGCCTTTTACCCGGTGCTGAGTAGACCCTAGGATCCGTCTGGAGAGGAATTCAGCGTGGAAAAAAATCCCCAAACTCCTCTTGGAATTGATATAGGCTTCTCCATCCCTTATCACTTCGCTACAAGACTACATTTGGCCAATCCTAGCGATAATTATATCAAATCTGCAAACAAGTTTTGAAATTAATTTTCCTCAAGCAAAATATAAAAGATAGAAGTATTATTTTATTTAAAGTTATAAGTACCGTATTGTCCGGGGTATAAGACGACTTTTTAAACCAGGAAAATCTTCTCAAAAGTCGGGGGTCGACTTATACGCCGGGTGCTGAAACTTCCGAGCCGGACTGGCGAATCTGCGGTCACCGCATATGGTGGAAGAGCTCAAAAACGGCCGCGGCCCCATCCCCGCCGTATGCGGCAACTGTATGAAAGCAGCAAGGACGGCGCTGTACAAGTACGGTAGAAGAAAATCCACTCACCAGGATTCGTGGAAAGAAGTGATATAACGCGGTCCCGATGACGAGATGAGGGAGCGCCTCACCGGGAAGATGTAAATGAAGGGCGGATCAAGCTGCAGGCGTCCGACCGGGTTATGGAAAAAAGAGATAGAGCGGGGACAGAATAATCAAGGCTACAGTTAAAAAATACTATGATTTTAGTAAAATTCTAAAAAAATGTAACATTAATATAATGCACCAGAATAAACAAAGCTACAGTTACTTGGAGACAGGGAGAGCTGACCAATCCAAGCAGGCGTTGTATCAGCCAATCGCCGGTAAGGTAAATCGCTTTTAAAGGAAAAGTTTAATCCACTTGCAATGTTTTATGTTTACATGTTTGATGACAAACAGCATTATGTTTATAAGTGACAGTTTTCCTGCTAAGTATCTGCATGTCATAAGCATTTGAATTAAAATTACCATACTGAAACCAAATCTGATGTTTTTTTAATTTTTATTTGGTGTTCGTTAGAAGAGGGGTAGTCTTAAACGGCGAGTATATCCCAAACTCTATATTTTAATTGGAAAAATTGGGGGTCGTCTTATACGCCGGAAAATACGGTAAAAAGCTTTAATGTAGTATATTAAATCCTTAACAAAAATGTACACACAACATATTACTTTAAAGTTAAAATTTAGAAAATACGTGAAGAATTCTTAATATAATCTGAGTAAAAAAATATCCGTTTTCCCTATCCATCTATCTATACAATAAGCGTGAAAGTTTGTTTGTTTGTCTGGTTGTGTGTTTGTCTTGAAACAACGTGTCCATTTCTAAACGTATCTTTTGCAAATTTGGCACGGAGTTTCACATGCATCCTAGAATAATGCATGAACAACGAAAACCCGGATCCGGACTAAGAAGTGTAAGGAACAGGCCCAAGTAACGTGCTCATACTGCCCAAGTAATCTGCTGCCAAACAGGGCCCTCTAGCACATTCGGGTGGGGTTTGGGGATCCACTATGGGGTGGGATTCCACTATGAATACGGTTTGTTTTTGTATTCCTGACCTACCTTTAAAGTTTGTACAGGGGATTTATATATATATATATATACATAAATACAGCTTAGTACAGTCCCTGTAGGGAAATGTCAGTATCAGTGAGTTCTGAAAATTAAATTTATTATTTTTTACGTAATGTATAGAATATATATGATAATCAATTTAGTTCAGTAAGTTATTCTAGATAGCAATTTAAATTATCCTGATTAAATAAATTTTATAACAAATTAATTTAATTTAATAATAAATTTTACTTATTATGAGCATTGCTGTTATTATTTTAGAGTTACTACATGATTTAGTGGTTGGGCTTTGATATAAGTTAGCCTGAATAAATGTTCTCAGCAAAATTAGGAACAGACCCGAAATTCGCTTGTTATTGAAATTAATCAATTATAAATGATGTAGTCCATTAATGGTTGAAATACTTGAGAAAATATTTAATCTCGTTGACGAAGAGTCTACCAACAGAAAATTAGTTTGTAAAGTCTAGATAGGACAATTAAACCCTTAAAACTACAATGTATTTTGTATTAGATTATTACTAAGTGATTCTGCTCACAAGTTGAATACAACTTGTCTCTTAGAAATAAGATAAAATGAAGGAATAGTTGAAATAATTTCCTTTGAAATTCCAACCTGCTTTTGCAAAAACTATCTTTTCTTAAAGGTCCAGAAAAAAAAAAGCTGGAAAAATAATCCAATATTAATGCAGTTGTCGTACGCTATTTCTACATTCACGTAATTTCAAGTAATAGTGCAACAAAATAATACAAATACAAACACATCTTACACACTTACGAATGCAAATATATTTTTAGAACAATTTAATGTTTGAGATTTATGAATCACATATCAGATAAAGTAGAATTCTGATTCTCATTCTGAAGCAGAACGCTATTGCATTTAAGTTAAATTACAGAAAATTGGGAAATCCTACAGTCCCTTTAGATACACATGAATAATTTTTAGATAGTTGAAAATATTGATGTATGCTTTCTTCCTATTAGACCATCGAAAAGCGATAGTTCTGATTAAAATTCGTTTTTATGGTAATGTAAGCAACATGTAAGCAGTAGTTCTATTATTGTTTTGACTTACTCAAAACATTGGTCTACAGAAATCTGAGAAAGACTGAAATAATGATAGAAGACATATAAACGTACTGCACAGTTCGGATTTTTATTAAGATTTACTTGTTCGTTTCTTCTTGATTTACTATTGTTATTATTAGTGTTTCTCTAATTCGAGTTTTTATTACTAAACGATAATATATTGGCATTAACCTTGCAGAAATAGAAATATGGTTTTTCGATGAGTTTTACAAAATTCCAAATTTCTGTCCGGCTTATTGTGGTTTTGTAATAGAAGTGAATTTATTTTTAGGCTGTATTCTTTACTATTTCAAATTTGTATTTGATTCAATGAAATGCTTGCAACACGGAACTAGGGTTATGTATTTTGAGTTTTGAAATATATTTAGAAATATGTATTTTATTTGTAATGGTCAAATATAGATTACAAAGGTGGGAACTGACAAATGTACATTGCCAATTTGACGATTAGGTCACTTATATTTATATATTTATATGTATTGTTAAAGTAATATTAAAGTAATTAAAAGTATTATATATATGTGTGTATGTGTGTGTATAAATTAATATATATGTATAAATTATGTTAATAACACTGCTGGATATATGTATTACTAAACCTAAACCTTAGAGTAAAACCTTTAAACTTATTAATTTTAAATATTAAAAATTGCCGCAGGTTTGTGTGTTTATCTTCCAAAACGAAATATGTTTATCTTCCAAAATGAAATATGTTTATCTACAACGATTCGTAATAAATATTTAGATTGGCAGCAAAGAAATGAGCAGACAGTCTTGTTGTGCATTCTAATGATTGGCTGATGAACCACAAAGAAATTAATCGCTTTGATTTATGAATATTTCCTTATCATGCTTTTGTAATGTCAGTCACGAAGCAGTGTCTTGATTGGTTGCCTTTCATTACTCACAGAGAATAATTGCTGTTCTAAGAACGCCTGTGGGAAATCCCACAACACACCTCGTTTACATTATGCTCTAAATCCTTAAGTTCACAACGGAATCACCCAGAAATCCACCCCACAGCCTCCCTCAAAACATGACCCTTGCGCTGTGAATGGCAGGTTTGTGCAGAGTAAATCACACGTTCATTGTGCTCATCTCTTCGTCTTGTCAACAGACCAAGTCATGGCTCGTTCTGTTTACAACTTAAACCAAGGGTCACGATTCTCGTTGTTACGTAATAAACACGACGCTTCAACAATAGTATGGACCATCATTCCATTGAGATACACAGCGAATGCTATCTTTGGAATTCTTCATCACTCAACACAATGCTC
>JAFIDM010012231.1:53136914-53186905 GCA_023159025.1 Thereuonema tuberculata | reverse complement strand
AAAATAAAGCTTGAAGGAAAGTAGGTTTTATGTTCTTAAGGATCTTCTTTTTTATTTCTGGATTTCTTAAGTGATTTGTACACAAATACAAGACGATCGTGTCTCTGAGTGCGTAAGTAGCTTCTAGGTGTAATTACTGTTAGTAAGACCACACTGCTCAGGACAAGTGTCATCAGGTAAATTGGTCTCAACGACCAACTGAGTGTTTTGAAAGAAGCGCATCCTTAATATTGTTTCTGGTCCATTGTTGGATCCTTATTATATGTCGTGGACGGAAGAGTTTGGTCGGGAACAAAAGCACGCCAAGTGGAGGGGAAACTGCATTACGGGTTGGCCAACAAAAGAGGACCACCATACAGAATCAGATAGGAAGAACTTGTTGTTCCTTTTCGTAAATGTTCAGGGAAAGAGAGGCGCAGAAGTGTCAGAAGCAGATGGAAGTTAGGAACGGCGTCTACTTGAAATGTAGAGATTCATACGAACTTAGCCACCCAGATGCATAATTTAAGTAATTGGATTTCGGAGGTAGGACTCACACTTCCGGTTCGTAGTTTGCAGGTAATCATTTAAGGTCTCTGCTCGCACCACTTAAGATTTAAAATAAACATTTTTACGTTTCTTTCTTTCTTTTTCTTTTTTTTGGTAGAATTTTATTCTAATCAAATTGTAAGAGGAGATTCTTCAACTCCAATACATCTACAACTCTGTGACTCTAGGAAAACTTCAAGGTTGTAAATCTAATACTATAAAAATAAATACATTTTAGGTAATTACGTTGTAGTTCTGTGAATCTGATATGTCTAAAAATGTTCAACTTAAGTTTTCAAGATTAAAAAAAAATAATCTAAAAACGAGTTAAATTAATTTTAGTTCAAGTAACAAATATAAAAAAATACTTACGCAAAAAGATTATATTTGCTTATTAACGCTTTGTTTAATGTTTATATTTTGTTCATTTCTTAAAATCAATAATAACGATTATTAGAATTCTTAATTAATCGTTTTGTAACGATAATGAAGGCAAACAAGAGAAATAATAAAGAGGAAGAAAAATAAGAAAGGAAAGGAGGGGAAAATTAAACATAAATAAACATTTGGGAGAGAAGGAAACAGAGAAAGTTGTTTTGATGAGACTTTTCTAAAAACTACTTAATTTTGAAGTTATTGGAATTCACTTAGAAAAACTTCTGAAAGTCATTTATTTATACAAAACAACTTTAAAAAAAGTCATATTTGGTAAACATTTTTTAGTATTAATATTTGAAGATAACGTATTAATATACATAATGGGCAACATTACTAGGCCTATTAACTTATCTTTTAAACAGTAACAAATTTTAACTGCTTCACTGAATATCATGCCTTTGATAATAATAGTTATAATAGTAATGATAAATAGTAATAGTGAAGAGTAAAGAAATTGTCTTTCTCTCATCTATTTAGTAATAACAATTTTTCTCTAAATAATATTATTATTGAGTGTTTATTATTGTGAAACAGTGTTAAGGATTAAAGTAAAAAAATTTTCATTTCATTACAGCATCTTAACCCTTTTCACCATCCAAGTATTTTACGTAGATCATTATCAAAATCCTTTTACGATCTAATTTTAGAAACGCTGTCTCTTTGCTTTGATATTTTAATTTTGCAGTTTTCTTTCTTTCCTTTTTTTTTTTTTTTTTAATTTTAGATATTTTTATCAAAATATTTCTATTTACAGCCAAATCATCATAAACTTGTTCAAAAAAAAAGAATTATAAAATTTTCAAATGAAGAATTTACAAAATGCTGAATAGCTGTGTGTTGAGAATTAATATTTATTTATTTATATTTAATTTATTATTAATTAATTTATTTATTATTAATTAATTAAGGAATATCCAATCTTCTAAATATCATTATCGAAATTGCACTTTATTGTTATCTCAAATCACTCATCAATAGCGCTTTAATACTTTATTCAAGAAGTGCAGGATGATATCATTAAGCCCGTTGTATTTTTTCGTGAAGTTAAATATATTAAAGTTCACTGTATTAACTATATTAAAGTTTATATCAATATTTTGAATTCGATTGTTTTAAAAACGTCTGATTTTTTTTTTTTAAATTATGGTAACGATGCAACCTTAAAAAAAAATTCATAAGAAACGTTGGAACCTTTAATTACCTGCAGATAAGGTTCTACCATTTTTTATTAAGTTGCTTCATTTCAAAAATTGGTAAATTGGTATCTATGCAGTGAAGATATCTTTGATGTGAGGAATCTGAACTATCAAGCCCCTTTCCTTTCCAATGAAGTACAGGGAGTAGTTCTTTTTTTACAGAGATTCCCTTTTCAGAATAGTCTTTACATATATACTGCTATTATAAAAAATATGATTTTACGTGTACTGCGCAATACTGGATGCAAAAAATGAAGCCATACACCTGCATATGTGAAAAATGATTTATACAATAAATAAATAAATATACACGATGTTTCGCCGTCGAGAGACAGCCTCTTCAAGCTTTTGCACTTGAAGAGGCTGTCTCTCGACGGCGAAACGTCGTGTATATTTGTTTATTTGTTATTTAAATCATTTTTCACATATTCAAATGTATGGCTTCATTTTTGCATCCAATATACGGCTATTACTTTTCAGATATTATTTATTTTAGTAATGTTAGGAGATCTATTAATAACTTAAATTCATAACAGATGTTTTATTAACAATTGTGATTTTATTCTTAGATTTCCGTGGACTATTGTTAAATAGCTAATACTGGCATAGATATATATCTTCTATTATGTACTTGAAACAATGACTAGTGATATTTAGAATGTATTGTTACGATTCTCCTAAAAGAAAAACCAATATTTCAAGGTATTATTAATATTGTTAGTCTCAGATGAGATATAGTTTGTTTCAAAATCATATTGCAGAATTCAAATTAATTTCATCATTATTATCATCATCAGTATCGTCACTTTTAACAGAAGGTTTAATTTGAACTGAAACTCTGAAGTAAGAGCTACATAAGCTGCAGTATCAAAAGCTTGCTTTCTCCAACTTTCATTTTATCTCACAGCTTTTGTTGCAGACAAGTGACATTCAAGTTTAATATTTCATTTGAACAGATGTTAACATGTGCTGGAAATGATCGTCATTCCTACTTTCGTAACTCCGTTGTAGCTGGATTACATAGTGATATGTCGAAAGTTATTAGTTATGTCATGTTATGTGTTATGTGGTGAGTGTGGGTGGCAGGGAAGCCGAGCACTGTGACCGTTGGTCTATTAAGTTATTAGTTAAATTTCAGTGTAATTTCTATTTATTCTACACTTTGGCGAACTATATTGTACAAGATTTTCTAGCTATAATCGACAAATTTGACTTAAATTATTTATCATTTCCCTTTTGCAATACCGTCTTTGTAAAGCAGCCTTCTTTTTTTTTTTTTTTGTTTACGAAGATGTTTGTAGAGAAATTGTTTGGTTTTTATTATGAAGATAACTTTACATTACTTAAACAACTGATTCTAAATCTTGCCAATTCAACATATTTGAAAATGAATTAAAGTAGTGAATACAATAGCAGTATTTCATTAAATTATAATATTATAATGAAAACGGCCAGACTGCACTGTGAATAAAAGGATTTACATAAATATAAAAATAGTTACAGTTTCGAAATCCTTCATATTATCATTATTATTTCTTCATCGGATTGCAATATAATTAAAATTTAAAATAATAGAATAGACATGCTTTGTTGTCCCGCGTCATCATCGGAGGGCGTTCCCCGTTATAGGGGGATGCTTCGCCAAAAAATCATGTTAGGATATAGGTTCGTTTGCCTTCCTGTGGCAATGATGAAACAAAGTTAACAAAGTAAAACAAAGATAAACGTAAAACAAAACAAAAAATTAATTTATAAAATAAATAAATGAATAAATAAATAAATAAATAAACTATAGAGAATAAAATAAATTGATAGAGAAAAAAGAAAACAAATATAAATTAAAATAAACGATAAATCAATAATAACTGTAGAAAACCAAATGAATAAAATAAAATAGGCCTATATATAAAATAAAATAAATAAATATTAAACTATAGAGAACAAATTAAACTGATAGAGAAAAAAGGAAATAAAAATATAAGTTTTTGGTGATGATGCGGGACAACAATCCGTGTCTATTCAATTAATTCAAATTTTAATTGTTTTGAGTCCAATGAAGAAAGCCGAAAGCAGGCTTTCGAAACTTAACTATTTCTGTATTTTTATGAACCTTTCTTTCGCAGTGCAGTCTGTTCGTTTTTTTTTTTTTACTTTTACATCTGCACGTTAAACAGCTTCATTTTATAACGTTATAACTAAATAGTTAATTATAAAGCTTTATTGAAATAAATGACCATATTAGAATTTGAGTCAAATTTTCTATTTCATTTTGGAAACCTTACTAATTGTTTCATTATTAAAGTACAGTCCGCTTTATATTCCTGAAGTCCATTGTTTGTTACTTAATAATTACCTGCAGAATAATTGCAATACAAGACTATATATGTTATTTCCTGAATGTAAATTATAATGTTTCAGATAATAATTTTACATTTTGAAATAAAGCTTTTCTATTTTTATTTTTACTTTTTGGGACATTCATGGTTTCATCGAAATAAGTAACGAAGGAAAAAAAGAAAACCTTTAGTCGCTACATTCCAAATAGTAGAACTGATTACCCAGAATTCTGAAATAGAAGAACATCTTTATTTGTTGAAGATTTAAAGATGCTGCTGCTGCTGCACGCGAATTTCCGAAATTCTTGTCCAGTTTCCTGCAAACAGAGAGTGGTTGTAAAGAAGTGCCTCGTCACGATGGAGGGGAAGTAGAGAAAGACCACACGGGAGAATGAAAAATACCTCGAAGGGGGTGGTACGTTTGTTGTTTTTTCGTTGTCGAATACAAGACATCAGAAAAGACATCCAGAAGATTAGCAATCAAATTTCGTATGGCAGAAAGTAAAAAAAAAAAACCATTGGCGAGTTCAATGGTGCCACAAGTGCAATTACTTTCATTCTGTTTATTCTGTTTCTGTGTGTGTGTGTTTCTGCTTATTCAAATTGTAGTTATTGGTCATCCTTTCTTTAAACTCAAATTATATGTCAGCATCTCTTTAGAACAGCTTTTACAGTATTTAAAAGTTTTAGGGGCTAACTAGATATTTTGTAAAAGTGACTGTAAAAGAAGAATATGAAAGATAAAGGTGAAACTTAGAGACATACCTTTCTTTCTAGCAAGTGGTATCCACTTCGAATAGTCTCTTACAAGTTTTTTACCTTGATTGGATGAACCCAAATAAGCTCCATAAACCCCCCCCCCCCTTATTAAAAATTTCTGAGTTCGTCTCTGAATCTCCATTTTGATTTTACATTGCTGACTTTTTAGAAACATGACATTGCTCTTCTTTTGAAAAACTTAAATGCTTTTAAATGTAAAGAATTTTTCTTAAACTAAAGTTGCAACAATACAAGTATATCTTCGTTCTAATCTTGCGTCTCATATTGATATAATATTGAAAAGCATCCGATTTTTCATTGTTTTTATTTCAATTTTTTTTTTTTTATTTTGCTCATTATTCTCCTGAATAAAATAACTTAATTTCGAGTTTTATAACAGAGATTAATTTACGCCCCTTAATTGATCTTCTATGGTTCCTTTCATCTTTTAATAAATGTAAGTTTGTTTTGAATAAAATTACTTTTTTCTTTTCTTTGATCCCAATGCTTCAAAACAAAGAGATTTCTGGAAGGTGAAAAATCAAATGTTTAAAATATGTAAATCCATTTTGGTCTACCTCAATCTTTATTTATATTTAAAAATAAGATTGTCTTGAAGAATGATGTGTGAAGGATTACAATCGTAGTCAACTAAGCAATATTGTACAAAAATCACTCAGAAATTGAAAAAAATATATATATAAAACTTAAACCGTAAATCAGAAGAGTCTATTAGAGGAAGCAGACAATGGGCAAAGGAAGTGTCCCTTTTTAACATAGTTACTTTGGCGATTGAGGCACTTGAAGTGCAAAGAAGGAGTGTCTCTCTCTCCCATTTTGACAGTGAAGAAAACTAACCACATTCCATCGTCTGTCACGAATCAACAAAAATGTTTTGTTTGTTTTTGTAGAAGCCTAACGTTTATATTATATTTGATATGACTGTGTTACGATGTGCATTTTGGCGGCTTGCCAATGAATAATTGCAGCCGAAACTTTATTTAGTCTACAAAAAGCATAGAACTCTTTTCATTCCCAACGGAGACCAGTTTTTCAAGCGAACGCCATAGTATGATAGGAAGACAGTTATAAATCTTCTTTTAAAACAATACTTTTAATATAAATACGTTTAGCTTAGCGGCAAATATTCTTTGGTCTGTTGTGCTGATGTTGAATTTAAATAATACTGTTAAAAACAGTAACTTTTAACAGGAAGTGATGCTTTGAGGTACTTAACGCTATGTATAACTGACAGCAGATTTATTTAGATACACGGGAAATTGAATGAAATGGTAACAGCCTATCGGAAATGGTTCTGTATTCCAAAATCCTCTCTAAATGACAAACCTTGTTTAAACTTGGAATTTCGAGGTAATTGTGATTCACAAATTTGACAAATAAAATTGCGGGGTACGTGCTCCACACCCGTAAAACACTTCACTATTTGTCACAGGAGATAGCGCCCTAATCAACCAAAGGAGTAAATAGGGATTTATTTTTTATTTTTTGGTTGAAGGTCAAGTTAGAGAAGCCAGTCTCAAAACAATCCAAAAATAAAAAACAAAAAAGACCTTTTTTCCAATCAGCCGTGCAGTTAAAAAGAAAATAGAGCCTCCTCTTTATAGGTCAAGATTTGGGGAGAACCTCTGTAACTGAGTACTGGGATTAGTCTGACTTTAAAGTGGATGCTCACGTTAAAGAAGAGAGTGAACCCGATTAAGTATAGATTGAACCACGAGTTCTTTTTAGTTTAGGAAGAGTTCTGGTCCAAATTTAAACTGGTTGTATATAATTTAATAAATAGATAAAAAATTTTATGGATGAGTTTAATTCAAAGAGAATTCCCAACAGCAACTTTGTGTTAAGTAAAATTTGCTTTTTTCTTTTCTTTTTGTTATTAAGTAAATGTCTGCAATTAGGAAATCTGTTTTACAAAAATAAATTTTCAACTAACCTTGTACTGTGCTGTCAGTTTATTTAATTTGAGATCAATAAGTGTTTCACGACTGTGATTAACCTTCAATTGGATAATCATAGTTTGATCTTTGATCAGCAAGGCTGGATGTTTTGATGCTAGCAGGCAATTACTTTGCTTTAACTACAAAAATTAATATCTGTGGCATAATCTATTATATTTATTTTTTAAATTCAAGATATAAAATATAATGGAAAGTTAAAGAAAATTGAGCAGAGAACGATTCATCGATGAATAATATATCTCCCAATAAACTAACAGTAGACACACAGCACAAGTGTATCAGATTAATGAACATGTGAAGACTGGGAAGATGGACTGGGAAAATGGATAATTTATGAGGTAAATTATTGACAACAAAGTGTCAGGCGATGTGTGAAGGCAAAGGGCCTTCAAGGTTAAAGTTGATGGCTTTAATTCTTCCATTGTATTCTCAAGAATTTAAAATTTTAAGAAAAAAAGAATAAAGTAAAGAAAAAGACAAATAAAAAAAAAGACATAAAAAAAAAACATAAAAATATCATCAGCAGTAGAATAGGGATGGCTTTTTTTTTTTTCCTTGTTTGAAAGATTTGAACAAAGTTTTTCTCTTCTTTGCGTTTCTTTTCTTTAACATAGACCAAAATAATATCCATATTCTGTTATATAAAATTTCAGGATACGCCACTGTAGAGGAACTTGACTGAGCTATTTCAATAAATAAACTTTCTTGTTTCAGATGATTTCATCGATGTGTTTAAAGGTTGCCTCTTCACTGATTTTTGTAGTTTGTTTTTCACAATGATTTTCAGCAGTTCCGACCGATCTGTTCTCTATAAAAGCATTTAAAAGATTCGCATGCCATCTATTTTAATGTCTTATATTTCTTTTAGCTACTTCAGTGAAAAAGGAAGAGCTACCGAAGCAGAACATGAGGTCTGTTGAAGGCAATTTGAAAATGCCAACGGGAATTCTCATTATTTATTCTGGCCACATCTCTTGCAGTGGTCTGTTTGTCTATTTGCATTGGCTACCTGGATTTATAAATGCTTTCGTAAAATCAACAGAGAGGCCATCAGTGTGAACAGATTTTCAACAAGAAAAATGGCCAATGTTTAAACTTCTCTTGGTTGGATTCGGCGATCGATGTTCAATTGTCAAGGAACACATCACTGCCAATGAATCTTACCCACTGTTTGTCCAATTCTTCTTATTTCGCCGATTTGATCAAGTGTTTGTTGGGGAATTGTAAATCCTGGATTCTTTACGTGGCATTTAACGAAGAATTTAAGTAGTTCAACGCTTCAGTAGATCAGGGAAGGTCACTCTTAGAAAACTGTGATTTTAGTCACTGTTAGTAGCCGCCATTTTATCTTTTTTTGCTGAGATTCTATTCATTATTTCTTATTCGCTACTTCTTTTAAATTATACTTAACATAAAGTTATAGCTTAATAAAGAAATTTAACATGCAGAAAATTATTCAAAACAGAAACTAAGAAAATTGTTACTTTTGGATAATTTTGAAATATACCAGAAACTTTGTTCTCTGTTTCTTGTAATAGGAAGTCTTCTCAAAATTATTAAATTTTAATATCATTATTATTAGTAGTAATATTTAATTTTCTTGAAAAGTAACTAAATCAGTAAAAAAAAAACCCACTGATTTTTTTTTTTATCAGTGGTGAATATTATTTGAATCAAATATTATATTAGATATGGGAAGATAGTTATTAGTGAATTGGGAGAGTTTTTTGAAAAACTCAAAGACGAATCTCTTTTTTATGTATTTTATATTTTTTTTTTTCATGTTCGTAATTGGAGGTTTCTAAACATATCGTTCATCAATTAGTTTTATTTCTGTGCAAGTTTATATCACAAAGCAGAAATCACAGGAAACCAAAATGCATCTATTCAATAACTGAAAAATGAGAAGATTTCAGTGAAAAACACTGTCACTGCCTTTGTTTTTTTAAAGCTCGTCAGTCATATTCATTCATCTCAATGATTAAAGTGATTAAATGAGAAGAGCATTAGATGATGTTCTAGGTAAAGAAAGTGACTCCTCAGAAACTAAATAAAATAAGAAATGAATTTATGAAAATGTAAATATAGTTTCTAATTTTACTTAATAAGTATACAATTTAAGCTTTTCGTTTTTCATTCCATTTTAATAAAATTTGGGATTCTCTGTAATTTTCTTGAATAAAAGTTTTTCAGTAAATCGGTGAAGTCAAATGTTCAATTCTAAAGAATAATCACAATAGGATTACGCGCTAATAAGCAAAAATTACAAAAATGCATGACTAAGCCAATGACTGTTGCCTAGAACAGATTCAGAAACTAATGAATCTAATGTATACTAATGTATCATTAGTATAATTAACATTATAGGGCCAGGAATTTCATCACCTATCATTTTTTTTTCTGGATAAAAGTTTTTCTTAAAGTTATTGTGATTCAAAAACACTGCTTTTGTTGTAAGTATAATTGCATATAATAATAAACAGCATTATTTTTTGCATATTTTAACGAATTTCAATGTTAGTGCGTCTTTAAGTAAATAAGAGTATAGGCTATATACGTATATTCGTCGTATTTAGAATATAGTGTTTTCTGATAGAACATTATGGAACCCCTTTGGATCTCGAATCCAAGATTAAGTCTTTTTTTTTTTTTTGGAGGAGGGGGTTTTTGAATCTTTTTTTTTTTTGGGTGGGGGGTTATAATATTTTTTTGGGGGAAGTTATGAGTCTTTTTGTGAGGGGTTATGAGTCTTTTTTTTTTGGGGGGGGGGGGGGGATTTTGAGTTTTTTTTGTTTTGTTTTTGTTTTTCGGTCGATGTTAAGTATCTAGGTCCTGCTTTGATCATAGTTTTGGATTTTTAAGTCTAAAGTACATTGATATTTCTAATATTTTTAAAATCCTACATAAAATGTTTATTAGGGTCTTAGCAATGGATATCTCCTAAGTCACTTTTCTTCAGATACACTTTTTTTTTAGTAATGACGAGTAATCTTAAAATTTTAAATCTTAATTTTGCAAAATTTTGGACTGGATTTTCAAGACCACAAAATTTGCTTCCAATAAATACAACATGCATTTAAATTTTGATTGTAAAGATATACAGGAATTTCTAACAAATTGAAACAAATCTAATTTACGTTAAAACAGTTCCAAACCTTATGTTAATATTCAACACCCAGTTCTATTAACTGTTTCCTTCAGAATCTAATGACAATTCAAAATGATTTGTGACGAATCTCTTAGGAAAATGAATGGTCTATTATACCTTAGCCAAAACATTACAATACAATTTATATTTCTAGTTTATTTTTTAATTTAATTATAAAACATATTTGAGATTATCTCATATTAGTTAAAAAGTAATTACACATCATATAAAAAACCATAATGCAATGTTACTTTGTAGGCTTACAATCTATAACCCGCCTCAAATTTTCAATGGACCTTTGTTAGATGGTTAACAATGACTTGAAAATGTTAAATATTTCTTTCCTTTTTCGTTCTTACAAATTTAATACTGGATAATTAAAATTCATTGAAAATATACATCAATATCACTGCTAATCGCTTAAGTTATGGCTTAATAGATTGTTTTAGCTATTATCTACTAGAGGCTTATCTGATCACTCGGTCTGTTGTGTGTCTCCGCCTCCCAATAGCTTTTAAACCACTGGATGGATTTTTTTTGAAATTGAAAAAAACAATACAATTGAGAATTAGTCACAATCAAACTTTCACGTGGAATTTTTTCTAATTGATTTCTTGTTGAAGAATTAGAGTGAAAAGCCGACAAGAATTCCCATAGAAAAGCATTGGAATCTAAACAATTGATTTCTGTTCTTGTTCTATTGATACTTCATTGTTTTAAAGCAATGGAATAAATTCTTTTAGCTAATCCAATGAACGGAATTGATTTGATGAAAATTAATTCGATTTTAATAACTTATGTAGGTAAATAGGGATTTATTACCATTGTTTATTTTTTATTTTATTTTTTGAAAATGGAAAATTTGTTTTTATTCAGCAGATATTATAATTTAAATATAAATGTTTAGCTTTTCCTTTAAAAAAAATCAAAGGAAATAAAGAAATTTTAAGAAATAACTAAAGATGCCACGAATAGTGATTTGGCCGAATACCGAATGCCAAATATTCGGCCAAATTACTATTCGTGGCATCTCGTAGCCGAATATTCGTGGCATCTCTAGAAATAACATTTGAAGGAAAGTAGATAGTAGTATAACTTCCTATTATTCTAACTTCCTTAAAAAATAATTACAATAATACTGCATTTAAATATCGTTATTTTGTGAATGATAAATTCTGTAGATATATAGTTGTACACGAAGATAAACAAAACGAAACAATAAAGTCTGAAGATCAATAGCACAGATACTTAAGAATCCTAAGCGTTCTTAGAATCTAGCGTGACTGGTATCGTAGTAATTCCTGGGGTTGATTCAAAAACCCTGTGAAATTTCAGAATCTCTAACGATGGTGGTTTGGAGGCGACATGGAGGAGAGGGTGGGGGTAGAACTGATTCCCCTTTGCGCCTAATGATGTGCGAAGCCAAGTGACAAAGCCTGTCATGTCTTTCTCCGGTTATAATTCGAGGGGAGGGTGAATGAAGGACCCTAGGAACAAGGGACCCTCCCCTTCGTCATGGAGACCTGACGCCCCCTATTATTCGAGGAACGTGTTTCGTTACGCAATGCAATTCCTGTTGACGCCTTCGTCCTAACGCAAACGGTTCTTCCGGGGTTTTGTAAAAGACTCCACGAAAACACATGTAGAAGCAGCCCAACACACAGCAACATAGGATCTATTCAATCTATGACACATATTTGCGTTTTATCAAGATCTGTATTTAAGACAATTGAACTCAGTAATATATTATACTGCTCTTTTTTATATCTTATAATAATACTGATCTATTTATGTTTGGAATTTAGTAATCACTAACCAATTTTGACTTGATTAGTTACACGAAGCCCTAGCACAGTGATTTAAGATTATTTTTTAATTCACTATCTAGTAAATGTCAAGAACATTGTAGGGCAGTTTAGGAAATTTAGAAAATTCAGTAAATAGAAAAAAAAGCAAAATAGACAAATTCTCCACCATTTCTTAACAAACTTACAAACAGAAATCGTGAAATAAATAAAATGGGCTTCGTAAATTCTTGACGCACTCGTTTCTATTCTATAGTTAGTAATAATTAGTGAATTAAATATAGTTAATTGCAAAATTTAAATTGGGACAAATACATGTGCAGTATTATTATTATTATTATTATTCGTAGTAGTAGTAGTAATAATAACAATGATAATAAGGTTAACTTGACCGAAACTCTCTATATTATCAAATTTCTTCATAAATTCAGATATTCATATATACTTTACAGATAAAATACTCCGACTACAATATAATCTTCGTAATATTTCGTCTTTCTTTACGAAAGACTTCAGGTTGACACCTGAAATTCATCCTCTTTCTCCAATTTTCGTTGGGATTCTAACGAAAAATTGGAGGAAGAGGATGAATTTCGAAACTCAATACATTATTTTTCATTATTTTGGGTGATCATTGCCTTGAATCAGAAATGATTCTCGAGCTTTGGAAATCGCTGCTCTCCTACTCAGAAACGTTTCAGAACAAATACTCTATCTATGAAATTGTATTTATTTAAAATTTTAATTGGAAAATTTTTATTATTTAGAAATTTTCTAATAAGATACTTTATGCAGAAAATCTTCAAATTTAGAATTAATTTCAAGATATCTTTTAAGTTCTTGTAAAAAAATATTTTTAAATAAATTTAAATTAACATTGCTTGAAAATTTATGAAATCTATTAATTTTAAAATTAAATAAAAATGTCTTGTTAAATAATTTAATATATGAAATTTGATGATCAAAATATATTCGTAAATCTAAAAAATCAACAAATTTAGAATTATCATTAGTTTTTTGTAAATTAATAAATTTTAATAAATTTTGTCCTTTACATCCTCAATTGACCAAAGAGTATTAAAAATAATTAAATCATCTACATATCTAAAAAAAATTAAGTCGAAAGGGGGTATCAATACAAAATTGATATTCATAAGCCAATAAAAATAAATTAGCAAGATTGTTACTGTAATTCACCCCCATCAAATTCCTTTACTTTGAGAATATATTTCATCATCAAATTCAATATAATTATTATATAAGTTAAATTTAAGAAAATTAAGAAATTTATTTATAGAGATACCGATAAATTGTTTATATTAAATTCAGAAACTAAGAATTCAATTTGTTGAATTAGTGAATCCAAAGGTATATTCGTAAGTAAGTTTTCTAAATCTGCTGTAGTTATATTAAAAATTTTAGTATTGTTTACACATTTAATAACGTCATTGTGATTATTTGTAAGCCAGTGTATATATTCTATAAAAAAATTCATCATTAAATTATAAATACTTGAAAAATAGCATGTGCTCCACAATACGGAAACGTTAAAAATAACGTCTGTTTATTTTAATATTTGCCAAAATCATCTTTGTATTTTCACTGAGGGTATTGAGATCTCGTTGAATTCTTTTTCCTTTGACAAATTCTTTATTAATTCTTGGATAATTTGAAGATGTGTAAAGAAAATCTTCAGACGATCTATTCAACACCACGAAGATAATATTGGACGCACATCTGTATACGATTTCACTTCTAGTTAAATGACTTCACATCTAGCTGTCAATTGTTCTAAAATTTCCGATCTTGTAAATAGCGGAAAAAGAAATCGAAATTCCATTATATAAATTAATGAGCTCCGCAAAGGCAGCTCGAAAGCTCCAGAGTATATATGTATCGTTTTTATTTTTTTAATTATAATATGTTATATTTTTTAAAATTTATTTGTGTGTTGACCGATAATTAAAAATAAAGAAAAATAAATTGGTGCTCATTGATTGATTAAAAAAAATTCAGGACTTTATAATCCCAAAAATACTTTGCTACAAACTTTGAATTAGGACTATTTTCTTTGTAGCATTACACAAAGTAGTGAACTCCTGCGAGTTCTTTGTGAAACGAGAGATAGGATTTGTCTTTGTTGCAAGTCACGTTTACTGTAATGATTTGCAGTGAAAACGCCTGTCTCACAGGCAGAGAATGTGAAGCTTATTTGTAAGTCCTTTGACATACAAATGGCTTTGAATTCACCGCAAGCATTACAACGACAATTATCATAAGCCGAAGGAAGATTAAAGAAATGGACAACACAGATAAATTTGGATAAAAAATATTTATTGATTTATTACTTGTACTGTTTTACATAACTCTAAAGTGAATTTAAAAAAATAAAAAATTTAAAAGAATAGGTCTCAGCACCACGTCTAAGTGCTGAAAGAAAACGAACTTTACATTTGAAATAGCGGTTCAGTTTCTATTACCAAAAAAATTTTGGTTTCTATTTTTTACCTAATAATTTAAAAAAAAAAAATAAATAAAAAGAAGAATAGCTGCAGGCTAGTTACCTATATTTAGACATTTATCAAGTATAAATGCAGATCTCCTGTTCACAAAGGAAATCTTGAGAAGCTGTTTCGCGCTGACTAACCTCATCAGTCAGAAAAAATGACTCCTTCTGACTGAAGATCTAACTTCCGAACAGAAAGTCTGCATTTATTAAGTAGTTTATTGTCATTTCTTTGCGAATTTTAAAGCATTCCCTATTTTCAGTCTAGTGCTTTAAACATTTTTTCATTTAAATTATAAGACGGTGTATTATTACATTGTTTACATTAACCAAAACAGGAAATACTCAAGAGGAGCTGATTAGTAAAGTAATATCTTTACTCACTTACATTTGAAATTAATATCTGCACCAATTTTAAGTGAACTATCTACAGATTTAAGAAAGACTGATTCTTTAGTAATTTGTCATCTTCGTCTATTTTAATGAAATTGATGAAAGCTTGGAAATATCCTACCAACTTCTAGTCTTCTCCAAGTTCCTTTGTCCAGTACGTCACCTAAAAGCAACAAAGAAATTGAAATAACTTATATTTAATTAAAAAATATGAAAAAAAGTGAGAATATATCTTAATTTGAGACTTATATCGATGACGTATTGTCTATAAAATTTTAGGTTTTATCCGAATTATTTTCTTCTTTCTGCACTTTTTATTTTATAAGAAGCGAAGAGTAGAAAGTTTTACGTTTTTACTGTGCTAAGAAAAACACGATTATTTATTCACTTTTTGATTTGATTTGATTGTGGAGAACGTGGATGGCAGGGAAGCCTAGCACCGCGACCTGTAGGTCTTTTGACTTTAGTGAAACATTTAAAAGGTTTCCATAAGCACTGTCCACAAACACGGCTGTAGACCAAACTGTGAATGAAGCAGCGGCTCCGTTGTGTCTTTCATACTTTACAGGGATGCGACACTTTATCAGCGTAGAAGTTATGACTTTAGGTTCAAAATCTAACTCCTTAAGGCTGATTTCAATTAAAATTTAACCGAAGATTACGAAGTGAAAAAGAGTAATAAAATAATTTCAAAATAGGAACAAGTTAAATGGAAACAATTACAGAAATTCTCACAAATTATAAAGCTATTGTAAATAAAAAAAAAAAGAAGAAACTTGATATCAGAAATATATACATGTAACCTTTATAAGCATTCGATGTAAAACTACACGCTACAGAACACATCACATGTTGAAATAATGAAATGTAAAAATATTAAAAATAAGTTACTAATTGAAGAAGAAAAACAAATGGACTTTCTATGTCATCCTAAGAAAAATAAAATTACTGAAGCATGTCGAATATTGCGAACTGCTAAAGAAGACAACTAATTAATAAAATTAGTTAAAAGTGCTAGCATTGTCAAATATAGTTATATGAAAATTTAATAATTTATATAATATTTGCAGCACATCTGGTAAACATGAAATGATACATGGTGGTGTTGTATTACAACATAGCAATGTAGACTACTTTTTATTGAAATCAAAATAAAAATTTTAATTATATAATTTCAAGCTAACTTATTGTTTAAGTAGAATTGTTTTAAGTATTATTGTATTGTGTATTATTGTTATGAGGGTAGGAGTTATTTCTCAAGTTTTATGCAAATTTTTCTGTGGTTATGTGATACGAAAATCAATTGTAAAACTACCTAGGTCTATTTCCTATTCTAGAATTTTCTCTCAAATTGGCCAAATCAATAATATGCATGTCCAGTTGCGTGGCAGATTCTATCAAAGGAAAGTTTAATGGTTCAGGATTCACATCTGTTGGAAAATATTATGATAATAAAAGTAGCCCAAAGCAGCAAAGGATGAAATCGTTAAGTTGCAACTTTGAGATGTAAACTAATATTTTCTTTTGATCTTTCTTTTCAGCATTTGAAAGTTTCCAAGATATGGTTCGGGATGGGATCTGGTTTAATATTCTCTTAGCTTTTTCACTGTTTTGTTGTTATTTATACAAAACGATACTATAACTAAAAATATTAAATTTACAAATAACTAACAAATTAAAACTGAAGCTCTTTAAATGTTCATTTTTGTTCTATTTTTCGATGTCTCCATCGAAAGGAATAAATTTAATCATTCTTTCATCTATTCACCAATGTGTTAATCTGATAAGTATATATTATTAATATTTAAAAACAGAGAGTATAATATCTAGGATTAAGTAGAGGTTACATCTAAGGAAATAAACTTCAGAATAATCTTATGAGGTTAAATAAAGTTGATTGTATTATTAAACTTTCTTTAAACGTCCGGAGTGATCAATCTAGAAACACAATGGACACGCACAAACTACGCAAGGATTCGCAACCTCGAGCTGTCATCGTGAAGAGACTGGGACGGACCGTTTCGCACTTATTAGTGCTCATCAGCCAGCCAAACTCCACCGATAACATGCTCAGGAGGTACGAAACTTTAGCCATCCCGGCTCTTGCTCCCAAGAGCGGGACCTCTCACCAAAGAAATACAAAATAAAAATTAATAAAGTGAGAAAATACAATACTTCCTTGGCCTGCAACTCGCAAAGCACAAAAGGAATTTAATAGCAGCATTAAATAAGAACTACGCTGTAAATAGAAATTATTAAACTTTCTTTAACGTGCGGAGTGAACAATCTAGAAACACAATGGACACGCACAAACTACGCAAGGATTCTTGGGAGCAAGAGCCGGGATGGCTAAAGTTTCGTACCTCCTGAGCATGTTATCGGTGGAGTTTGGTTGGCTGATGAGCACTAATAAGTGCGAAACGGTCCGTCCCAGTCTCTTCACGATGACAGCTCGAGGTTGCGAATCCTTGCGTAGTTTGTGCGTGTCCATTGTGTTTCTAGAAAGTTGATTATATTTCCAAATAATTTTCTGAATTTACACAACAGTACAATCTAATAGATCTATAGAATCTATTATTCTTCTAGCCCTGGAAACTCGTACTAAAGTCTTATTAACTTTTAACTTGATTAATCCATAACTCGGATAAACACAAAAAATATAGATCGTTCACTGTTAAAGATACTACAATGTCTTTTAGATCTTCTTCCGATAATTGAACTATACAAAAAGTTCCTTCTATTAAACGACGACTTCGTATCCTAGTCCCTTATTCACTATCGGTGTGTGTTATCTTGTCTTGTTTGTAGTGCAGTCTTTGTGTAAGTAAAATAACTAAAAGTTCACTTACTATATGGCTTCCAGGTCAAGAAAGTACGACTTATCTCTAAGAAATATATTCTCCCGATATGACTTTGGGTCTATTAAACATTAATGCTGCAGTCGGCTTTTCATCAAAATCCATAATGTCGGTCGGTGTTCTAAAATCCTTAGACATCTTGAGTCTCACGATCAATTCCCATGGATACCTGGATCGAGAAACTTGAAATATCTCCTTTAGTTTCAAATTCAAATTAGAATCTCAAAAAATAGTAGACTATTTCTCAAAAAAACACAAAGATTACGTTTGCTTTAACTTTACCCATTTAACCTAGCAAACCTCTGTTCTCATCATGAAAATCTTCGCCGCTTCGCCAAAGAATATATAATATATTCTTAGTCTGAGTCCAACGGAATATATTTCTTCAATTCTTTCTTGTTATTTCGCCACGGCAACACAACAAAAGGAAGAAACATCATCGCATCGCTGTGTTACTTAACACTGTCATTATTAACCAATAACAATGATATATGCGATGATAAGTTATTATTCGTAGGGTTTTCCCATATTGTCATTAACATAGTTTCTGTGGATCTCAAGAAGATATACAAGTTAGTTCCATATTGTATCACTAACTTAACATCATCTCATACAGAACATTTTTAAAAATCATCTGAAGTATACGTATTTAACCGTCGGAATCTCAATGGTGCCTCAAAAACAAAAATAAATAATAAAAAAATCACTAATGAAATATTACTGAGAAAATTCTTGTGCCAACAGTCCGCCGGCCTCCATGTATTATTTTATTGCATAAAAATTCAATCTGCGCATTGAATTATTAATAAATAACAATGTGTGAGACTAAATTGTTTTCCAAGTGACATCCTGGAACATCTTTTTCACGCTCTTTGGCGATCATCAGCCAGGAGCAGTCACCAGTAAACAACCTCATCTTATGACACCATTAAGTTATTAATTTGAAAGCGAAATATTGTCTAGTGCTGGCTTAGTCATTTACCTTGCTCTCACGAGGAGATCTGATACTTCAATTGAAGGAGTTCTTGTGGAAATCTATTGTGCTCTTTCATCGTAATGACCAAAAACTGAACCTTTCAAGGCCACACTGAACAGGTGATAAGTACGATGATGGAACTAATATTCAAACACTCGGAGTAATCAAGTTACACTGTTTTGAAAATCATTGCGAATCTTGAAATGGATTAGAAGGATTACTTAAATAATGCAAAGCATGGATGTGAATGGAATAATTCAAAGAGGAGACTATAGAAAACATTCACTATCTTCCAAACTAGAATTTTTCATTTTTTGATAGAAGAGTTCCAAAACTAGAATTATCCCCCCCCCCCCCCCCAAAAAAAAAAAGAGTTAATGGTGAATGTGTTCAGGTGGACCCTTCAATAATTTTTTTTTTTTACATTAATTTCTTCCCCCATCCCAAAAAATAAAATAAAATAGAATAAAATATTATCCCTGTAAAACCTAGGATTGAAAAAACATATTTGCACAACGTTTAGAGCAGCATCAGTAAGTTTCAATAATTTTCCATATTTTGGAACTCAACATCTGATGTAACTTCAAAATACTTGATGAAACAATAAATGCTTTAATATAAAAGCTTTTTGAGCTGATATGGCTTTAAAATACAATGTTCTCTAAACCCGTCTTAAGCTTGCTTTGGAAATATAAATACGTATTGAAATAAGAATGCCTTTTGAATCGAACTGAGACTCTGGGATGGCCGTTTCGAGCTTGTTGAGCTCTTCTCTTCTCAAAAAGGCATTCCTATTTCAATTATGAATTGATTGCTTTCCTTTTACCCTCTAAAGAATTTGTTATTTTTTTTTCTTTTCTTTTTGTGGTCAAATACCTTCTGAGGTCGTGAAAGTGCTACCCAAGGTTTTGAATTCCATATTTTATTCTTGTTTTTTATTTTCTTGTTTTTAGTTGTTGAGGGTCATTCTTTCCATCTCGAATAAAATATATATATATTAATTAAAATTAGAATGGAGAAAGACTTATTGAATTTTGCAGAACTAACGATCTCAAGATTACAAATGGTTTTTATAAACACAAGGATATTCATAAATACACATGGTATCAGCATACTAGACAACTAAAAACAATTATTGACTATATAATTATTAAACAAAGGGCTCAATTAAAATTATTAGACATCAGAGTACAGAGAGGAGCTGAATGTGGCTCAGATCATTTTATGGTGCGAGCAAGACTTGTATTTCCTTATTCGGCTAATGTAATTAGAGAGAAAAGAAATCCCACAGAGCTGGACGATATTGATATCCCAGAATATATGTTGGAAGGATTAACAGAAGAGAGTACAAAAGGACTTTTTCAAGTAAGATTAGATGAAAAATTAGAAGAAAGGAATTGTACTAATACAACCGAACTATATCAACATATTAAATCATCTTTACACCAGGCTGCAAAGGAAGCACTAGGACAAAAAAGAAAAGGCAAAAATTCCCCAAAAAACTTTTGGTGGGATAAGGGACAGTGAAAAGATTGTACAACAGAAAAAAGAAGCCTATTTGAGTGGATGAGTTCAAAAAAGGAAGAGGATAGACAAATTTATAGAACTGTTAGAAATGACACTAAGAAATTAGTAATAGAGAAAAAAAGAACATCCTGGGATAAAAAATGCAGAGAAATTGAGACATATATAGGAGGAAGACGATTTTCAGAGGCATGGAAATTTTTAAGGAATATTAGAAAAGAAGGTAATAATTCATGGCAAGGAATATCGGTTGAGAAATGGGAAGAATATTATAAGACTTTGCTTACAGAAACTAGAAATGAATTTCAAGTAAAAAATACACATATTGATACCATACAACAACCTATACTATTGGAACTTGAGAGAGTTAAAACAGCAATTAAAAAATTAAAGAATCAAAGAGCAAGTGGTCCCGGTGGAATATCAGCAGAACTAATCAAAAATGGAACAGATAAATTGCTAAGATTAATTACACAATTATTCGAAAGATGTTTAAACGGAGAAGAAACACCAGAAGAGTGGAGAATTGGATATTTAACATCAATTTATAAGAAAGGAGACAGACAAAAATGTGAAAATTACCGTGGCATTACTGTAACAGCAACGTTTAGTAGACTGTATGGACGAATTTTAAAAGATTTTCTTGAAGAAGAAATAAGAATGAAAGAAAGTGAAGAACAAAGTGGATTTAGAGCAGGAAGATCATGTATGGATAATATATTTTGTCTTAAACATATTATTGAAAAGGAAATGACGGTGGGAAATCAAATTCATCTTCTGTTTATTGATCTAACGAAGGCATATGATAATGTTCCAATCGCAAAATTATGGAATGTATTAAAGGAAATAAACATAAATTTAAATATTACTAGAGCAATTCAAGAACTTTACAGACAATCAAAGATTAAAGTAGGTCAAAGATTATCAAAAGGCTTTATAACAGATAAAGGACTCAGACAGGGATGTTGTATCTCCCCAACACTTTTTAAAATTTATGTTGAAGCAGCATTAAAAGTTTGGAAAGAAAACTGCAGAGGATTGGGACTTAATGTGAAAGGAACGTCAATGTTTACTCTGCAGTTCGCCGATGACCAAGTCATAATTGCAAAGAGTAAAACTGATTTAGAGAGAATGACGATAACAATTAAGGAAGAATATGAGAAATGGGGACTATACATGAACGTTAGCAAGACTAAATATCTATGTATAGGAGGAAATGAGACGGACCTAAATCTAAATAATAACATGAAAATAGAAAGCTGTGAGCATTATAGGTATCTTGGAGTAGACATTAACAGAGAAGGCAGAGACTCACAAGAAATTAAAAACAGAATTTGTCAAGGAAGGAAGGCTATAAAACTATTAAATTCTATTTGGTGGAGTGAAGAGATCTCTAGGAAAAGAAAGTATAATATATACAATTCTATTGTAAAGAGCATCTTGTTATATGGGGCAGAGGGATGGAGAATTACGGAGACAGAAAAAAAGAAATTAGCGGCAGTGGAAATGGATGCTCTAAGAAGATCATGCAGGATATCAAGAATAAGAAATGAAAGAATCAAAGAAATGATGAAAATAAAAGGAAACATTTTGGACGATCTTCAAAGAAAACAATTAATTTGGTTTGGTCATGTTAAAAGAATGAATGACGAAAGACTGCCCAAAATCGCTTTTGATTACAAAACAAATCAAAAAAGGAAACGAGGAAGACCACGAAAGGCTTGGATGGACGATATTAAAAAAGCAAAGAAGTCTGGAAGAGGAATGGACCCTTGATCGGAAGACCTGGAATAGACTTCTTGCAGATTCTTTCGGAAGGCGACACCTGACGCCATGAACCGAGTTTATATATATATTAAAATTAGCTGAATGCGATACTCTGAAACAAAATAAAAGTTCCAAGGCAAATATATACTTAAAAAAAAAAAAAAAAAAACAAAAAAAAAGACTATCTCTAAAACTAGCATAAAAGAATGTCAGATCACATTCTTAGAACTTGAGATTTCTATAATAAAGCAATACTGTTTTCCAAGATCTTTAAGTAGTTTAAGTAGAAAATTTTGAAGAGTACGACAGAAGAACAACAGTAAAAAACAGTAAAAGCCAACTAATAAATCTTCAAGGATGTCTTATAAATTTTTGTATAGGCAAGTACATGACATCTGAGATAGATTGAAATTAGTTTTCATTACTGTAGTTTCTTCTTGGAGATAACTGTCAATTTTATTATTAATTATTGTCAATAACTGACATTAACTGTCAATAATTAAGCATTAAGCTCTATTTTAAGTCACTTCATAACCTGGCCAAGAAATTACGATCCTTATTAATATCTTTTTTATTTTGAAGGTTTTTAATTTTTATATCAGTTTGTGTAATAGCTTCTGCTACGATAATCATAAAAAGAAAATCTGGCTTTAGAATTCCTATTTTCTTTATCTATAGGAACCAAAAAAGGAACTTTAATGTCAGTAAATACATTTTATCTTTTTTTGATTTGTTAATGTTTTATAATCTTTACGTGGTTAAATGCTAAGTTTCTAAATGATTTATAAAAATATTAAAATTGTTTATAATATTTATTTTCTGACAACAATTAGATAAAAATGCTATTTTGTTTTAAGTAATAAATTATTGCCTTAAGAATAATTTAAATTTACTATACACATGTAATTGTATCTACTCTATCTATCTATCTATTTGCTGGTAACTTATGTATAATGGACCTAATCGTCAAATAGCTACTAGGCAAATTGCCTGTTCGAATGTAGGAATCTAAATTTCACTACCATATAAATTTAGAAAAAAATATATAAATCTTTTCAAACATAAAAATGTAATTACTTGCATTACTAAAGAAGTATTAAATTACCAGTCTGTTTCCTCAAAGCAACAGAATTGTAATTTCTAAACTACTTTCAGACAAAAATTCTATTCCTATTCAGGAATCACTGGCATTTATATACAATTATGTACAATACGTATAAGCTATGTGTGTGTGTGTGTGTGTGTGTGTGTTAATTATTTTCTTAAACGCATTAACTTACAGCATATAATTCTTTTTACGTAAAATTAATTTACACGAAATGTTAAATTGCATTCGTTTGAAGAAGATCTCCGAAACTAGTCGCGTCTATTAATTATTTTATATTTTCGGAATTTTATATTAATTATATTTGCGCATTTCCTAACCTTTTCAGATTTGTCAATTTTTAACACAAGTCAAATTTCATATGTTAAATTCTATAGTTTTGTTCTCAGATTGAAAAAAAAAAAAAACTTGATCTAAATTGTAACAAAATATATAATAACTTATATGTATACATGTGATTGCATAATATACATAATAATAAGAACAGTTGCCTTTACTAATTGACTTTTAATTGACCTAATTCAATCATAGTTTCGGAAGACAGTAATCAGTCAGAAAGTAAAAATCATTTTTAAATATCTCTTTATTAGTTATTTTGAAAGTGACAGCTAACAATGCATTAGCGCGGGCTTTGATTTGATTAAGTTAATTGGATTAAAGTGACTTAAGTAACTTTGACTTTTATAACTTTAATAACTTTTATAACTTTGACTTTAATTAAGTCACTTTGACTTAAACTTTGACTTTAATTAATTTTCATCAAAACGAAAACCTGAAGGTAGATTGCATTCGATTGATATTATAATTTAGAAAAAGAGTTTTTTGAGCTTCTCGCAACTGAGCCAAACATCAAGGGTAAATTCTGCTGATGATTCCTAATAAGGATGAAACAGCCATTCAGAATTCCTGTTGATGTTGGCTCAGTGCGAGTTTTTCTTTTTTTTTTTTTTTTTTGTATGAAGTTTTCAAGATTTCAATAAAGTAAAAGAATAAGAAAAAAAAAAAGAAAATTCAGCAACATATTAAGGAAAATAATATTAAATTCTTTCAGGGAACTTGTTCTAGTTTCAATATTTTCCATAAATTTTCCTAGAAAATGTAATTTAAAATTATTACTGAAATTTTTTCGTTAAATTTTAAAATTTTCAACGAAAAGCTTGAATCTAGGGATAGCTTAAGACGCTTTAGCAACTTTATTGTATGGATTAACTTCACACATTCCGTTTTTCTTAAAGAATGCTTGTGATTCTTTTAAAAAAATATCAGAAATAAAAGAGATGAAATCCTCGCATTTCTCTAAACTCGGAAAGTTGTAATTAATTTTATCGCCGCTCTCGTAGAAACATGAGCCAGGGAAAAAAAAAAAAATCTTAATGCCAACAATAAAAGCGTTCCTGTCGTATTTTGTTTATAGAGACGGTTAACAAACACAATTCCCCTTTGAGGGCGCCACGGTATTTCATCAATTAAACCTAATTACACAAGCCGTAATTATGGCAAGTGCCCTTCTCCCGGTCTATAGTTTTGGCCTTCAATTACTTGTCCGTGCTTAAATATTTACGAAGATTCATTTCTTCGGGAAAGCAGCTAAATTAACAGAGGCTAAATTAGCAGACTCCGGGAATTAGAAGCGCCGTCTTCATTAGACGGGAAACAGTTGCAGGACAGCCTTCATTAGATCAATTGCGTAACTGCATTGTCTCGGGAATTTTAAATGCGGTTTTGCATTAATTCCAACACTGCTACAGAACATTGAAGTTTTTTATTATAAATTTTCTTTTAATAACACCTCACCTTGTAAACAGTTCAAGGGAAACTACAATACTTCCATGAATGTTCTAGAATGGTTTTTGTAGTGTAAGTAACGGAATTAACAGGAATGGGAAAGTTACTTTTAAAAAGTTAACAAGTTACCAGAAAATTAACAGAGTTGCAATTGTAGTTAGTTACTGAAAAAGTACCTGAACTGCATTTACACTAATTTTAAAAGTTTTTTTTTTTTAATTCAAAATCTCGTCTGTTGCATTAAGGTTATCCTTGAGAAGTACTGTCTTATGGAATTATCCATAGAATAAACTACAAATGGATCATTAGAATTCTACAATAATTATAACGCTTATTGAGTATTAAACTTAAAAATATTACGAAATAGTCATCAGAATGTTTTATTCACTTTAAATCTTAAGATGTCTTTCTTAAGATGTCAAATCTTGAGTAGATAGAAAACCACATACCATTCCTCCAGATTCATTTAATTTAAATCTTGTATAAACTCATGAAATTGATAGACCAGCAAATGGATATCTCCGCTCGCGTCTTCTTCTCTCGATTTGCTCCACTCCCTTTTCAAATAGGAACAAAAAAGCTAAATTTTTATAGAAAATTGTAATAACCGTGACAATTTTACATACCTACTTACATACCTTCTTACTTTATATAACATAAATAAAAACAATTTTTATATTAGTGACGTTTGCTTACATGTAAATTAGAGGAATAGTTAATATTCCTCTAATATGTGATAAAATATCTAAAGTAATCACCAGGATTTTGCCGGAGTAAATAATCTAAATATCCGAAGTGTGGCTAGTTAAAACCAATTCGAACTATTTCAACATTTGAAGTGTTATCAGAATACTTAAGTTAAAAGGTATCACAGGAGATCTCAACGTTTCTCTCGGTCGGGAGATCAATCCAATGTCCTCTCGTCTTTAACCCCAGGAAAGAAGCCTAGTTCCATTTTAGTGACTCTTTATGACCCGTCTGTAGGAGAAACAACTACTGAAGAAAATTCCCCCCTATTGCCGGGAATTGCACCTAGATTCCTGAACTACCAGGTCCATATTACCAGAATAGATTTAGAAGTACGAAGACCGTTTAATGTATGCTGGCACAAACCAAGCGACAACACGTCACAGTTCAAAGAACCGATTGCTGTGGAAGATTTAGTATCGCTGAATACTGCAGCAAGCGGAAGTATTTCTTTCAGAAGAAGATAAAAAAGAAATCTAAAATCAGTTTTCAACACTTCATAGCAACAGATTTATTAAATTAGTCTTTTTTGGAAAATAAATACGTTGGCGAATAAAAAGTTATTTATACATCTGAAGTCCTATTTCTGAAATGAGTTCCAGTAAGTAAAATTCTTTCTTTGCTATTGAAAATTAAATGACTTCAGTGCGAAAATCAATAGATCGCGTCATCTGGTGCAACATAGTAGCAGCACAAACTTGACAAACCTGAAAAATAGCCCAAAAAATAGTCTGATTTGTATTGATGTTTTATTTCCAAAAATTCTCAAAAATAAGAAGGAAAAAAATAGTAAAGTAGGCTTTCTTGAAGTCTTAAAATTACTTTTAAAATTGAAAACTATTTTTCAGTTTTTTATTTATTTTTTATATCTAATTTCAAAGATAAACCTCGACAAACAACCGCTGGTTGCAGTATCCGGCTACACAGAATCGTCTGCAGCAATCGGTTCTTTGGCATCATGTCGCGTGGTTTGTGACGTCACACTTAAACGATCTTAATACTTCCAAATATATTAAAAGAAAGTAGACTAAAGTCTTAAAAGGAAAGCGCCTGAATCATTCTTTGTACAGTTCTTCTTCGACAAAGTTAGATACAAGTCTATCTAATACCAGCAATTCCAGTGCCATCATTAGATTTATTCGATAACTTATTGGAAAACAAAGAGATAAAGAATCTATCAATTATTCACTGTGTGACCTCGTATTCTTTTTGGTTTCTTTTTATTTAATGAGTAAGTTACTGAAAGGATTTGCATTCTACTTTTTCAAAAATGTTGCTTTTTTTTTTGTAATTTTTCTTTAAGTTTTTTAAAATCGAGAAAATAATACAAATTCAAAATCTAGTTTATTTTTAAATTAAAGAACTGATAAATTCAAGCACTACACGATTTCCGTTTTTTTTTGAAAAAAAAAATAACATTTTTATTATTTTTTGCTATTGCATAACTTCTTCAAGTTGTCTGAATCCACTCAATTTTAATCTTATTAAAGCATAGGATTAATCGAAAAGGATTAATCTGTTGACGAATGATTTGGATCTCTTGTTTAGAACCTAAAACAATGTTAGGGAAGTTTTGTCACCTTCATGTGCTAATTTCTCGGCAAGAAGGAAAAAATTCAGAAGGAAATAATTTTCGTGTATACAAAGTTATGAAATCTCTAAAGAGATTCAACCAGAGATTCAAGGGTTACATAAACACACATAACAAGATAACAAACAAAACAGAAGACAAAATTGGTCGTGAATTGCAACACTTCGTTTCATATCTTTAAAACTAAGATTTTGATGTTGTCTTTCACTAGAAGATAATAGGATAATTTTTACTTACAGATTTCAATGAAAAAGTTACAATATACATCCATATATGCAGCTTCCTAATAATAAGTTACTTAAAGTTAAATAGTTCAGTTTTATTCAGTAAAGAACGATTTTAAATCATTTCTAATAAACCCGATATTTTCCCTCCGAAATTCAGAAATTGAAAAAGAACTTCTAACTTTTCTTTCTTTTTTTGTTTTTTTCCAAAAAATCCCTGACTCCAGTTTTCTCACTCTGTTAACTCGATATCGAAGGAAGCGAAAAAAAAAAGAAGAATGAGGGAAATACGAAAACGAAGAAAGAAAGAAAAGAGACAGAAAAACATCATTCAATTATCCGACTAGGGGCTCTCCCCCTCTGTGAGGCGCGAATAATTCGATGTGTCAGGAAGGTTCAGGATGAATCCGGGCATCCAATAGCGGGAAAAATGACGTTAGGGCGGACCTTAACGAGCAATTGCAGGAGGCAATTTGAAAAGCTGTCGGAGGCCGAGGGACCGGCACTGCGCCTGCGCCAACCGCATGTCAATTCCAACAAATGTTGCTATGTTCATCTCACACTGCTCGCAATAAGGATTTTTACTAATGATTTTTTTTTTCCTTCTCTTTAATTTCACTCTTGAAGAAAGGAGTAAAATTGCATATTAAGGTTCTACAAGCTACGTACGTTTCTCTAAAGAAATTAAGCAAAAAAAAATCGAAAGAACTATTTAAAAGAAAGTATTTTAAAATCAAGGTCTGATTTGAGAGGCAGCGTCTTAGGCTTAAGGGAAAATTACAATTGGGAATTTCTATCTGTCACAAATATAGTAATTTCTCCCAGTTAAATATTGAATAACAGTAATTAAGTATTCAGTTAAAAAAAGACGATATTCTATCAATTTAACATTAAATTAAAAGTTTAACGATATTTCAGTACAGTTCTTGAAAATAAATTAGTAAATTTTGGATATTAATCTATTCACAGCAACCTTTGAATTTGTGTATTGGAAATTTTATATAAAAACTCCTGTCCTAAAATTACGTATTTTACAAGAATTTCTTGATTACTTTTCTTTTAAATCAGGCTGCAGTAAATGTCTCAGTTGAAAGGGTTTTTAATGTAGGAATGTTACTGAAGAAAGAATTCCATTGAAATAAGGGATTAAATATTTTATAGGAATGCTACTACTTATAGATTTCTATTCTCAAATTAATACTGTCTGATCTTAAACATTGAACTGGGATGAATTCAATCCTCATAATTGCTTTTGACAGAATGAAGTCAATCTCGCGAGAGGTTTTTTTTTTCTGTTTTGTTTTGCTTGTAGATTAAGAATCATCTTATGTTTTCCTTACAGAACTTAACAATGATTTCAGAAAATCGTAGATGATTAAAATCATGACTGACCTTTTAACATCTTAACAAGATACCGCCCTAATGAAGGAAAAGAGGAAGACCATCAAGAAAATGGTAGGATGGTAAATCAATGGACGTAACAGGTCTCAAAGGAGGAGACTGGGAAGCGAGAAACGGCGACAACAGTATTAAAATTAGCATAATAAAATAAACGATCTGTTTTTCTTTATTTCTGTTGTAATCTCCAAGTATCAACTATAATCATCAAAGATATACATCGAATAACAAAAGCTTTATTGTTTAATAATTGCAGTCATCTACTACAAAATTGCTACAACCGAATACAATAATTATTGAGTGTTTGACTTCGAAGTACAGTAAAACCTCGGTTAAGGGAATTCGGGTCAACGGAAACCCGGGTTATCCGAAACGCCTCTGAAAATCGAAAATCCAAACAATAATACTGTACTGCACGGAAATAATGAAAAGATGGCGGGACATCGCTGCTCGAAAACATTGGGAGGGACGAAGAAACAAACAAAAATTACTGAGTTTTTTTAAATGAGTAATTCATATGCTACAAACTACAGAATACTGTATATTGATGTAGCCTACTGTAATCCTAAAAATGTAATTTTAACTTTAATAAAAAACGTAAGTGTAGCATACAAAGAGATTTTTGAATTCGTTTGACCTTCAAAAACCTTTCAAAAATACGTATTATAATTACAATACAAAATACTGTAGCTATTTTAGATGTTCATGGCTTAACCGAAAAAATTGTTATCCGAAACGACTTCCCCCCCTTTAGTTCGGTTAACCGGGATTTTACTGTACTTATGGCTGTTAAAACCCTTGAATCAATAAAAAAAATCTACTTCTCGGAAAATTTCTTTAGTTATTAATCCAAACTAAATTCCCCTAATTTTTTTACAGGGGAAAATTATTAGAAAATCATAAAATTTGATTTTAAAATAAAGAAGACAAGTGTTTTTAATAATATTTTTTTTTTACACTTGGCAATATGTGCTTTGGTTCTTGACCCACCTTATTGTCTTAGCTGGGGAAACCCATGGTTTGAAACTTATAATAATAATGGTCCTGTACTACAAGTACACACCACAAAGCATATTATAGTCATCCTCATACAAGCTGTACTGGGACTGTCCCATTCACACAGACAAAACTATACATCACAACAGACCTGACATCATACTTGTTGATAAGGTCAACAAACAGACCTATCTCATTGATATTGCAGTGCCTATCAGCAAGAACATGCAGAAAACTCACGCAGACAAGATCAGTAAATACACCGACCTAGCACATGAGCTCCAGAAGCAGTGGAGGCAGGACCGAGTACGTGTTGTACCAATCGTTCTGTCCACCACTTGTCTGGTGCCTAACACACTGCACTACGTCCTCAGCACACTAGGACTTCACAAAAACACTTTTGCACAACTGCAGAAGGTTGTGGTATTCAACACAATAAGCATAGTTAGGACACAACCATAAATTTATGGAGACAACCACAAATTTATGGACACAACCACAGATCCCTAACAATTCTTGTACACTTTTTTACGTCTTGGCAATATGTGCTTTGGTCCTTGACCCGCCATGTTGTCTTTGCTGGGGAAAGCCAAGGTTTTAAACTTTACGTAATAATAATAGTAATAATAATAATAATAATAATAATAATAATATGTAAGACGAAAATTTAACTGGCTTTGTTAAATTCGTATTAAAAAGAAATAAATATAAAAGAAACATTTTTTTTCTTCACATTGTTCTCCATTTATAACTTACGTACATTGATATGTTGATCTATTAACTAATGGTTAACTCATTCTCATGAAAATTAGTGATTTGGAAATAAGGAGGTCATTAAATAAAATAGTTGAAATTTTGGGTTTGTATAATATTTCTTTTATAATTCAACTATTGCCTTAAATTTCAAATTATTTATGAATGTCTTTTGAGATCCTTTGTCTTTTTTTCACGACATAAAAGAAAAAAAAGAAGTCTGATTGTTTTCTTTTTATATTAGCTACATAAAGAGGAAGAGATTGGAGTAAATATTTCAGTTATTATTAATAGAGAGCAATGTCCATTCTATGGATTTGTTTCTACCTAACATTAATGTAATGTATCTATACTCCATTTTTATAAAATTTATTTCTGATTTAAGTTAATACAGGTACTTTATTTACATCAACATTCAAGCAGTTTTCATTAATGTTTCCTTGAAACTCATTAGGCTTTCATTATTAAGAGACAAAGTTCATCAAGCTTTATGTCACGTTCTGTGGTAGAACAGGAATAACTTCAATTTCGCTTCAGCTTATTAACACGAAAGGAGGGATAAGCTTTACGTAATTTACTGATTACCCCTCTTATTTTTAAAATGTACGAGTGGTCTACACTTGTTGTTAGAATAATGGAAACAAGTTGTTGTTATTACAATGCTCATTCTGTACTGGATTTTGGATTACCCAATGATCTTTTAATAATCAGTACCAAATAGTTATTGGTATTGGCTTATGAGCAGGGCTGTGGATTCGGCAAAACTTTTTCCAACTCCGGACTCCACAGACCTGATTATAAGCACGTGGAATTTCAATAAGGTAAGATGATAATCTCAGTCATATATAAATAGATAAAATAAAATAAAATAAGCTTAATTAGGGAGCAAAAATAGGGTAAACACATTTTTTTAATAAATTAGATGAAAAAAAATGCATATAATTATCATCTGTTGTGAGGCTACTAACAAAGCAATTAATAAACAATAAATTATTTTGTTTTAGCATTTAGCTTTTAAGTTAAATCGTCCTACGTCTTTCTAAATTGTACTATGTCATTAGGATATTAGAAATTTTTGACTATACACTATATACTAACTTACCGTACTAAACTTAGATTATATTTTTGCTAATATGAAAATGTTTATGTACGGTAGTCTACTACAATGCAACTTGGATAATTCGAACGTCTTTAATTCGAAATCGGGGTTAATTCGAAGATTTCTCTTAGTCCCTTGAATTTCTTATTAAATCAACGTTAAAAATCGTGGATAATTCGAAGTTCAACTTCCTTAATTAGAAGTTTTATAAAAAATTTCGAACCATAACGACTTTTCGGCGTTTCATCATTAAGAAATTCGACACCTGATAACTGAAATCCCCTTCCCGCCACTGTTCGACACGTGACGCTTCAGACGCCATTCGAGCTTCCTGCTGGCAGTGTCACCATGTCTTTCAGCAAACCATGCGTGTACAAGAATTTAACGTTCGCTGAAAAGGTCTCCGTCATTCGCGAGGTGGAAAAGGGTGTGAAGAAGAAATGCCAAATCGCCAACGAGTACGGGATAGCGCCGAATTTCGTCGGTACATTGAAGGACAAACCAACCTAAGTGAAGCTGTTTTCCGTTCACTAAACATGCTTGATGATTTTGCTAACCTTAAGCGACTGAATTCTACAAAACAATCAGACATTGCACAATTTTTTGAAAAACTATAATTTTCTGTATTGAATGTAATATGTACTGTAGCTTACATAATGTAAATCTTATTTTATTTACATACATATAGTGTTTAAGTCTTTCATACCATGATCTTTCTGAATAAATATTTACTTACTGACAGAATAATCTTTTCAAGCATTCATTGGACCTGAAATTAAAGTTAAAAGATGTAACTTGTTTAATTCGAAGTCTTGGATAATTCGAAGTTTTCTAGTGGTCCCTTCAGCTTCGAATTATCCAAGTTGCACCGTATTTACTTAATATTTAGTTTGTACAGTGAAACCTCGGGTAAAAAATTCTTTTTCCGATGTAAACAAGACAACGTAATGCATTTATTTGTATAATGTATTTATTAAATGTAATTATATTACATTTAATTTATTTTGTTGTTTTCTTTCTCTTTATTTAATACGTGAAGTACACGTATTCTTTGCGTTTTGTCAGGTAAACGACCGGATGTTAATAAAAAGGAACGATTCTTTCATCTTGAAACGGATCGTCTCTATTTCATTGATTTCAATGTTTCGGGTTACGAACGTTTCAGGTTTCTCACTCAGGATAATTTAATTTCCAACCTCCTAATTTTTGATATTTTTAAGGGTTTTTTAAAAGATTTTATGTTTTGCAGAAAAAAGATCTCTTGAAGAATTGTTGTACTTCAACAATTACATTTTCCTAAGTGTATTGTTTGATATGTGAGTACATTGTTCATTTATATTTAATCATTGTAATTTGGGCCCCACAAAAACATAAGGTCCTTCCGGGATTTAGGCAGTATCATGAGATAGGCTGCACTCACTTTAGGATTGAACTGTTAAATCACAATGAGATTTCAGGAAATAGATCTTTGTATGATAACAAGATGTTTTTCAATTTCTGAAGAGTTTGTGGTATTTTTTTGATTGCGACATCGTTATTACTTGGTTGAAAACAACGAAAATAAGGAAAGAGCATTTACTGTTTATTGACCTCTGTTATTAAGGAACTTCAGCTAAGGCTGGTGGAAAATATCAAACTATGCATCTTACCCTTGCAATGGCGTCTTACCCCAGGCATCGTGGAATCTTATACATGCAGATTGAACAAGATGGCAGTTGGTAAGGTTTTTTAAACATTGCTTTTGCTCCTAGATGATACACAATTCTGCCTATTTTTTTATTCACGCACATAAATATTCAGGGAATATTATGATTATAACTTATTTACTTTTGGTCTGTCAAGGCAAAAAAAGGCCTAATGATGGCATCTCCCCTCAGTCTACTATATTTCTAAGCAAATAAATTAATTTAAATTATTTTTTCTGTACTTTCTTTACTACCAGAAGTAAAGGCTTTATTACAAAATAAATACAATAAATAAATCACGAATAAAGAACAAAAAATATTTCGAAAATACACAATCCAAAGGGGGTTGCGATGAAGCTGATTCAATGTATAGAATGTTTATGAAAACTGAGGCCTATATAAAAATATTTAGATATATATATGTATTACATTCGAATGTGCATATTTAAAATTAATAATTAAAAATAAATTTATAAATAGAATATCTTGATAATAAATTTATTTTTAAAGGTAAACTAACGTAAAACAAAAATGTTTTCATAGCTTTCTGGAGTGTGATATAACACCCACTCATACTGTGATGTAAATAGAAAAGTTCAGTTTACTTTTTAAGCGGGCGAGCGTTGGGCTGACCACCCGATCTCATCTCAGTCCGGGTCACTGAAACTTTGGAGCCTTACCCCCAGCGTCCCGATAGGCCCCAGTGGGCTAACTAACCTAACCTTACTTTTTTAAGCTTCTTGAATATCTTAACGATTAAAACTAATTGTTAACTTAAAATAAGAATTAACCTATTTAAATGAGGATATCCTTGGTGTTTTTGCTTTCATTTTACGAAAAAAAAATGGAAATACTTTTTTTTTTGTAATTATATTTTCAAAATGTGTGGCGAATATTCGGGAATGACTTGAAACACGTGCCGATGGAGAGACATCTCTTTGGTCAATTGAGTAAGTTACACGACAACGTAATGTTTTTCCCAAATCACATTTAATCTGTGAACATTCTTTAGATATTCCTTGAAATGCTTCCTGAAACAAATTTTTTTCTTAAGATTTTCTTATTTTAATAAAACCAAAATTCAATTATATTCCTAAATAAAAATTTATAAAAAAATTAATAAAACTAATCAAATAAATGCAATAATTGAAGCTGTAATTGCATAATCTTCAGAGGTTTATAATGTTTTGATAATCAGCACAGATTGGTTTGGGCAGACTTGGAACAATTAACATTTCGTTAGAATCGCGAGAGAAGTAATTCAGTTCGAACAGTTCATAGAAACAGTAACAATATAAAAAGTACACGTATCTGAATCAATTTTTTCCTTTTGGGGATGAAAGACTTCAAGATAGTACTGTTTGAGATAATAATCTATCTCTTCAGCAATCCCAGCTATGGTAGAACTACTAATAATATATAATTCACAAGACATTCATTTCATAGCCCACAAGATACTATCAACGGAGCCACGCAAGATGTGAAGGGGAGAAAGCTTTTAAGAAATTCTGTCCTCTACTGCCAGAGCCGTTTCTAGGTGTTCTGCCACCCTAGGCGAGAACTGAAAAATGCCGCCCCCCTCCTTTTCAAATGCCGCCCCCACCAAAAAAAAAAAAAAAAAACCAACAAAACAACCAAAAAAAAAAAAAAAAACAGAATCTTCAATTCAACAACCAAAACAAAAAACGACAATCCTATTTTAACAACCAAAAAAAAAATCGGAATCCGTCCTTCGGCCGCCCTAAAATTTTGCCGCCCTAGGCGGCCGCCTAGTCTTGCCTAATGGTAGAAACGGCCCTATCTACTGCCGAAACTAGATGTTGCACAGATATGAGTTGTACCTTCTTGGAAAATTTACGACTTAAAGAGGTGGAAAAAACGATTTAAAGAGGTGCGGTCACTTCCTGCCTTACAGGAAATGGACATGTCAGCATTTCTACGGCCCATACTGTAAGTCGTACAGACATGAGCCATACTTTATTGGAAAACTAATGACTTGTAGAGATTGCGAAAAAAATACGAGTTCCGGTATGACGTCATGTTCTGGCTCACCGGAAGTCGACAAAAATGAACAATCATTTCTACAGCTCCAAGTCGGACAGTGATGCTGAGTGATACCTTATTCGAATCGTTATGATTTATAGAAGTGGGGGAAAAAACTGAGTTCCGGTCTGCGGTCACTTCTGCCTCACAATCTCGTATGAAACCAGTTTTTTTCTTTGTTTTATCTTGGTTTACACAGCCAAAGGATAAACAGTATGTTCAAAATGGAACAATTGAAATAGGCTCCTCTGTTTTTCTCATGATTCTCTTTCATTTCTACAATAACAGCAGAAAAATTGACATCTTTTTAAAATACCCTACAACTCGTTGTGTTTTAGGAAAGACGACTATGGAAGCTACAATTGACTGATCAGCAACGACCTTGGAGGATACATATGCGACTTCCCTATTATCTTCCAAATTAGTTTAGACTTCAGAGGATATAAGGAGATATGCAGAGTAATCTAGGCTTCAGAGCATCATTCTGGCTACGGTCAGAATTCTGTGAAATCTTATATTTTTTTCCCCTATTCTAAAATATTTAAAATTGTGGAATTTATATTGCATGATACACTAGAGCCCCGATTATCCGCGGAATTGGGTGGCAAGGGCTTCGCGGATAACGAAAATCGCGGATAACCCGAAAAAAGAGTAAAAATGAGGTGTAAACACGAAAAAAAATATTTCACCATTAAAAACTACGTTTTATTGTACAAAAAAACATAATATGTAAAAGTTTTAAAATATGTACAGTACAGCAGAAACCTTTGCTCTACGTTTGCATCCACAAATTCCGAGAAGACCTGTAGGATCACGATGAACAATAAACCAGTCAGTAATTTTTGACCTTCGCACTGTAGGGCCTATTGTATTTTCCCTGTTGTTGGCTTGGATTAAAATTTGTTTTTTTGAAGTTCGTAATTAAAAAATTTTTTCGCGGCACTCGCGGATAATCGGGGCTCTACTGTATTATGAATATGATACTTGCAATAACTAGAAAAGCAATAATAAATTCACAATTAAAGATTATTTCCAAAAATTAATGTTCCAGTCTCCACAAATCTCAAATAGATTTCTTTAGTATATTAAAAAAATAAAAAGGGCATAAAATTATTAAAAAAAAGCTATGCTACTCACTGAGTAGAGCTGCTTCATTTAACTTAAAACAATTGTTCTAAATATTAACTTAGTAAAGACTTGGTCTCATCCATTAATGTTGGAATTATTTAAAAGTTGCATTAATTCTAATGACAATACATGGCAGGCTAAATTCATACTCTTGTGTATTTTTAGTTATTTTTAAGAAATAAAATGGAAAGATAAGTGTTAAAGAGAAAACGAAGAGTCTTTTATTCAACATAGAAGACTTTAAGGTTGTAAAGAGACCCAATTTAGCAATTGGAAGGACAACAAAAAATAAAAAATACCTAATCTTCTCTAAATATTTCAAAGTGCAAAAACCATGTACAATAGATTATTACTAAAATTTTCTTGAAGTAAATACAAATACAGGTCATTTGTCCTTTCTTTCAAATGAAGTATTGTAATTACTCCACATAAATATCGAACTCTTCAAGAAAAAAAAAGAATTGATTACTGCTATCACTCCGTCAGTTTTCCTATCTTTTGTAGATTAATGAAATATCTTCTGAAAAATACAAAACACTAGCACATCTTTTTCAAGTTATTTGAATTACAATAAAAAGAAAAACAAAAGTGATTGAAGACACTTCTTTCGAGAAAAGCAGAAAAGATTCATTATTAAACCTCTTTAAGTTCAATACATTATCGAAATCAATCAACTATTTCTTGGCATACTCAGTTTTTACTTTAATTTTATCTGCTTTCATAAAATTCCATATAAATGTTTTACAGATTTGAATTCTATGAATTGTAAATATTCCACTTGAGTAACGTAATTTTCATGTAACTTTGCAGCTTTGTTCAAAATAAGTAAAGATGTGTTTTGGATGTCACTGCTGTTTGCAATGAAGATAAATTATAAAGAGATAATGGAAGACCACAGAAACGCCAGCATCACTTAAGAAAAATAAAGTTACATTGAGCCCTGCTAATCATGTTGGTTTTGTTTTTACTGATGCACTTGGATTAAGACTGGTAGTTCGGACCTCTGCAAGTATTTTCACCAATGGACTGTACACAAATACATTACAAACTTATTTGAATTAGATCTCAAGTACCAAAAACGAAATATTGATCTCTGGATATGGAAGAAATAAGAAATGCAAGGTTTTTAAGACAAAAAAAAAAAAAGTTACCCAATTATGGATGGTCTAGTACGTAGTTTGGGATATATTTTATATTGCATTGTATTACAAGCATTATATGGATGATCAATCCGTTAGACTTTTATTAACAGCTTTTAAAAGTGAATAAAAATTTAAGTGTAGAACTTTCTTTACTAATTTTGCTGTGGAAACTGAGACTTAACCTGAAACTTCTTTAAAAAAGTAAAATCGTAAAAAAAGGTAAATCAACACTTTTTTTCCTAACTGTTGTAAATTGTTGTCTACCAAAATAAAATTCATGATTTCTTTCTTATCATTTTTAAATCAAAGGTTTTTGTGAAAGTAAAAACTAATTATAAACATGCAGTCAACTGACTAATAAAAAATATATAGGGACTCTATTTCTAATGAAGTTTGAAAGTGGAAGAGGCGAAAGAGTTCAGAAATAGATTGATAATAAAGTGATTAATAAAATACATTGGATCTATAGAGAAAACTCTTAGAAGATTAAAGAATGGCAAAAACGTAAAATGATTTTCTTATTGTTTCAATAGTTTTAATCCGATCTAAAAGCTACAAACCTTGTCACTGTCCTGAAAAAAAAAATTTAAAAAATAAAACAACGAGATCAGATGGAGAACGTTTTTATTATAAAGGAAATTTAATGCAAATAAATAAATAAAAATAAGTTTAACTTTTTGGAATTCTATTGTGCTATTATGTTGTGTCTAGAAGATGCATAAAGAATTTTGTTCATTATTTATATCTGGTAATATGTATGAACTTTCAGTAAAAGATTATTTTTTTTAAAAAAATTCAACTTTACGACTTCAATTACTAACTTCATATTTAATACTATGGTTTTAACAATGTTATGATTTTCTTTATAGAAATTTTCTGTCTATTATATATTCTAATAATTAATATCTACTTAATGTTTGTGTTTTCTAATAATAAATATCCATGATTGGCATCTTTTTATCTTCAAGATACTTGAAATAAATCAATCCAATTGGTCGAAATCCCGTGGTTTAATGGTATATTGATTTTAGAGTGGGAAGGAGAGATTCATGTACTGCGATGCTTCATGTACAAGATGTCGTTTATCTGATCTTCAATGGAGAATAAGAGCAACATCGTGAATTTTTATAAGGTTCTCGGTTACTGCGCAGTTCACTTTGTAATTAAAATACAATAATCTGTCATCTTTTGTTTTTAAACGATTCCCGAAATCCATAAAACATTATTTATGATGTACCGTTAGTTAAAATATATTTACCACAAAACTTAGCAGCAAGTAAACTATAGCATTAAAAACAAATTGCGGCTGTGTCTTCCGTAAGATTTAAGTTCTCGCTCTTCTATCGTATTTCTTCATCCTCTAACTTTCGAAAACTGATTTGTATTTCAGGCAATTGCTTCAAATCTTCGTACTCTGTCAGATGAAAGAACCTTGTTTATGATTATCATCATTCATCTGTTTAAATTAGCTCAAAGATCGAAACGTTTTCCTTTTGCAACAATAATACTTTGATCTAGAAAAATAGGAGGGAATATTTCACAAGCAATTTGTAAAGAGAATTCAAACCGTTTGCACTAATTCCAGCTGACAAGAAGTAATAACGAAGCCCTGTTGTTCTGGAATCTTCAAAAGATCTGCAATTGAAACATGTCCGTTAACACAGCAAAGCTATTTCCTTAAGATAGTGAATGGAAAGCAGAGAAAGAAAAACAAGAATTAGAATATCTTCATTCTCCTAAATTTCAGTAACTTACATTGACAATTAACTTATTCAAAACATTTAGGGTTTTTTTTTTTCACTACACAAGTAGATACATCCTGTTTTAATAAGGAGAAATTTGTTTTGCAGAAACAAAATAACTTTTAAATAAATTATACTTAAATTAATTAAACTTAATTAATTGGAAATTAACTTTTAAATTTGATTTTTTTTCAGAAATTTTCTTTTAATTGCTAATTAGTTTTTGGAAAATTAATATGCAGGCTAATGATTAAAATTAATATGTATTATTGGTATTTCGATTAATTTATTGTCGATAATTATTTATTTCTTGATGACATATCTTATTACCTTAAGATCTGAAATATGGATATAATTTTAATTTTATCTTTAAAATTTCATAAACTTGGTTTTAGTCTATTATTTGATTTCTTTATTTTTATTCTTTAACATAACATTATTATTTAACAGACAGTTAAAATCTATTTTATTATCGAAATGTTATATATTGCCTTCTATTTATTATACGCTTTCTTTCATTTCATTTGCCATTTTTATTATTATTTTGAAATCACTGCAATTTTTCTTTTGTTCCTTCCGGATGTCGTTCAGAGGTCTATTTTTTTTCTGTCTGTAATCGGGTTGAAAGGAAATAAATCTGGAAGACTGTCGATATTGATTTTGTCTTTGTGTGGTAGCCTCCCCATTACTCAGCGCTGATTGTTGGATTAGTTATTTCTTTGGAGTCCGGAGTTTAGGACAAGTGGGGCTGCTGCCTTCACCGAAGCTAACTCGGCGAGCGACGACGTGCGATTGGGTAGACAGCCAACGTTCGACAGCCATTAGCGGCCATCAATCAATTAGGCAGCGCGGAAACTCATTTAAAATTAGCCAATGGCATGGAATGAGGGGAGAAAGAAATTCTCCCAAGACCGCATTGTGACGTGAAGCAGGGCTGAATTGAACGCCAGTTGGAGATCTGTCAAAACCAGTCACTGAGGATTTCGAACATTTTTCAGCCATTCCTACTGCAAAGAACTTAGCTGGGAACTTTGTGAATGCTTTTACCTATTTTTCCCTTCTTTTCATATTGTGTGCAGCAGAGATCTTCACAACTGTGAATATGCTATTGAATTCAATGGGAGCACATCTAAAACTTGTTAGAAATGGAAAACTTTTAGGTATTTTTTTTCGGATTAAAAAGAATTACTTCAAGCAAAAAAAAAAAATTTGAGATAAGTTTTAACAAATCAATTAAAATTCATTTAATAGCGTAATTATCTTGAAAACTTTTCTATTACAAGAAGATCTTAGCAAATTTATTTATTTTTGTTTGAAGTACATAAGATTATCTTATTACATCACAATAATATTTTATTAATGATCTTAATTTGTTAAGTTTAACTTAAAATACAATGTAGAAAAGTATTCACGTGTTCTTATGTTAATTGAAAACCTATTTTGGCTACTATTGATTATTATATTTGTTCAAAAAAAAAGATATTCACAATTCTAAATGCAACTAAAACATTATAATATATAATCTCTTCAAAATCCATAATATGATTGCTTCTCAAATACATTTATTTCATAATTAAAAGCAATAATTAATTTTAGAAAAAAAAAAAGAAACAAAAAAAAAAAAAATAGACTATCTTGGACATTCGAAGCAAGTTTCTTCCTAAAGCCAATTTATAACAAAATTTTTAAAAAATATAAAGAAAAACAACATTTAAATGTTTAGGATATCTTTCGTCACCTGTCAAATATTTATTTATTTATTACAATGTTTATGACCATTTTACTATTCAATACAAAAAGGATGGTTATTTATTAATCAACAAAGGATGTTTAGTTTATTATTTACGAAATAATATTTACGGTTAAACGATTTGTTTTGAGTTAAAAATTAGAAATAAAAAAATAATATCTAGCATATATTATGTAAAATTCCTACTAATCCTGTAGGCCTAGGCATTAAAACGATCAATATATAAGAATAATTTTTTTTTTTATTTGATTAGGAATAAGTGAACATAGTTCAAAAATATGAAACCACAGTATTTTAATGAGTAAGATTATATGAACTGCATTATGTAATTTTTACAAATATTAAATAGTGTCGTTAAGTAAATAGTAATAAATATTATTAGGCTTAAACAATTCATCTGATTAGCATTAAGTATGATATAAATTACTGATGTTATTACCATTTCTTTTATTATTAACGCTTTTTTTTTATTTTTTATTTTTTTAATTTTTAAAAATTTTAGTAATTCTTGGAAGCCTTTTGATAATAACGACTTTAGTTTTCAAACGATTTCAAACAGAAATTACTGATAAGAAGATGAGAAATTAAATAGTTATTGTTAACCTATAAAATGATGGTAATTTTATTTACAAATTCTACGTTTTAGAATTAAATAAGAAATTAAAGTCAAATTTATGTACCGTATTGTCCGGCGTATAAGACGACCCCAATTTTTCCAATTAAAATATAGAGTTTGGGATATACTCGCCTTATAAGTTTCAGCACTCGGCGTATAAGACGACCCCCGACTTTTGAGAAGATTTTCCTGGTTTAAAAAGTCGTCTTATACGCCGGACAATACGGTAATTATTCAAGAATTCTCTCTTAAATTTTCTTTTTTTCTGTTAAAAAAAGAAATAAGTTTATTCTCCTATTCTTCAATTCATCAATTTCTATAATTCTATGGATTATAAAACTATAAGCATTCAATTCATTTCTGAAAGTCTTTTCAATATCAGCTCAAAAACTTAGGAAACTGAAATCTGAGTAGTGTAGGCGTTTATTTGCTTGTATGTTTCTCCCAGGACATCTCTAAGCCGATATTTTTTAAACAAGAAAGTACAAATTTTAGTAACACTGAAATGTCTTGTTATACTGGGTAAAAAACAAAACCAGAACGCTTCAGTCTTTGCAATCCAATTCTAAGTCAGTTATTGTCATCAATGAGCTAGAGGTAGGTCTAAATACTTTTTATAGGCTACCTATGTATATGAAACAATTATTAATCTTAACGACCCAAGAAAAAACGATTACCTTAATATTCTATTATCAATGGCAGGTAATTCTGTGCATCCTATGCTTTTAAATGTTTACTGCGAATACTAACGGAATGATCAGATTTCTCAAAATTTCATTTCTTATATTTGTAAGATGTAGTTAACATAAGATATAGATTTCATATATCTTAGGGACTTCTGACATATAGTGGATTTTTTTTTCTTTAACTAAGTTAGTCTATTATTTTTAAATGTGCCCGACAAGTTTTACGAAGACGCGTACAATTGGCTCAAAATTTTAAAAAAATATATGGGTTTGTTAATAAAGGTAAATACACATTTACCTTTACGGAGACACGGTGAATTATATTCGATATTTCGACAAAAATAGATCGACCGGAAATATTTCAGTACGTAGTTGAAACAAAGAATAATTCAAAACTTTTAAAAAAGGTATGTTTAAAAGTACGTTTAAACAAGGTATGTTCATAGGTAATAATCAAAGTTATCGAGTCTATTTTTTTTTTTTTTTTCCCTCACTTGTAAAATTTGAATTGACAGTAATTTAGATTGGAAATCGACCATCCGGACGTCGAAGAGGAGAGTCAATGTTACAACAGATGAAAACGTGATGTCGGCATTCGTGGCCTATATACAGCATAATAAAACAATAGTACGTTTGCTTCTCTTTTATTTAAAAGCGATTTAGTTTAAACGATGATTTGCATTTTAATTTAATTCTAACTCCACCCGTAGTTAAGTTCTACCTTCGGGGGTGGGAGACCTCACTGAAAAATGGATTCGAAAATTGAGAAATCGACTCAAGTAAAAATGCTTCTTGAATAGTATGAAAAAATGATGTTATCACTCTAAAATAACAATTGTACATTTAGAAAAAATAAAACAACTTTCATCCATTAAAAAAATTTTTGCAAACACAGTCACAAACACACATCCACACATATTGACAAAGCCAACAAAAAAAAAAAAATTATCTTTTGCCTCTTACTCTCTCTTTTCTTTATATATTTTTACTGTAGTATCTTTTTTTGTAAAAATTCTTAAAAAAAAATATAGTCTATATGTATAAATCAAAAAGCAAAACCTAAAATTTCAATTTTTCAATATTTGATCCTTTGATTTATGATAGCGAATATTCAATCATTTTCATTTATTTTTTTTTCAATGGAATTTCTGGAATCATACTTAATAATACTTCTAATATTGCAACGGTTTCTGTATAAATATTTTTCGAAATCATTTATTTATCTGTATTTTGTAGAAATTACTTATCTGTCTTTTATTCATTTTTATCCTTAACCATTATTTATTCCTTTTCTATTTTCTAATTACTGATGTTCTGTTTATTTTTAAATTCTTTTCCGTTGCAGCCGTTGACTCAGTTAATTAATTTAAGTTCGTTAAGTTTTTATCCAATCTTTATTTATATTTTAATTACTTAACCAATCAAATCACACTATGTAAATATTATAAAAACCAATGTTTTTCATTTAATAAATTAATTTAGTTCAGTTCCAGAACTTTACTCGTTGTCTTTAGATCTCAAAGATTCTCCCACAAACACCAGCACAATATTTATTTTCTAATTAATTGGAATGATCTACTGATATTTCAGTGTAGTATTAAAAACTATTAACTTAAAAAAAATATATCTACAATTAAAATATATATTTTTTTAATTCACAATGAAATTCATCAATACCAATTTTTTTATTGGGGGGGGGGGGGATTTCATTGGATCTAAAAAGAAAGTCGTATTTATTTTTAGTAAATGAGAAGAAAAATCACCCAGTCCAATAATGAAAAGGTTGAATTCGGAAATTATTGACTGAAAAACAAAAAAAAATAATTTATTGGAAATTAAATAACTATTATTAGAATTATTAAGTTCTCGTGTATCTACAATAAAATATTTACTATCTCCATATTAATAATTAAAAAGTTAACAAAAGGAAAGCATAATTTTTAAGTGCATTTTAAACCAATATTATTCAAGTAGTTTCTATAATGAAACTAGTTTTATTCTTGTAAATTTGGTTTTTAAAAACCCAAAATTTAATAAAATTTATTTTTCCGGTTTCGACGGATATGTTTAAAAGGAAAGAAAAGCAACGAAGGAAACCGGATGTGAATTATCTAATTTGTTACATTTTTCTGATTCCAGGAAATTTTAAATATTTTCCCTTCCCAAAATTGACAGCGGAATTTCTTTTAATTTTTGTTAAATTACTTAAAATATTTATTTAACACTTGAAAATGACTTTGAAAATGAAAAAACACTGGTTATATAAAGACAGTAAAGCCTTCTAATAATATGGAATTAATTGACTTTGTAATTCGTGAAAATTTAATATTAAAATAATAATTATAATGATCATTTAAATTGGTTTGAATCTATCGGGAAAAATGAAACTCTTCTAATTACCGTATGTTATTTAACACATTTTCTAAAGAAAAGAAGCTAATCATTCTTTGTGTCTGTGTGTGTGTGCTCCTATTATAACTTTGGAACCGTTAAACGAATCTCCTTGAAACGACATTTGTGAACAAAATGACTTTCTCTTCTTTGCATTTGATTTTTTTTTCCCCTCTATCAAATTCATTATACTGGCGAGATAAAATCATGTGATCCTTCAGGTCTAACTTTAAAAATAGAGATCTGAAATTTCATCCATTGATAGATCTTTGAAAGTCTTAAAACGTTCATTGTTTCACAAACATTTACTTCAAAATTAAATTCAAGAAATGTTGTACTTCGATAAATGTATAGTAATAATAATGACAGTAATGATCATTTTCTCCTTTCCTGTAAAGCAATAAATGTAGCATTTAACGAAAAGTAATATTAAGTTCTTTCAGGGACTTCTTGGTGTACTGTAAATGAGCTTTGTAGCTAAAGTTAACAAAGAATTCCTGCCAAAAGAAAAAAAATACTTTTAAATTAACGTATAAGAATCTTAACTTTTATTTTTAAAATACATTACATATAAATTGACTTAAAATATTTTCTCTAAGAAAGTGAAAAAAATAAAGTAGACTTCTTCCAAATTTGTTCATTCTTTCGTAGTTTTTTTTTAAAGTAAAACTAGGCCATCTCCCGTGTACACGCGCTTGTTTTTCTACATCACATAGATTTGGTTAAGTAAGAATATTATACTTAAAATATTGCAACGTTTCGGCAATTATAGTTTTAATTGTCATTTTCGAATTACAAATAAGTAGACGGATCGGAAATAAATAAACAATCTTGAGATTCAAAAAACAGGTTGAATACATTCATTATTTAATGGGGCGAATGGGAAGAACGCATAAGTCAAAAAAACAAAATAAAGTGAGTTGTAGTCCCGGTGGCCTAATGTATAAGACGTCTGACTTCGGATCAGAAGGTTGCAGGTATGATTCCCGTCGTTTCATTGTAAAAATTACTTATATTTTCCATTCTCACAGGAAATTGCGCCGGACAGAGAATAAAAGATTTTAGTAATATAGATTAGTTGTTGAATTTCAATTGAAAAAATTAATCCCAAAAAGAATGTCTATTTTAAAACTCATTCTTTTAACTCTCAACAACCATAGGAATAGTTCTAAAGGATTTTATTCCAACTCAAACATTTATTTCTTCAAAATTAAGCGCCTTTAAAAGGAAAGAATTTCCACCAGTTTCATCTTTACATAAAAGAACAGCTGAGGAATTGTTTTTATTATAGATAAGATCTTACATTTTCTTGAATAGTCGAATTTGACTAAATGTAAGATTTTTTTTTTTTCCCATTTATATACCGGTATAAGAATTGTATTAGTGACATGTTTTGGGTGGAGGAACTGTTCAATCTTCAGCGGAGGTGAGGGATTTAGCACTGATTATCCTGGGTTAGAACCATCTTCTGTCGGATACCGTTGATACCTGATTTCTTATCTAGGATTATACGACAGAGAGCATTTGGCCTGGGTCTTTAACCTCACCGTCGTCTTGTTTGATGAATGATGACATGTACAAAGTGTTTTAAGCTTAATATGAATTATTATTTTGTAAATATTAACGAATATTCAAAATGTCTCTATCTTAATATACGTATAAAAACGAATGTTTCTTTGTTTGTTTGTCCCGAATGCGTTCCTTTATCATTCATCAGATTGGTGAGTTGTTGTGCGCACGCCCGCGAAGGTTTCTGAATTAGTAGAATCCTTTTACAATATCTGGTGCGCGAGACGTTTCAACAAATGAGTGTATTTCCGGTTTCAACGTTTGCAGTTTCCGACTCGCATTTGCAGTGACCATCAACAAAGCACAGGGACAATCGCTACAAGTGTGTGGATTAAATTTGGCAAATCTATGCTTCACATATGGATAGCTGTACGTGGCCTGCTCACGCGTCGGAAAACCTTCTGATTTATTCGTGTATGCACCAGACGGAAAAACAAAAAAATATTGTGCATCCAAAAGCACTTCAATAAACAGAATTAAAACACAAACACTTTCTTTCTTTGAGTGGCATTGCAAGGCATACCGGATACAGCTAGTTTAATAAAAAAGTGTAAAGAAATGACACAGAAATTAAAAATATCACTATCTGATCGTTTCGTCGGGGCGTGGGTCTGGCTGATGAATCCACAAAAAGGACGCAACGACCGTCCCAGGCTCTCACCGATGACAGCTCAGATATTTTTAATGTGTCATTTCTTTAATTGATGGCACGTTAAATTTATTTGTCTCCATTTAAATTAATATTGTCATTATTATTATTTTGCAGGATCCTACTGTTCCTCAGTTGGAAGCGTTTAAGTCTTCATTATGACAGAGGTAGTTGAGGATCTCTTGCACAGAAGTTATCACACCGACCTAAGAGAGCGAGCTCTATCTCTTTTTTTTTTCGTTTTTATCTCCCCCGATAAAGACCTTTTCGGTTTCTGCCAACTTCCGAGTCAATTTGCGTTGGAGGGTGATGGATCGTCTTGCAACGCAGCTGCGCCTCTGGTGGTCACTGAAGAAAACAACCCAAGAATTTCTTATCTTTTTTATTGCCGGAGCAAAACCAAGAGGAGGATCAGCTGGAGACTCATTTGCCAGTCAGATGAAGACCAAATTGCATCAACAATTCCAATTCGCTGATGATGTAAAGCACGGGAATTTGCGACGATTCCATTCGCCCTAGATTTCAATGGAATCAAATCTCCATTCTCCAACTGAGATTCAAGACATTCAAACAACGCCGGACTGAAACTAAGTTAAAGTATCTTCAATATTACGAAAGTATCTTCAATATTTTATTAAACATTTCAGATTAAAAAAAAAATAGATTTAAAGAAAAAAATATTAATTTAAGCCCAAATATTTTGTTCAATATTCTTTAATCAAGATTAAACAAATGTTATTGAGATTAAAAAGATCAAAATACTTAATTAATATTGTTATTCTTTTTTGCACTTAAATTTTTTTTTTATGTTTTATCACCTTTTTCATCCCCCCCCCCCAAAAAAAAAAAAAAAACCAAACAAACAAACAAAATTTTAGGACAAATAGAAAGGAAATGATGAGTCAAAAATACAAATTTAATAAAAAATATGCTTGTGTAAGTCAAATATTCCATAGATCTTTATTTAGTTAAAGGAGCCTGAGATTAAGTAATCTTGTTCAAAAAAACAACCCATAAGCTAAAAACTAGTTTCGTAAGTAATAAAAAATGCAAATATGCAAAATAACCACGTTAGTGATCCAGATATCTCAAAAACTCATTCATCTTAGCCTAAATCAGTCCGAAAATGTTGAAGCACCTTATGCTGTCAAGATAAAAGATATTTAATGACTTTCTTTTACTTATAAAGCTTTTGCCGTTTAGGCACATCCTTGTGGTCAAGGCAACAGCCTGCAACAAGGCTGACATCTGTGAACCTCAGTTCAAATCCCAGAACCGGCATGGATATTTCCTTCCTTTCCCGTGTTTGTCTGCTTCTTCTTCTCTTTCTCTTTAGGTATGAAGCCATTCCATAATGGGTTTCTGAGGAAAGCAACGGAAAATCGCCTCAGTATCTGTTCCAAAAAAAGTTGCAAAAATACAACAAGTTAGGACATTGCTGACCTGCCATTAGATCTGACAGAGAACAACAAAAAAATCAAAACAAACAGCATTAAAGATAAGGCATCATACGGCTAAAAACATATTCACTTTTCAGTAGGCCCTATGTAACAATGACAACTTTATCATTCCCTTATCTTAGAATTTTGAAGCATTTAATGGTAGGGTGGTTTCGTTTATTTGAATCTAACGGTAAAAAACCGAAGATGATCATTAATAAATATTCAAAATTTCAAAGAGTTTATTAACGTTTGTATTTATTATATTTACTCAAGTTTTGCTCACTAAATATTTTTTTATTTTTTTATGTACCACAAAGACTTTTTGTATGTAATTTGTTAGATATTTAAAATATAATTTTTAGCAACCTAATTATTATAACAATTATTGAACAAAAGTTTCAATGCAACATATTATTTTCATATGTTTATTCTTTTCGGTGAATTGTTGTCTCATCCGATAAATGGTTTGAAGTGAATCTCGTCTCCTTGAGTTTTGGAAGCTGTTTAAGAAAAAGAAAAGATTCAAGGCTATAAATAACTCTGTAAATAACTCTAACAGAATTTCTATCAGCTGAATTTGTCAGCTTCAGATACAAGTTTCACTGGCCTTAACAATAATTACAATCCTAAAAAAAAATACACACACAAAAAAAAATCAAACATTTATAATCTACATTAACTTAGATTCTTTTCGGGAGTTCACATGAATTGTAGCAACTAAAACCCGTCTTCAAGGAAAGATTTTCAATGGATTAATCAGATTGGGAATTTACTGGTTGGTCAAAAGAAAAGTCTGATATTGGAACAGAAATTTAGTTTACGAAATAACTAATTATTTAGCTGCAGATTATAATTTTAATGGGAGAACAGAACAGAATATCCTTGATTATGGATATTTTCCAAGAAGAAGAAGAAGAAAATAAAATAAACTCAAAGGATAAAAAAGAGGAAAATGGGATCAACAATTCTAACTAATTTCACTGCAGCATCACCTACAAAAACTTGTCATCTGCAGTTTTTCTTTTCTACATAGGAAGTAGTTAATATTAATTATCCACTAACTCCAAACGTTGACCTAATAATCTTTTGTAAGTAACAGTGGCCACTAATTTTAATTAAATAAAATAAACAGTTAATTTATAATAGTTTCCTCCAAAAAAATATGAAACACAAAAGATAAAAGATATTATAATACAAAATGTACTCTTAAGAAAAAAGAAGCACAAATACAAAATGT
>JAFIDM010012231.1:53122325-53136904 GCA_023159025.1 Thereuonema tuberculata | reverse complement strand
TACTCTTAAGAAAAAAGAAGCACAAATACAAAAGAAAAAAGAAGTTTGCATTAAATATTTAAAATTAAATCATAGACACAAATTTATTAAATACCGGTAATACAATCTTCAAAAGAAAAAAAAATGTCCGTTTCTTTTTTTTTTGTTTTCTTTAATTTTTTTTAATCTTCATATTAAGTGATAGTCGGGAAGATTAAAATATAAGTACAGGAACTTAATATTGAGAACTCTAATGAAGTTTGAAACATCCCCATAAGCTAAAATCATTCTACAAAAATATTGGGAAAGTTTAAAGAAAACAAAAATAACAGAAATTCTATTTTGTATTAAGAATATTATAGTGTTATATATAATAGATAAAAGGCTAACCATGAACTAATTCATCAATGAAGAGAAACTCTTTACTGAGTATGTGTTTCTCAAAGTTAACATATTTTGTCGTACAATTGGACAGACTTATCTTCAATTATAAATCTAGAGTTTTCTATGCAGTTTTTGGGCATTGGAAAACACTAACATAGACATAAGACTCTTAGAAGAATCAGCTTCAAAAAATGGGATTTAGATGAAAAGTTAGTTACAATACCTTAAGCAATACTTAAATACATAATAAACAGACAGACAATTAATAGCAAAGTAATATTAGATTGATTAGAAATACATTTCGTTAAGGTCCATTGAAATAACATGACGTCATTTTTGTTTTTGTGTGTGTGTTTTTTTCTTTGATTGGATTCGTCACCTGGGAGGGGACCCAAGTGGACGATCAGTGTGGGGGGATCCCGTGGTTATTTCATCACGGGATGATTTTTCCCCTCTTTCCTCATTGTGGAACGCGATGGCCAGGATGCGTAATTTCCTTTGGCTTTTTTTCCCTACCCCTCGCATCCCAGTGTAATTTCAGAAAGAATATAAAGACCCAAGTATGGGTGGGTTTTCCCTAGGAGTCCACTCACTGTGGGCTGTAGGGGGAGGAGCCTTCCTTGAATTAGTTCCATTTTGCAAATGAAGCGTTGTAACAATGCACTTACTGACCGTTGGACGCCTATTACGTGCCCTATTTAAATCTTACAGCAAATCAGATTAACAGAAAACATGTATGGTTTGAAAGCACAGATCCATCAGTATTCGACGATTTGCTTTTAATAGAATGGAAAGGAAATTGATTAAGTTTCTTACTTTTTTTAACATTTATAACGTTTTATTAATAATAAGAATAAATAATAATCAATTTTTTGGAAATTACATCTCTACATTGTAAGATAATAAGCAAATAAAGATTTCCATTTTTATTTTTATAATTCCATGTTTTAAAATACCAAAAAACATTATTGTAAATTAACTTGTATGGTAAAAAGGTTTCTACTAAAAGTTTCTGTAAAAATAACATAAAAATGTAGCTATGTAAATATATAATAAGTTATACATTTAACATATTTTAATATGTAATAAATATGCATTAAATAGACTATATAATATAAAATATATAATATAATTTTTTTTAAATTTATATACGTCAGAAATAGTTTAAAATTTAAAAGTTGCAATTTCATATATATTGTTTCCTAGTTCAATTCAAATCGCTTTATATTGTCGATATTAAGAAGATGAGTTGAAATTCTAATTGCCAATTAAATGCAGTTTTTTATATTGTTCTTAAAAGCCTTTTGATCATTAGTTTATGTTGTTGTTTAAATACAAATCATACTTTATAAATCTTAAGTTTATCATCTCAGTTGTTTATTTTTGGTCCAGTAATCATTCTTGATTTGTTTGTAAGTCTTATAAGTAAAATTACTTTCTATTAATTTTGATTCATAAGATTAATCCTCAAGCTCTGGTGAAAAAAAATTATGAATGCCTTACTTTTTCTTCTGAATACGGGATCAATGATAACTACAGATCTGTAATGATATTTATCAAGTGTATATTATAAAATGGTAAAGATATTGTAATGGTGTTTGTCGGAGAGTCGTTGAGATGGAGAAACAATGAGTCAAGTTCTGGAACTGAACTGAATCAATTTATTAAATGAAAAATGAAATGATTTTTTTTTATAGTATTTACATTAAAGAATTTGATTGGAAGACTAATTAAAAATATACGTAATGATTGGATAAAAACATAACGAATTTAAATTAATTAACTGATTCAACGGCTGCAACGGAAAAGAATTTAAAAATAAACAGAACGGCAATAATTAGGAAATAGAAAAGGAATAAATAACGGTTAAGGATAAAAATGAATAAAATACAAAAAATAAATAAATAAATAAATAAATACAGATAAATAATTTCTATACAAATACAAATAAATGATTTCTAAAAATATTATATTGACATACAAGCTGTTACAATATGATCGCAGTATTACTACCCAAATTTTACGTGGAAACTTTCCCAATTTACTTGAAAAATTCCTTAATTTAGCTTTAAGTTGTAATTTATTAATTTCTAATTCTGAATAAATTGGTGAAGTGAAATAGATTAACTGAAATATAATTTAACTTCTTAATTAACTTTATAATTTAATATCTAACTTTCTTTGTTGTTGTTGTTGTTGTTTTTGCCGAAAATTTTTTGTTTGCCGAACTTTTTAAGAAAACTTCAGATTTTTCAATTATTTTGATGCTTTTTATTTCGTTAATTAAAAAAGTTTACATATATTCTAATAGTTCGTTTTAATTTTTACATTCAAATATGCGTGGATTTCAATCGTTCTTTCAAAATTTATATAACTTAATATGGTTCGAAAGACATATAAAATAAAATTACAGCTTTTACTTGAAATAAAAGTATTTCATTCCAAATTTGGTTTGAACACATGATGTGATCTCACAGAAAGAAATTTCGTAAGTTTTTGGAAATCTTGTAATTTGCATTTTATGTTTCTAAGTCATTAAAATTCGAATTTTACGTAACTTAATATGGTTCGACAAAGACTGCCGTTATCAAGTTTATTTTCGCTAAACAGACACTACTTCAATATTAATTTGTGAACAAATAAAATCATAATAAAGTACAGTCACTTTAAATATATAATTTCAAAACATTAACCCAAGATTAAAAAAACAAAAATAAAACAGCAATTATTTAACGTTGAAAATATAAGATGATCTATTGGAAAACATTGATTTTCTTTTTATTAAAAAAATAACAAAAAAGTTAATTGAAAATTTTAAAGTAAATTTTGTTTATCAAGAAATCAAGAAATGAAAAAGAAATTTAAGAATAAGTCTAATAGATTTTTGTCTGTTTTTAAGTCATTAAAATTCTGATAGTTTTTTTTTTTTTTTTTTCCTATATTGAATAGGGAAAAAGTTAATATAATGGAGTAAAATTCTTCATAGTTTTCTGATTTTACTTGTTAAACTAAATTTGGTTAAACCTCTAGAAATTAGAACAATTTTTTTTTCTTTAATTTTCTTTAATTTTTTTTTTCCGATTAATGTAACTCCTTTAATATTGAGAAAAGGACCCATGTTTTATACGAACTTTTCGTTTCTGTGACTCCCAGGAACAACTTCCGTGAGTGGGTGTTTATAGTTTATAGAAATCTACGAAATTATAATGTATTACATTAAATAAGATGGTGACTATAAATGGAGAATTTTCTTACATTTATTCACAGTTTCTCTTCGCCAAAATAAATTTAAAAAAAATACAGTAAAATGTCATTTTTAACAAAATAATTTATAAATAACTGTTAGAACGAAATTTCAAAATAATGAAATGATTTATGCCTTTGGTTATTTTCTTAACCCTGGTATTATTCAAAACGATAAAGAATATGTGTTTTTAATTGTTTACTCTGCTGCTTCTAAATAAGAAATTGTTAAAAATCAATTTTAAAAAAATGACTAAAAGAATTTTAAAATCCAAAGCCTTTTTATTACTATTATTATTACTAATTTATGGAAATATAATTCCATATTCCGACGATATTTATAAGACCACTTGATCTTAAATCTTTTCCAGCTTTCATTTTATTTGCAGAGTAACATTTTTCATTACGTTTTTTTTTTTTTTTCTTCTTTAATGTAATATCTGAGTCATCCGTCCTAGCGCTAACATGAGATATCGTTCTAACGATAAATATTAGCTACAATTGCCTCAGTGAATAATATCACAATTCCAGTGGTTTCAGATTCTTTTTAGTTCCCACAAAAGGACAAGAACTGCTCAGAGGAATCAGTTAACACAGTTCGCCAAATGATCAGTCCGTTATAGGATACTGCCATTCCCTTTGAGGTTTCAAATGTCCTGAGAGAAGAAGCTCAAGAATCTAATGCTTATTTAGGATAATCTTTGTTAAACGACTAAAACTTTCAATGAAATAAACAATGTAGAGAAGTGTTAGTAACTTTGCTTTTACTGCTTTACTGACAATGTCAAAAATCCTATTTAATTATAAACTTAATATTTATTTTAAAACAAATTAATGTTAGGCTTAAAATTCAGCAAGAATGAAAGATGCTATACAGTACTCAGATATGAAGTACAGTATTTTGCTGGAGATCACTGTTAACTCTCTGACATTGATATCCGTTAATTGCATTAGGTTAAAGTAGTCCAATTAATTAGAGACGTATTATGTAACTCAAGAACTTTTATCGATTTTTCTTTTTCAATTCCTGATGAGTCATTCTATATCCTTTACATTATTTCCTTTTTCTTTTTCATCGCTACTATTTTTTAATTGAAATCATAATTATCTACGTAATTCTGTAGACTATATATTACATGCAAAACAGAAGTACTGCATTCACATGAAATAGAAGTATTGGAATACCAATTTGGACTGGACAGATGGTATGATCTCACGGATTGAAATTTCCTAAGTTTTTTGAAAATCTTTGTAATTTGCATTTTTTTATGTCCTATTCTTTATAATAACATTATTAAAGGGTAAAATAAAATAGAATATGAGACAAATTATCTTAAACAGGTTTTTTTAAGGTCTGACCTTAAGTTGAAAAATATAAGTATTAACTAATTGAATTGAAAATGATAATTATTAAATTCTAATGTCTATATCAATGACTATATGAATGACTGCATTGATTGATCTACTTTTCAAAATTCATCGTTTCATTATTTCCCCATAGCTTTCAGTTTATGGACATTAGCTACATAGTTACTTCAACGTCTAACTGTAATTCACTAAAAATCATGACATCATCACCTAATTACTTCATGTTTGCTTTAAAATGATGTACTACAGTCAATTGAGAAAGTATTTGAAAAAATATATCAATTAGAATCTTTCTTAAAAGTAAAAACCTCTTCAAATTTATTATGAACATTACAGTGTGCGTTACATATGACTACAATAATTGAAATCAAAATGATGGCAGTATACGATGACACTTTTCTTTCTTAATTGAAGCAGTTGCATTTTTAAAAAAAAGGAGTTGATGCTACAGTTCTAATCAACATTCTGAAAGTGAAAGAAATTATACAAAATTCTTTAAAATTTAGACACTTATTTCAGAAAATGCTTGAACTGTTGAAAATGCTTGACAGAAAGAAACGAAAATGCAATAGAACTTTGGAATCTATAATGAATTATGAATTAATGTTTAACTTACATTTTTTGTAACATCTCGGATTCTTAACAATCCATAAAATTAACAGACAAAATATGGAAATTATAAGGTCTAACCCTGTCCGCTTAGATATTCTAAGACTAGCTTTAAAAATAAAATATAGAAAAATTTAATATCAGTTCATTGTTTATGTTTTTTAGTACCTTTTAAGTAGGTTTCGTTTATCTTTACTCAGTTTGAATTTTATTGAAGTGTTTTCTTTCCCAGTGTTTAGTTACTGATGAAAATTAAAGCACACACGGAGAGTTCATATTGTAATGGTGATTGTGGGAGAGTCTTTAGGAGCGAAAGACGACTCGTTGTTAAGTTTTGGAACTGACTGAATTGACTTATTAAATGAGAGACATTGTTTTTTTTTATAATATTTACATAGTGTGGTTTGATTGGAAGATAATTAAAATATACATCATGATTGGCTAAAAACATAACGATCTTAAATTAATTAATTGTAACAAAAGAATTTAAAAATAAACAGAACAGCAATAATTAGGAAATAGAAAACGAATGATTTAAAATAAATAACGGTAAAAGATTAAAATGAATAAAAATACAGATAAAAATAATTTCTACAAAAATACAAATAAATGATTTCTAAAAATATTTACATATAAACTGTTCAATATGACTTTAGATTAGTGCTGGAGCTTTATTCGGCATTTCTATTTTGTATAGGCTGAGTATGAATCATCAAAATATTCAGATTTTGCCTGTGGATTTTTTTAGGGATTAAAGGATGCAAGGTTTCATATCTATTTATATATCTATATATTGAAATATATTTTAGTAAAAAGTTAAACACTTAGTTTTCTTTAATTCTTTCTTTAATTTTAATAGCAAAATATAAGATAAAAAAAAAACAAAAAGGAACATAAATTTATTTAAGTACCGGTATCTGATAAATTTGGTTTTAATTTTACATAACAATACTTTAATGATGTAAAATGCTGTCATAATGAAATTACAAAATGTAAAAAAAAAAAAAAAAAAGTTTGGATATCGTATTTAAAACTTCAGAAAAAAATGATCACTGTAGTCTATTACATATTAGTTAGATATTTTAAAAACTACTAACTAACTAGCTAAAATTCGCGATTTACCATAATGTTTCAAAAATACATAAAACCATTATTAGTCTTAATGTTAGTGTTAGAATAAAGCAAAATAAATTAATCAATAATGCCTTACAATATGAGCTTCATTAATTCATTAATTATTATAGTTAATCTACTTTGTTTATCAACATTGAAGTGTTACCAATGTGTTTACGCACATGTTTATTACATGAATATTGTAATGAAAAATTCTTTTAAATTGTTGTTAATGTTTGGTAATAGCAATTTATAATTTAGGAGATTTTGATTTCTATAGTTTTATAGTCTGATGAAGAGGCCTATATTCTAAGCCTCGTAATATGTGACAATTATGAAATTATTTAAATATATATTGTTTTTCGTGTGTATGGTCCTATTTTTTAATTTGATTTATCACACTGTTATTCTGAATACTCAATATCTATTTTCTTATTTTTTTTATTTTTTTATTTATGGAATTAAAATTGTTTGAAATTTAATTATGGTCTCTTATCAAGATATCAAATCTTCCCAATAAAGTAAACAAGAAAAGGGAAGACGTAAACTACTTCTGTACATTTATTTCAATGTTTCAATCCAAATGTTTTAAAAGCCTGTATATTTTTAAGAGATGAAGGTTTAAAACACAAGAAATTTTGAAAATTGTGGCAAATACATTAACTATTCTATCTAAAAAAAACCCATCAAAAACATTATTTAATATCCCATTAGAAACTTGTTCAGGTGTTTTAATTAACATTTACTAGTTAAAGAAATTATTTCAACTTAATCTTAAAACGTGAGTTTACGATTAAATAATAATTAGAAAATATTCAGGCTATTCCGATTACAATTCCAAATTCTTTATATAGATCATTATATCTATTTATGGATATTCAACACTATATTCTTCAGGATTTGCAAATGTAATAGTAATGCCACAAAGGCCTATTTGTAATATTGTTAGGAAGTTGTAAGAATAATTGTAATTATAATCGTAGAGAAAACGAAACATTTTCTTACCACTATGCTTTTAAATTACTTTCGAATACTTAGAAATACTTACATTTGTTAAAAATTAAAATCAGTAAAAATATTTCGTTAGGCGTAAGGGTAGTAGGATTAAATAATTTAATGTTTCAAAGCTGATACTTTTAGTTAATCCTCGCTCTTAAGTTTAAGCCTATTTAAAATCAGCGCAGTTATAATAAAAGTTTAATAGATGTTTAATATAAAACTTATTATTACTAATTTTTCTATTACTGTTGTGCAAGCTTATTTAAAATTTTTAGAAAGAGCAAAAAACTGTGAAATAAAATTTGATTTATAAAATTTTAAGTAATAATATTATGTTACCTATCAGTACTAAATTAACCGTGGGTATTTATAAAAATAATAATAATTTTATATTGAAATGTTCAATATGAAAATTAAGACTCATGAAAAAGCAACATCAGTGAAAAATCACTAACAATGATTATAAATTAAGCGAAAACTGAACTTTAAAAATAAAAACTGAAAAGGTAACAAGAAGTTTGAAGAGCTTTGATAATGTTTAATTCAAATTATTCAAAATCGTTAATTTTAACTCTAGTTCAATTTTATTACATCAATTTTTAATTCTTGTTTGATGTATGTTTACTGCTTTTTCCCTAAACAAATAAATACATAAATAAATAAATAAAAAAAAATAATGATGTTTGATAATTTTGCATCTAATTTATCAAAATCCTTTTATGTTTAAAATCATTTTTTTTATTATTTATTTCTTAAAAAAAAAGCAAAAACTAAAAAAAAAACCACTAGCATAAAACTCAACTCAACTCAAACTAAGCTGTGTTTTCAGGCGAAACTAAAAAATTTTAAAAACCACTTCCGAAGTGATTGTTGTATTAAAAAGCAAACTACATCGGCACACGCCAATAATTAAAAAAGAAAGCGCAATAAAACTTGATTGATGTACTTTCTTTTTACTTTACAAAAAATATTTAATTCCGTTGAATACCGGTAATAAAAGAAACGAATGCTTATTAATGAAGTTCCATAATTTTAATCCTTATGGTTACAGTATTATATACCATTTTCATCTTGTTGAAAACGGTCAACAAAATAAAAAAAAAGAAAGTTCTAGAGAGCAACTTGAAGGCGAAATGTGATTGTCTAAAACCACAATGAATAAATTGTTTTTAGAATGCTCAAATGTTGGATGCTACATTTACGCAATTAAATGTAAGATAATATCAAGTTTGGTATATGCTGATATGGTATATTAGTTATTGTTAATTAATTATTTAATTTAGAATAAAACAGAAGTGAATCTCAAAGAATGACAGTTTTAATGATTTCATATCTAGTAGATCCACAAATAATAAAATTTAAAACCATTATTGCACTTTCTATTAATACGTCATAATTATAACAATTCAACAATTAAGAAAATGAAAAAATTACAACATTTACTGCCGTTAAGATAGGAGTACTCGTGGATATTTTCTTACAGATGCCGATTGTGTATTACATAGACTATACATAATCGGCATCTGTAAGAAAACATTATATGAGTAATATTTAAAAAAAAAAGTATTTACAACGAATAAGCTGATAAATAAAGAGCTTTTATTAAACAAATAATAAACAACTTCTTCTGTTCTATTTTCTTTTATCATTGCTAATATATATGTATTTTAGCACTGATAAAAGTATGTGTATATTATATATTATATACAAATTTATAAGTTAAAAAAATTGCAAGTGTTTGTAATTTTCACAGAAAAAGGAAAATGACAGTAGAAATTATATCTTCTTAAATTTAAACTATTAAAATAAATCTTATAATTCTACTTAATTAAAAGCGTCCTTAAAAAAAAAGGGAGAATAAATTTCAGTACACTGATAAACATAAAAAAAAATAAAGATTCATTTTGAATTTCATAAAATCGTGATTATTTCAGTTTATAATCATAATTTTATTCCTTGAATTAACATTACTTTATTTGAACCTTAAAAGTATCAGAAATATTTAATAAATTTAAGAAGTTTACTAGTGAGGAAGAAGCGAATGAAGATGTTGTATTCTGTTTACCTTTGGTAAGTGAACTGAGTCTAGAACCAGAGGTGATTGTATGGGAAACTAGACCGTTATTCCAAAGCGAAGAGGAAAATGGAGGTAAAGACTTGGAAGACGCCGCCTGGCTCTCGAGTGTTACTCCTTGAGTTCAGTCTAAAGTGGAGAGGTGGGCGTTGAGGAGGATTAGGCCCATCTCCAAGGGGCGGACGGAGGGTGGGGAAGCTGTCACCAGGGTTATTACACAGTGACAAAAGTTCATCACACATGGAGAAAGTCGTCATTCGCTGTCACTCAGCTCTGTAGGTGCCGTCACTCGGACAATGGCCCACCTGGGTACACCCTACCTCTCCCACCTACCTCGGCAGGGGGTCGAACCGCCTCTTAATATCACCCACACCACATTTTCTTCTTTGAATACCTTGCGGTTGAAGACGCAACCACAGATACTTACTCAATGTAGTACAAAAGCCTAATTAAGTTAGAATCTCTTTTTTAAAAAAATTATAATTGAAATAGCTGAAACGTATATTTGAACTAGAACATTATCTATCATAAAACTACAATAAACATAGAAATTAGGAGAAAAAAAAAGGAAATTAAGTAGACAAGACAGGAAAATTTCAGGTTTACGTATAAATAGGCCTACATTGAATTATTTTCACTGAACTGTATTCCAAATCTGGATTCCCGTTTATTTCAAGTTGTTGGTTTATATGGTTCCAAGTTTAAAAAATATTATGATTTTCATCCAGAAACCTTTAAATGACAAGAAAATAATTTTGTTGTCGAATACGATATTAAATCCATGATCAAAGTTCATTTTTTTGAAGAAAGAATTTAAATATACCTCAAAACTGATTCAATGTGTTTTGCAAATTCTTGCATTTGTCTCATTGTTTTTATCTGCATTGAAACAATTTATTCTTAATTTTATTCTTAACATATTCTTGATAGTAGATTATTTACATTTAACTAACTGTCAAATCAGAAAATCTTATTTTCTGGAAGGGTCTGCTAATCTCGTTTTGAAAGCTATTACTATAATTACTAAATAAATTAATTCTAAATGCACTCTGGTCTAATGTTAGATATTTTTATTATAATTGAATCAGATAAGAATCTTTAAATGGCCTGTTCTGAAGATAGGGGAAAAAATTAAATAATTCTAAATAGCAAATGTTTGTGAATTCAAATAGTATAAATTTTTATTTACAATTTTTCTATTAAAAATTACATTGAATCACACTAAAACATATTATAAGATTTGTATAAAAAACGAACTTATTAAAAAAAGGTTTATACAGACATTAAAAAAGTTCCTTGTATAGTTTCGGGGAAGACATGTTCCCCATCACCAGCAAGATCAAGGAACTTTTTTAATGTCTGTATAAACCTTTTTTTAATAAGTTTGTTTTTTATACGAATCTTATAATATTTTTTAGTGTGATTCAATGTAATTTTTAATTGAAATTTTTTTAAAAACACACATTAAACAACTATTTTTATTTACAATTTGAAGAAAAAACATTTATTAAATTTTAATACATTCAAATTCGAACTTGTCTTCTGTAGAGCAAAACATTTCTCTCTTTGGAAAACCAAGAAATGAAAAAAGATATTGATTATTGAGTATGAATAAAAAAAGAAAAAGAAGAAAGAAATTAATTTCAAATATAGTAGAGTCATTTAAGTTTCAATAAATAATATAATCAAAGTTAAATTTACAATCCCCAAATCATTAGCCTTTTTTTTCGGATCTCAATCCTTATATTTGTGATTTTGGACTTTTCTTGCTCTGAAATTTCAAAAAAGATATATATAGTCTAAACAAAAACTAAACAGTTCAAAAAATAATGATTTAAACAAATATTTGGGCGCCCACTCCTTCCACAATTGGTAAAGTTGACTTTTTTTTATTCATAAGATGCAAAATGCAAATATTGCAATCGGATTCCAGCCTTCATCTGGCATGAAAGAGGTGTGGCGTTCAGCAGGAACATGTGCAGCAAACAACACATTGGCCCCATTGATCCATAGTCCAATTTCGGTGGATCTGACACCACTGCAAACGCCTTCTATGGTGCTCTCTGGATAGCGGCACCAGATGACCGGCCTTCGAGCTTGTAGCCCTACATGTCGCAGCCGTCGAGCCACAGTTTGGCAGGATATCCTCGTTCCAGTACTGGAATGGAGGCGACTTGCAAGCTGACTGGCCGTCTGACATCGATTGCAATATCAGTCTTCATGTGCAGTTGTAGATCGAGGGTGACCTCCTCCAGTGCGTCTGGAACACAATCCATACGTTTGAAATTTTGTCCAGAGCCTGGAGACAATACTATGAGCGATTACAAACAAATTTGCATATGAACCTGATTTCTACTAAATATCTACAGTTATGCAAATCGCCACAAGCTGTTTTGACGGAAACTGCGGATGTAATCCTTAAGAATGTCGCCTAAGGACTTAGGTTTTGGATCTATGCGTAAAAATGTTCCTAAACTTTGGTTTCCCCAGCTAAGACAACATGGCGGGTCAAGGACCAAATCACATATTGCCAAGCGTAAAAAAGTGCGCAAGAGAGGTGAGGGATGTTAGGGATGTGTGGTTGTGTTCATAAATTTCCTAACTATGCGTGTTATATTGAGTATCACAGCGTTCTGGAGTTGTGCACAAGTATTTTTGTGAAGTCCTGGTGTGCTGAGACTGAATGTGTGAGGCACCAGACCAGTGGCGGAAGGACGACTGGTACAACATACACTCGGTTCTGCCTCCACTGCGTCTGGAGATGATATTAGCCTGAGCGTTAACCCGTGACGTTTTTATTTTTATTTTTTTTTATTTTATTTTATTTGCTTAGTATGTGCGTCGGCTGAATTTTTATTCCATCAATTATATTTCACGCACGTTAAACTTATATTCTTCGTTCGAGATATAGTCGTATTTTGAGTTAAATGCCAGTCTTTACTTCAATATTCATCAGTCAATAGCCCAGAACTCTATAGACAATATTGAACCATTCTAAAAATGGATTGGTTCTTCACTTCCTACATCCCTACTGCAAACATCAGTTCACCTCATCTGCATCTGAATAATCATTGGTTTACAACTGTGTCATCACCTATAAAGACTGGATCTTGTTTTAATTTTCTTCACCAGATGATGTTAGCCTGAGCGTTAACGAAATCGATTGTGACGTTTTTATTTTATTTGCTTAGTATGTGCGTCGGCTAAACTTTTATTCCATCAATTTTATTCCATCAGGTTTATTCCTGTTTATGTAATTACTAAGTTATATATGAATTGAAGAGTTTTAGCAATAGTAGTTCTAATGAATTTCAATGGATATCCATTATTAGGGGCTTAGGTAGTTATCTTCGTTATTCTTTAAATAACGTTGAGGCCTAAAGATTCTAAAGGATCGAGGCCGCCACAGTAATAAGATTTCTTTTGAAAGCTGCAGGGAACAAAGATTGAAGTAAAGCATGACCACTGCTTGCTAATCTTTCTTATTATAGTTGTAATGATTTCTGTATCGATTCTTTTTAATAGAGATATCTAAGAATGGGAGGAGAGCACCCTTTTCTTTTTCAACAGTAAAAGTAATTTCATTAACTTCTGTATACTAAGGTAGGTTGCCCAAATAAGGCCCACCTAACGTTTAAAGATTTTTTACATTTCTACTGCAAGAGTGAAAATTCTGAAAACTGTCTTGAAAGATAGTTTAAGGTGTGCTGTTATGAAAAAGAGAATTTAGAATTAGTGGCATTTGAAATTCTTTCTGAAATAACACAGTTTTGAAAATATAACGGAAGGGCCTTATTAGGAGCCCCTGATCCAAATAAGGCCCACTACTAGTCACAGGCAAATTCGCCCACAGGGACAAGAGCTTGGCAGTGAAAACAGCCAATTTTCAACATATAGTTCTGACTAAATATTAAGCTACAAATTAATATTTAATTAATAATTAATCTTTAAAATTGTGAATTTAAAACTAGCTTTGATGATTTTTGTTATATTTTTTCTCATTATATATAATTACTTTATGTTATAGGATGGAGGGCCTTATTTGGAGCCCCCAGTTAACCCACGCTTTCATGCATTGTTTTACTAAAAAGTATTTAAATGCACGTCAATTGGAAAATATCAAATACAGTATCTTATTCTACTCATTACACACTTTAAAATGACATAAAACATGTTTAAGTATATTAAGTTGCCAAAAAATGCAGACGATTTATCAAATTAAGTTGAAGTAGTAACTACAAAAGCTTCGGGCGACTTTTACCGTTCAACTGAAACAAACATGGTGAAATTATCCACTTCAACTGACCTAATTTTTGGTGTAGCCGCTAGAAGCCAGGACCTGTCAAAATAATAACTAATCTTGGTAAATTGTCAACGTTCTATTCATAAAACGAAGGATGGGCCTTATTTGAAACTGGGCCTTATTTGGGCAACCTACCTTATTAAATTTGGTGCAAATGATGTTGGCAGTGTCTTCGTGAATCGTCAAGAAAAGGTCGTCAAAATATCGTCATCATCATCATCAGTGTTCTGTCGTAGACAGGTCCAATGGCAAGCAGCAAATAAGGTCAGCAATGACACTTTTTCCAAGTCGTTCTATCTCTTGCCTCCTCCTTCAGGCCTTGATATCCACTTGTAGACAATAGGTCATCCAGGATCATTTTTCTCTTTCTTCCTCTTGGTCTCTTTCCCTCAATCTTCCCCTCCAATACTTCCTTCATGAGATTTTCACCTCTCAGCACATGACCAATCCAGTTCTTTTTTCTTCTTTTAATATTCTTTAATAAACTTCTCCCTTCCCCTATTTTTT
>JAFIDM010012231.1:53100096-53115521 GCA_023159025.1 Thereuonema tuberculata | reverse complement strand
TTCGATTCAGTTTACTACATAAGAAATTTTTTATTTTATTTCTGTACTCAAAACCAATTCTAAAATTGAACCTTTTACAAATTTCTTTTAGTTACAAGCTGCTTTTGTTCAAGTAAGGAATAAAAAATCGTTTATTATTATATGTTTCCAATTCTTTTATTTTAAAGGACTGATATTTTTTTACAATTTTATCAATAAATTTCCCTTTGTACTCATTCTTTTTGAGGATTGTTTTCATTTTTTTAACTTCTGTAACAAAATCTTCTTCCTTACTTGTATTCATATCAATTCTTTGTAAGTAATTTTCTATTAATCTATATTCTTTTTTATATTGATCTCATGTCCAGATTCGTAGTTCATTATGCGTTCACTTTTATATTCCTTTGTGTAGTGTTTTAAAATTAATTTGTTTTCATTCTTGATCAAACATAATTATGTCTAAAAATTTCTAACTGTTGTCGACTTCCTTTTCCATTTTAAAATGTATGTCCTTATTCATTTTATTGATTTCTGCGAAAAATTTGCTAAATTGTCTTTCAGTCCCAAAACCAGATTATCAAAACATCGTCTGCATATCTATAATATTCGAATTTGTACCTAGTATATCTTGTAATATTTTGCTCTCAAGATGGTTCATAAAAATGTTGCACATTGACCTAGATAGCGGAGACCCCATTGGAAATCCTTTAACTTAGTGATATATCTTGTTTCCATGCATAAAATATGTGGGGTTTTTTTTTGGGTTTTTTTTTTGTAATGATGTCAATAATTTCTATTAATTCTTCATTATTCTTTTTTGTTTTAATAACCACTCCTTATTTTTAAAGGTTAAGTTTTCCTTTATTATCATTGTCTCCTCCACCGGTATGTTGGTGTACATGTTTTCTATGTCCATTGAATTTCCGTAAAGGACTAACAATAAATTGATCAAAAGAATAAAGAAAAACTGAATAATTTTGAGTAATTTTGTCTATTCGGCTTTAACAATTAATAAATAAAAACAATTAATAAAATAATGGTAAAAATAAAAAGGTTAAAAGTTGGCCTGTTTTATATTAAAGTAGAAGGATCTATAATAGATCATTTAAATAAAAAGAAAGTTTAGTGCCCTTGAGAGTTATTCAACATGGCATTAAAGACAGCGCGGATCACCCAATGTCAAAGCATAGTTTTTTAAAAAGACGAATATTGAAAATGTAAGGCAATGATGAGAAAATTTTGGTGAATGCATTATTTGAAGTAACCTCTTCATTAAATGTTAATAACTGTCTCCAAGTGAAAATTCCAACTTTAGAGGACATAACCTAAATATAAACATATTCTCGAAACATGTTCATCGCTCTAACTTTGCTTTAACATTATGTGTAAGATAGTGTAAATATTTCTGTTTGATTTCATTTGTTTCTAAAACGTTACTGGTTGAATCTACGGAAAACCTGTAATTCGTGTCACAGAGTAATAAATTGAAAATGATTGAAAATATTTGTCATTTTTCAAAATCACACATTGAAGTACAAAATATACTATAGTTTAGTATAATTTTTTTTTTTTAATTTTATTGAATTTCCAAAAAAAAAGTTGTCCACAGAAGGTGATTCGTCACTTCCGTGGACTGTCACAAGCTACAGTTGGATAGCTTCTAAAGATCCAAACTGCTTTATTTTTTAATATTTTTAAAATAATATATATTTATTGTAAAATCAGAAAATACATAAATTTAACATAATATTTGAGTGAATTTTTTTTTCGAATTATCAGTAAAATTTTTTTACAACCTCAAGTCTTGTCACAAGGTTTAGCCATCGCTTTTGTGGACATTCCTAAACTTTCTAAAAAATCCACCCGATGGCTAGTTGTCTTCCATCTCACTTAAAAACAATAGTTTACACGGCGATTTTGGATTGGGAAGTGATTTTATTCGTCTGAGTCGCACATTTGTCAGGAAAATATTACCTTTTTATTCATTTTTCGTAATTTGCACAGCTCATCCCATCACTTCTGTGGTCTTGTTTAGAACCTAATTTTTCTATGGAAAAATGATTATTTCTAGGCATGATAATTGAAATATAGTAAACTTAATTTTCTGAATGACACGTGTTCCTAATCTCAAAATAAAGAGCACATGGGTCAAGAAACATAAGCATTCGTCACTTCCGTGGACATTTGGGGTCCATGGAAGTGATGATCGTCAACATTAGAGGATACTATGTTTTTCACGAAGACTTGTCTTTCACTTCCAGTCTTTTTTAAATGCCAATAAAGATATTTATAATTATATAAATATATGTAACATAATATATGATTTATGTAATTATATATTTATATTTTTATAGACGTTTAAGATTTACAGTTTGATTCATTTTTATTGTAGGCCTACATGATTTCCTCTTTTGATAAAAAGTTCTTTTAATTCATAAATTATAGTCTTCTATTTATTTATTTCAAAGTTTTCCCCACGTAAATTCACTATTTTGAATATAATTTGTATTAAAATTCGACATCGTTATCAACACAAGTCACTTCTGTGGACATAGGCCTCCATCACTTTCTTTTTTTTTAAATAACCAAAATGCGTTGACCTGAACACATATATCATGGATGTAAGAACGTCAAAAGCAATCATCTCAATTTTTTTGAAAAAATTTGTAATTTAAAATCTCAAATATTTTTGACTGAAATTGCAGGTTTTCTGTAGATTCACCCTACTGTGTATTGCTTATCATTACTCATCGGTTTATTGGATCGTAATTTCAAACGATAACGATTACGATTTCAATTTCAAATATGAACCTACAGAAATAGAATAATCAGTCTGTACTGCTGTTAGTTAAGAAGCACAAATATAAGCCGGTACACCTGATGACAAATTTCAACATTAATTTAATCATACTTTAATTTAATTTTTACAACTATAGTTTCCGTTATAATGAAATTGTACCTACAGAAATATAATTCATTTTTAGCGGTCCCTTGTACAGTTATTGAACCGATTTTGCTTTTGTATTGTCTGTCTGTCACACTGTCTGTCACACTGTATGTCACACTCTGTAGCGGCCAAACGGTTAGAGATATTAGAATGAAACCTTTACCATTGTGTTTAGCATCAAAAAGTAGGTGACCAAGTAAAAAAAATCAGATCTGTAGGACCACTCCCTGACTCCCAAATTAACGTTTTCCATAGCAGTGTTAGTTATAATGATAACAATTAACACAGTAATAATAATGATGATTCATACATAACAATACTAACAATTGCCAACAGGACGTCATTGTTAATATTTACAACCGATTGTTTCATAAATTCTTTAACATATCCAAATGATGCACTAAGCATTGTATTAGCGGCCCCTAATTTACAGCTTGTCTGTAAAACATAAAGGAACGGTCTTGCATTTATATGCTGTTGCTTTTAATTATTTTGTTTATACAATTGTGCATATTATGGGACCGCTTTGCTTTTGACACTGTCTAAATTAATTACCTTGTTTCTGTTTACAACTTAGTATGTAAAATTTGAGTGATAATTTGACATTCATTAGCTTATTCGCTACAATATGCTATGAAATAATAAAAAGATGAATTTTAAATGCCATTGTCAAATAAGTAAGTAATGAAAAATCTATTAGGTAAAAAAAAATAATAATTTTGAGTAATTTCTTTTCTTAAGAGCTCAAGAAAAAAAAATCAGAATTATTCTTAACAATAAAGAGGCAGCGTCTCCCAAAAATCATCTTAGAATAATATTACGGCCACCAGGAGATACATCCGAACGTTTATGTAATTATTACGAGCAATGTGATTTCAGCTGAATAGTTATACATTTAATTGCATCATACTTTCATTATGTCAATTCTTTAACAAATTAATTTTTTTTTTTTTTATTCCTTAAAAAAAAGTTTTCAATAATTTCTAACTTTAATGTCAATGATACCAAGAGTGCTCAAAATTTTATAGAAAAGTAGAACATTTGAAATTTATCATAAGCTTATATCTGAAATCCGAGGTTTTAAAAGCCTCCTAATCCGATGTCTTTCTCAACATGGTAACGTTTTCAGTTGAATAAAATCTTCTCTGATTCTACTGTAGGCTGGTAAGTTTAAAAGTCAGGAATCAATCATAGAATAGAGTTGAATTCAGCATTGAGTTAGTATCAAACCCTAACACTATTAAAGTTAATGATTAGACACAAAAAGACATAAGCGGAAACCTTACTTGTTTTTGGTTTTTCTTAGTTATAATTTTTTACAATTGAATTGGAAATGTGAAAAAGGTACTAAGTCAACTTTTTGTACATTTTGAGTTAGCACTGAAAATGGGTTCAATTGTGTTCACCCCATGCATCATTTAAATGGGAACTAAATCAGGCTTTTTCAGTAGTCTCAGGAAGTCAAAAACTTGAATACTGCTTTACATTTTTTCATTATTTTTGTACTAGTGTTACATTGCCATATGATACTACAGTAAAACCCCGTTATTACGCTCCTTTCGTACGGTCCCTGGAATTTTCTATATAACTATATACTTTTACCCTCTTACAACGCTTCAAATCCCGCTTGTAGCGCTTTTTTTTACATCGGAAATTTTGTATCGAAAAGAAATGACACTGTAAAGATTCTTTTCTTTCCCTGGTAGGAGGGAATCTTTGAACTCTTTGAAGTGCGGGTCTGTTATACAGTAAGTTATTGCAAAATGTCGAAGCGGAAATCCCTTTCTATAAGTGATAAATTGCAAATTCTCCGTAAGTACGACGAGAATTCTACACTAAGTCAGAAGGATTTCGAAGAATCTCTAGGAATTCCCTCATCCAGTCTGAGAACAATAATAAAAAATAAGAATGGAATTATCAATGCAGCGAAGGGTGGTTGCAAACGTAAAAAAGTAAAGTGTGGAAAATATTAAGATGCCGAGGAAATTCTAATTGAATGGATTCATCAGTCCCGTGATGCATCAGTGCCATTAAGTGGCCCAATCATTCTAGAAAAGGCGCGTGAAATAGCGGGCAGTACACTAAATCTGCTCCAAAAATATATTAGTGTTGCTCCTAGTGGTGTATCAATTGATGTTAATAGTTACTTAAACCGCATTGAAAATGTCATAATTCATAACAGTAGCACACACACACGGCAAACCACAATCATAGATTTTTTTAATAGGAAATAAGTTCATATTTGCACTATATCTATTGCAGAATCAAGTATCTTTCCTGTAAAATGGTGTCTGAATCTTTCCCCATCTTATAAATCATTTCCCGTATATAGCGCTATCCCGCTTATTACGCTTGTAGGTCATGGTCCCTTGACGAGCGTAATAACGGGGTTTTACTGTATATATAACATATATATATACAGTGGAACCCCGCCATTCGTCCACCTCGCTACTCGTACAACTCGTTATTCGTCCAACTTTTTCAAGTAAAATTGAACTCGCCATTCGTACGCTTGCTCGCGATTCGGACACCGGGACCTTGTTACTGGCCGCGCCATGCGGTCGCTTCAGTTCAGTCTCGTGCTAGCTTCCGTACGCTACGTATCATCCACGCAACCTTCATGAAACTTTGTGCTATTTTATGTTATTTTATTAAAAATAGTGCAGCCACGGGTCCAAAAAAGATTACTGATTCAACCAAGCCTAAAAGGAAAGCAGTGAGAACGACAATTGAATTGAAAAAAGAACTCTTTGCGAAGTTTGAAAGTGGAACTCGTGTCTCTGACCTGGCAACTGAGTATGGCATGGCGAAATCAACCATAGTAAGTTAGGGTCTTTTGGACAGTGGGGCTTGTTGGACAGTTTGTACTTTAACGTGTGATATCGCCACTTGAGGGCACCACATCCCGGTAGAAGCCAGTCGAGGAAGTAGCTACGAGTGTAAGGTTCACAGAGAATATGGAATATACAAAGAAACCTTGAAATATACAGCGGAGGTGAGTGAAAATGTAACATATGTGTTCGAATGTTTCCCTAAAACACCAGTTGTTACAATTGAAATGCTTTTGTAATTAATGATTTACGGATGAGAAAGATATCAGATGATGAATTGTAAGTTTCCACGTGGAAGCGTGATTGCTTGTGCTAATTGCGTGTAGAGCTGTGGTCTCTGTTGTCGTTCGAAGAGCTGTGACGTCACTTCCGGTATTCAGCTGCCGGTTGGGGTCTGTTGGACATTGCGTATTTCTGCTGTCCAACAGACCCTATTTAAGCATTCTTTTAAGTTTTAGACTAAATAAAGTCTGAAGTTTAGTCATATGCCATAATTTGCATAGTGTAATGAATTCACATAGTCATAAATATCCAATAGCGATAACGTTTCAGACAGACAAACACCAGAGCAAAGTAATAGCAACGCAACAGGTAACAATGCAGCCACCAACAGTGTAACCACGCCCATAAAGAGGAACGATATTTCGATACACAGCTCAACAAATTCACCAGCAGTAATATCTTTCGAAGAAGTTTCACCGATGTCCCGAATTGAAAGAAGCACTTCAAGGAGAAAAATCTAATTACAGAGCAGTTTTGAATCCTAGGCCTTTACCATTGTCAGAAGAGATATCCCAGAGGGCTACCACTAGCAAACATCAACATCCAGAAGAGGAAACCAGCAGTGAAAGTGACAATGACCCTGAAAGTGAAATTGAAACTGTGATTTTTGCAGAGAGTGTGGAGGACGTCACTACGACAAGAATCACAAAAAATTCTAAGATGATTGGTACCACGAATCATATGCTGCGGAAGAGGGAAGAAACGCCTCACTTGTAAAAAGTGCCTAATGTGATGACGATATGTCAAAAAGAGTCATTCTGTACTGACACTCTGTTTAATTCAATGTTACTATGCTCAGGAATGTGTCAAAAATGTTCTGTCCAACAGACCCTATAGTGGGGCCTGTTGGACATTTTTACACTAATAAAGTTTTTGATTGACCTCCGGAAAACTGTGTAATTTCTTGTCATGATTTCATTACAAATCTACAATCAGATATATGAGGAACAATATTACTAATAGTTTCGGGGTGCATTTTTACTAGCAAGCTCTAAAATTAAAATTGAATAGAAAAGTGTCCAACTGACCCAATTCTACTCGTCTATACTGAAAAAGAAAGACATAATAAGAGAGCAGGCCCGGATTTCCTCCTAGGCCTAGAAGACCCGGGCCTAGGGGTATTGGATTTTTTTTGGTTGTTGAAAGGGAGATTCCGTATTTTTTTTTTTTGGTTTTAGATTTTCGGGATGGGGGGGGGGGGGAGAGCAAATATCAAGTGTCTAGGGGCCCTGGGTGTTTCAGTCCGGGGCTGGGGGGGGGGATGTAAGTGGGGCCTAGGGGCCCTGGGTCTTTAAATCCGGGCCTGTAAGAGAGGCTTATATATTTATTGTTTTCATAGTTTTTATGTATTTTACGCTTAAAATATTATTACAAAGGTTAAAATAAGCAATCATCTCTGGGTTCTGGAACGGATTAATCCAATTTACATTATATCTAATGTGAAAAAATGATTCGCTATTCGTACAAATCGCCATTCGAACTGCCTCCTGGAACGGATTGTGTACGAATAGCGGGGTTCCACAGTATAACTTATATGATTAAGTTTGTACTAAAAAAAATTGAAATAAAACTTTTTATTTTAACTGCAAAATGCGACAATATAATTGCAAAACATGGAAAAAGGTACCTAAGTCACCCATAATCTGGAAAAAGGTACTAAGTCGAAATTTTTAATTATGTCTTTGTACATTTGCATACTGACCTAAAAATAAACAGATGACAGGCATGGGTCGGCTTCACAGTCGTTTCACACAATACCAATGGATTTTTAATTGCTGGCTCTAGTTTTGAATGTGGAAGGTTTTCTGTGTTTTCTCAGTTTGGTATTTCTATGACTTAGTACCTTTTTCATATTTACGATTCAATTATAATTATCATTTTCTAATTCTATATTCTCAATGCAAGTAGTATAAAATCGCGATTTTGAAAAAAACTGCTTATTTAAGCTGCTTAAAATTAATTTTAATTTTTAATCTATGAATTATGGCTCGCGTATAAAGAGAATTAATAAGTGGGCTATCCGTAGAAATCGACTTTTACATAAAAACGGACTAAAACTCATTGCTATGTTTCCTTTCTAATGTTTTCTTTTATGGCAATAAAAGTCACTTCGTTCTAATTCTTCGACAACGACTCACTTGGAAAAGAATTCAAATATAAAAATGGGATCGTCTTTAGTTCACCAAGTTCTAAGAAGACATTCATTTTCTATGAAACAATTCGGTTGCCAATTTTGGACTATTTCCAAATCTAAGTGCAGCATTTGCATTTATAGTACACTGTCCGGCCACATGCTAGTAGCATGTTGGGCCTCCTTTAGCCCTCAAAAATACCCTGAATTCGTCGAAGCATGGATTCCACAAGATTCTGAAAACATTGTTGAGGTATTGTGTACCAAGCAGACATGAGTGTGTCACGAAGTTCCTGAAGATTTGATGCAGGTGTAGGCCTGGAGCAGTGGCGGTGCTAGACCAAATGTAGACGTCGGCGACATCAGCTTTGCGAGGCCTCTTTCATTTCCCAGTCAGAAAGAAAACGATAAATAGATTGAGACTGATGTATGAGAATATGAGTTTTATTGCTAATCAAATGTTGACAAAAATTACATAAACAATCACAAATTAAAATAAACGAATTTTTCGGCTTTTAGCCTCACTGAATTTTTTCAAGATTATGTCATAGTTAACACCAGCCGCTATTTCCGCTTCAATTGACAGAACTGATAACGCAGATAGTCTCTCTTGGCTCATCGTGCTTCTCAAGTAGGTCTTAATCAATTTTAACTTTGAAAAACTTCTTTAGGAAAAACAGGAAACACGCACAAATAAATAATGGTCAAAAATAAAAGTTATATTTAAACAGATAAATGTACATGATTAATTTCGGCTACTTCACATAGCCCTTGTCAAATGTGATATATACATAAAAATCTCACAATATATACGAAAGTGTTGGATCATCGTCACAAAAGGAGCCAATTACGATGATCTTCAGAAGCTGTACTGACTGGAACTGTGAGCATTATTCTGATTGTTATGTAAACATTTGGATATACTTCTTCCAAATTATTTTCTAAAATGTACTGAATAATTTGTTTTACATCGTTGACAGATTTTAGTGAATTTGGATTTTAAAAGCTGCAGTTCTTCATACAGTTCATAAGGTTGTATATCGCTGTTTTCACCTTCTCGAAGTATTCTACCTAAATCATTACGATGCTTGAGAAGGTTCTCTTTTGGTATAGATTTCAAATAATTGATATCATAAATAAAACCAAATCGTTCATAATATTCATTGAGCGCTTTGAATCGACATTCGGTGTCAACTATGATAGCATCTATCATTGTGTTAAAAAAGTTAACTCTATATTGCATTTCAACAGATTGTATGGATTCATCAATATGTTCATAACCGAATATTCGTTTTTTTCTTTGCTATTCTTTTTTCTTTAAACTAGAGATTATTTATGTGGGAATAAAATTGACGCTTCTGATAATCTACAACACAAACATCTTTATCCGCCTGAGTATCTGAAATAATTGAATCTCAGTGGTATTCCTCAACATCGTTTGTCATGGAAGATTGGATCTCCAATATTGTTGTTGCGAAATATCAATCCCAAGTTTGGACACTGTCGAGATCATAACAGGAACTCACAAAGGAGATTTTGTTTTCATCCATAGAATGTCTATGCAACCAAGCGATAATCTACTCCCATTCACTTTCACAAGAAGGCAATTTCCGATCAGGCCTTCCTATGCCATGTTTATCAATAAAGCTGAAGGACAGACTCTAAATAAAGTTGCCATCTGTTTGGAGAACGTTGTCTTCACTCACACACAACTATATGTAGAGTCACAAGTCATCAGAATTTGGTTATCTTCACTCGAAAGAATAGTCACAATCAATTCGTCGCCAAGAATATCGTATACAAGCTATGATCTTCATTTATCATCTATATCAACAAACATCCATCTCAACATACCCCTCTTCAAATATCTATATCAATCAATCTGTACACGGGTAATGGCCTAGTTGGTTTGAAAAACTAAAAACTAAATACAAAATATAAAATATTTTAAATATCTAAAGCTAACTAAATCTACAACATTTCAAAGCTAGGAACCTAACAATTCTACTCTATCTTAATCCTATGAATAATCAGCGAAGATCAGTATGTGCTCAAACCCGATGTAATCACCCGGCCGCACCCAACCATTTAAATACTTCAGGAAATAGACACTCCATAAGTTAAATAAATAAAAGTTTTTAATTTTACATTACAACTTCAATAGAATTATTTTCTTTTAAATTTTATAATTTTAAATTTTGAATAAATACTTATTTGAATATTGATAGCAAGAAATTGAAACAAGGCATCGAATCATGTATATATAGGCCCCTGGTTGAGGCCCGTCTTGCCTAAGAAAATGCCAGTGATAAACGTGATTTTTTTGTGTTTGTTTGGGTGAACGTTTACACTGTGTAACTTTTTTAAAAGAGTAAAATTTGTTATATATATATATATATATATATATTTATGGAGTTTCTATAACCATCAGCAAGTAAATCGATTACCTATCAGGTCACATCTGAACACAACTGAATAAAAAAGATCTGTGGTTGTGAGGTCTTTTATAGTAGTTGATTTGCAATTAATAATCAAATAAAGTAACAATGAAAATAATGAAAAATAAATTATTATAAAATAAAATATTGTTATAATAATAAAAACTAATTGTTATAACAATAATAATAGGAAGAAGTTTTTATACTAATTTGTTTTTAATTATATTAATTGTTTTAAAAATTATTAAAGTTAATAATTATTTCATTCCAAAATTAATTTGATTTTATTTGATTATTAACTGCAAATCACTAAAGACCTAATAACCACATATCTTTTTTATTCAGTTGTGTTCAGATGTGACCTGAGTAGATGATCGATTTATTTGAATACATTCCTTATTGATAGGGGGAAGGGGAATGATACATAAGTCAAAAAACAATTTAAGGAGATTCGTAGTTCCCTTGGCCTTATGGATAAGACTTCTGACTTCGGATCAGCAGGTTCGATTCCTGTCGCGAACGTTTCATTGTAAAAATTATTTCTATTTTTCAGTCTCACAGAAAATTGTGCCGGACAGACAGACAGACAGACAGAGAAATAAAAGATTTTAATAATATAGATTGTGACTCAATTTCATAACTACTTTTTTCTACAAACAATCGAGCTTCTGCAACGCTTTTTTCAAATCCTGTATTATAGAATTCTTGAATCGAGCTACAAAATGAATGTAATGTATCAATAGCGACTTTCAAGTTCACTTGAACCGTAGTTAGTTCACTTGCCATAGTTTACGTATATTGTTGTATATTGTTCACACGTAGTAAAATCTCGTACCACACGTGTATTGCAACAATAAATCAAAAGTTAGCATTTTCGTTTTAAGGTTCCCATAAAGCAATTATGTAATTGATATCGCTGACACTAGATGGCGCTACAAGCAATGACGTCACACCTTTCTATCCCTCTCCTCGTTTTTTAAGAGTATCCTCCCTTAAATAGATTACAGCAATAATCCTATTGTAATCTTTTAACAACTCTGCTCACCCCTCGCGCATCAGTTCTTCCTTTTTGGTGAAGTGCCTTTGATCTCAAGACAACACAACAAATACCAAAATAAAATAAGAAACATACTCATTTATTTTAGTATTTGTTTCATAATAATTATTATAAACTTACAGATTATTTTTTTAAGTAATTTTCATAAAAACTATTATTAACTTATAAGATTAATATATTTTTTAAATATTTATCTTTAATAATTACATAATTGCCAGTTTCACGAAAATTTTTGTTTTCCTCGTTTCTTGGAATACTTATAATTTTTAAGGTTTAAAATTAATTAATTACCAGCTTATTTCAACAGGGCATCTACTAGAAAACAGCAAAAGATAATAAAAAAAAAAAAAAAAAAATTCTTTATAAAGAATTAGATTTTTTGAAAATGTTGTTGATTAAAGTCAGTGATTCTCTCTTTTTCTTTTTCAGTTAAATCCCAGACTGAAATTTCAATAGTACGTAAACGAAAATTCTGAATAATAATTATAATTAAATTATAGAGTAAACATACAAACCAAAAAAAAAAAAACCTGCAAATTTACGACAAAGCTTTTATATCAATCTTTTATTAATTTTTTGATAATTTAAATTCCTATATATTTGAAATTAAATTAGCATTATGTGAAATCACAAGATGAAATAACATTTTAATACTACCACAAATCTTTATTACAAAATAAATTTGGTATATTACCAACTTTTTCAGACATTTGGAGGCAGAGAAATGAACTTCCTCTCCGTACCTTTCAAAGAATTAAACTAAACCTAATTGAACTAAATCAATTACTTTTGAGTTCTTTTAGTTTGTGACTGCTATATTATGAATACTACTCTTGTTTCCTTTTGTGGAAAAGTACTTCTTTACTTTGAGAAAAATAAAGCTTCACCGTCATAGTTTCGGAATCATCAGTTTTATTTTTCAAGTCATTAACGCATTCGATAATATCATCAAATTGTAAAAATATCGCTTTGACTACTCCGATTCTACTCTCCCATCGTGTTTCAGACAGAGATTTTAAAGTCAATTTTAATTTAGTTTTTACAAGATTCCAACGCTTGCTTGACTTTGAAAAGAGCACATAGATTTTATTGATAAAGCCGAAAAATGTTTTGGCTATTATAAAAGAGTTAGCTGCATCTATCAAAAGCAAATTCCAACTGTGGCATCCGCATGGCGTGAAGAATGCTCTTGGATTAATATTGAGTATTCTAGTTCGACACCTTTATTAAGGCCGACCATATTAAGGCGACCATATTACATCCTTATCCTCGACAGTTTTGGATATCTAGACCATTTCTTTCTGGTTCTTGTAATATTGTATTTGTTATATACTCTCTCGTTATTTCTGCGACGCTAAACCTAACAAAATGTTCCTCTATCGCTCCAGTTGAGGAATTGCAAAATCTTAATATTATTGACATTTGTTCAACACGGCTCACATCACTGGTGCAATCGAGCAAGAAGGCGTAGTATTTTGTTTGTTTAACTCTGTTTATAATTTCGTCAATAACGGATTTAGACATTAATGTAATTAATTTATTTTGGATGTCATGGCTCAGATAATGTTGATGAAGTTGTTTTTCATTAATACGTTGCAAGTGCTCCCATAATGTCAGATCATATTTGGATAATAATTTTAAAAGGTCTATAAAATTGCCACTGTTGCCGCTATCATTAAGGTTAAGGGATTCTCGATGAACTCTAAATGCCAGATTGTGTGAGGCTAGGTAGTTTATTATATCTATCAATCTTCAAACAAGATATACCAATACTTTTGCGATTCCCTAATCAATCTCATTTTATTGATCTATTGTTTTTCCGTGTTTGATTCCGTTACAGAATTCCATCCATTTAATCATGCACTCCACATGTCCTTGACTTTGTTCATGTCTTTGCAATATCCGACTCAGATCTTTCCAGTCACAACATCCTTCTTTCACCATCTGTGTCTACATGGAAAGCAATAAACTTAGTCTTGAGGTATGGAGTAAGCCAACCAAAAGAATATTATATTGTTGTCTGTGAAAGAAAGCAGGAGAGTGCGAATTTTGTGAATGATGAATAAACAGAAAGAATTCGGAGATTCCCGAGTCTCGCTCGCGGTATCGTCTAACTTTCATAGTGTTGCCAGACCACTCTCCGACTCTGGATAAATAGTACTCACGCGTACGGAAATATATACGAATAACTAAACTTTTAATAACATTGTTATACTTTTTTGCGAGGCCCCCTCATGCGCGAGGCCGTCAGCGGTCGCCGACGTCGCCGACGCCTAGCGCCGTCACTGGCCTGGAGCGAACAGCTCATTCCATAAATTTTCAATCTGGCTAAGATCCGGGGACTGAGCGGGCCACTGCAGCAAGGAAAAGTCATCGTCTTGTTCCTCAAACCATCCCATAGTGATGCGGGTTTTCTGCACCGGCCCATTATCCTGCTGGAAGTAGCCATCTGCATGAGGATAAAGTGTTAACAAGTACGGTTGCACTTGGTCAGCTACGGTGTTTAGGAACGCTCTAGCATCCTGACGTGCATCCAGAGGTATCAATGGACCCAACGTGTGCCAGGAAAACATCCCCCCATCATGACACTGCCCCCATTGCCCGTACCATTTGTGCACACAGCAGGGGTGTACCTAATAAAATGGCCGGACAGTATATATTGAGATGGAAGTTAAAGTAAAGGATTGAATGCATGCACGCTGGTCACGTGGATCAACTCTGAGGAGAAAATTACGATAATGTATCAAGAATTTCAATCAATTAACATATTATTAAACAGTGATCAGAATGCGACAACAGAAACTGCTGTTTGTCTTGTCCCTAAATCCATTATTTGTAGAATCTCGTACTATTGTATTTATTTTGACATAGATTGGCAAAAAGAAAAAAATAATCTCCAATCAGTGTTTTAACAAGTGAGAGGAAAACAATGAAAAGCACTTTAAATTATCATGTAGGTCTAAAAAAATTGCAACCGAAAACTTCAACTAAAACATAATATTAAAAAATAATAAGCAAAAAAATAATACAGAAAAATACAAAGGTCTGCTTTCCAGGCCTTTCCTCTTATTTCGTGTTTTTTTTCTGTTTTATTTTATTGCCTTTTTAAATTTTAAAGTTATTTTTTTATTGATGTTTTTCGGTTGCATTTTTAGGCTTATGTGATGACATTCCTATTAAGCTTTTCACTAAAAATAACTTTAACTTCTTATCTAACATAACTCAAAATATTTGGCCTCGAAGAAAAGATCAAATTTCATGGACAATTCTCTGATGAACAACAATTCAATTACAAGAGCTAAAATAATGAAAACAAATACTTAAAAATAAGCACAAAAAACGTGAGGATGAGTGATCTGCGATAAAAAAAAGGCGGGGGGGGGGAGGAAATAATGAAGTTAGTATGAGCTCAAGCGAACTGCGCCCCAGCCAAGCGTGTGTACTGATTAGCTGTAGGTTAGATAAGTTGAGGTATGACCCCCCCCCCTACAGGATGTTTATATTGAATTTTATTTTAAATTATTAAACATCGGACGTTTAATTACATATTAAAAGTGTCATTCGTCTCTTCCAACAAAGGAACTGTACGTCCGTTTACACTTTTTAATACTTTCATTTTTTATTACTTTTTTTTAATTTTCTTTGTAGGTATACTTAAAAAAAAATTGGAATTAAATTATACTGTCAATACATTTTTCATTTGCACTATTCTTTACATTGCACTATACTTTATTAATATTTAAGTAATTTGATTTTTTTT
>JAFIDM010012231.1:53080254-53091288 GCA_023159025.1 Thereuonema tuberculata | reverse complement strand
ATAAATTAGTGGAAATTCATCATAAAAATTTTAACTTACAAGTATATATAAATATATATTGTGAAATTCGTCATAATACAGAAAAAGAAACAGAAAATAGTGGATTTTTTTTACTAGATATTAATTGAAAGAAATAATAAAAATAAATACTTACATAGAATTTCTTCACACATATCATTGCTTTTACTAATGTGAGGTGAGACATAATTTGCACGAGAGAACGTATTCCTGACAACACCGCCACCTAAACGTGAGGACGCGAATCGTATCCGCAATCCCCCACTTCTATAAGATATGTAAAAAAAGCACTCTCAAATATCGAAGGTTAATTGTTTACGTGTTTCGAATTATAATTACTTAGGTGCGTTTTAGCGAATTTTAAAATTTAAATCTTCAGTGAAGGGTCCTTAGCATAAGTATACTTATAATCAATTGTTCTTTCAGCTAATGGCTTTGAACGGAAAATAGCTGCTTCGGTTCTTATCATTAATAGCTCAAACACAGACAGTTTAAAGTTACGGTTAAGCCATGCGTGGACTGCAAGGATCCTTAAATAAGATATAACAAAAATTTAACGCGCATAAATCTTAATAACATCAACAAAATAAAAATATAAACGCACATAAATAAGAATTCACTTACCTGTTTTTATTATTTGTGATACGGAATCCAGGACAGCTGTTCTGGTTTCTAATTATCATAGCTGGATTCGCCCAGTATCTTCAGCTCAGTGATCTCACAAGACATAATCGAAAAAAAAATTAAAAAAAACAATGGCCCTCCAAATTAAAACAACAATATATAAATTAAGAATAAAATATCTAATCAATCAATCCCCGTTAGAGGACGTTTAGCTGATAAAGGATTAAATTGTAGAAAAAGAACACATACAACAACAAATTTTTTGTACGTAAATCATAATAACATTACAATAAAAACATATATGCAAATAAATAAAAATTCACTGACCTGTATTTAGTATTTTTGATACCGGGATTTCAGAACAGCTGTTTTGAGATCACTGTACGGATGAATCAACTGATGATGGTTAGGAAACCAGAAAATCAGAAAACCAAGATCTTTTGACCACCCAATTGCCTATTCAGAAATTCCTTTCTGGAGCGATCAGAAAAAAAGCCGTTTCATTCTGACAAAGTCGTCTGCCATTTTGAATCTGCCAACCTACAGTAGGAGAAATCCAGTCGGAGATTGTTCACCTGTGATGTCATAACCTCCTTCTCGTAGGTACCTTTCTAATAAAAGCCTCATGTTTGGTTCTTTTGTCTTTCTTGTGTCATGTATTGCAATTTGCTATAAATTTTCGTTTTGCCTTTCTAAAGATTCTCTCTTTCTGTAACTGCATTAATTGCATATGTCTATCTTTCTTATGATGTTTTACTTTAATTATGATTCCAAATATTTTAGGCTCTCAGTGTACATTCTGAGTTTGTCAACATGTCAACTTGCCTTATTCCTGTCTGTCCTGTGCCATGATTTATTTCTCTATTAATTCTTTTCAGGTAATTTTTTTCTGACCCTAAATAAAAAATGATATTAAAATGTAGAAAATAAACATCAATCATGTAAACAATGTCAGAAAAAAAGAATTCCCCACCGAAATTAATTTTTTACATTTCATTAGCAAATGGGTGCGCAAGAAATCAAGAATTTACAAATACTTATCTAGAAAGGAATTTATATATTTATAAACTTAAAACATTAAAATAGTTTTAACCTAATTATAAAGTTTTGCAAGAGATGTAAAAAGTATAAGTAATTAGTAAATTTCATCACAACTACAGTTTACTTTTAAATTAACTTTTATATTGACATTCAGACAAGTGCTTTTTTTAAAAAGAAAGTCCTGATTATATTGACTGAATTAAAAGGTTATTTTGTTTATAAGATTTTTTTTTTATCTTTCTTTTTATTTTTAACTAAAACTAGCAACCCGGGAAAAATGGATTCTCCCAACGTGCGACTGCTTTCTCTCAACTACCCGATAAAAGCGGATTCTCCCAACTCACGACTGCTGCTTCTATGACATATTTTAATTTTTTAGAGAGATTAGACTGTAGTCTCCGTGGCCTAATGGATAAGATGTCTAACTTCGGAGCAGAAGGTTGCAGGTTCGATTCCCGTAGCGAACTTGTAGAAAATATTTCTATTTTCACAAATCACAACAATTACGAGGGACAGACAGACAGAGAAATAAAAGATTTTAGTAATATAGATTGACACTACTAAAATTCGAACAAACGCGAATTTTTTAATATTAAGAAAAAAAAACAGTAGAAATTTTATTTTTTTAGTGTAATAAATAAGTACAGTTATTTTAAGAAGAATTTAATCTCATACTTACGACATGTTTCTCAAAATAGTCGTAAGGTAATCCTGGATTAAGTCCCATTGAATCCAATTAATTTGTAATATAAGCTAATATTACTACTGCTTGGAGAAACTCACCGTAAAAGTAATAGTCTTCGTGTATCGACCACATAAGCTTACTAGCTCATGTAATTACAGAACGCAAATCAATAGTATAATTTAAAGAATGTAAGAAGTTCGAAAGAACTTAAAGCCTACATTCTTTAACATGTTACTTCTTATTTTTTTAAGTCGTGAAAACGAAAGAAACGAAATACTATATTTACATTCAAACTATAATACTACTGAATATAAATAGCACACACTTTCGTTTCCTGAAAAAAAAAGTAAATTAGTAAAGAATTAAATCTGCATTATTTGCTTAAATTGTCTTACTGGGAGGTTAATTTTAATCGTATCAAACTGCGTGCAACATTAAATTGTTTATGATAAAAGAGAGATTAACATAAATATGAAAGGTATCGATTGTTTAGATTCTAATGATATACAAGTATTATATGAATTTTTGTCACGTTCTCATTCTAATTTCTCCACAAGAATCCATTTGGATTTCAAATGAAAAAGATAGATCCCCATATGTAGCAGCGCCGTAGCAACTCTATTTAGCGCCTGGTGCGAAGTAGTTTTGAATACGTCTCTTTTCCTTTTTGTTAAGTATTAGAGCTCAGCTCAACGCAGCAACCAAAAAACAAAAAATTCGTTCTGAAAATTACGGGAGGGGTCAAGTTATGGAAGTGATCAACAACCATTAAAAAAAAAAAAAATGTTAAAACGTAAATTTAAGGTCTTTACGGCGTCTCTATTGATACGGTGCCTCGTGCGGTGGCATCAATCGCACCACCCTTGCTGCATCGCTGCGAATATACATACCAAATTTCAAAAAAGATCCATGTAGGCTTCAGAAAAAAGTTAGTCGACGAATATACACACACACACACGTACACTATCACAGAATAAGTGATTTGATAAAACTCACTTTTCCACTGCAAAGTAGGCTAAAAAACACAAAGAAAGAAAAGAAAAGAAAGATTTTATGGAAAGTAGATTTCAAGTTCTATCAGGACTTTTTGTTCCTGCACTGTAAAGGAATTCATTAGATTCCTTCTAATTAATATAACAAAAATCAAAAATATTTTGCTATCAACATAGAGTCGGTTTTCAAATGTAACCAGCTTTCGTCTAAGAAGATATCAGTAAGTTTTTTTTTTTTTGTTTTTTTTTTGTTAATGGGATGATGTCAGTTCGAGGTGATGTTAGTTGTGGGTCCCCGGATTACGTAGAAATTTATTTAAAAGCAGATTCTCAAATTCATGTCTGCGAAGCTCGTATATAACTTAACATACAATTATAATAATAATATAATGTATATTTAATAATAATGTAATCATCATTACGTTCTGCGAATCTTCCCTCAGTTTCTATCATCAAAAGAAACTTTTAAGAAACCTACTTCTGGTCATAAGGAATGTCTTAGAGAGATGGTTAAGAACCAAGATACGGGAAAATTGATTCTAACGTAATTCTACGGTCAATGATTTTTTCCGTCAGAAGCGAGAATAATGATGACAGCAACTTCACAATATCCAACAATGGCTTATTGTTACAAATTAATCACTCTTATGGTTTTCATTAGTAAAAAATTAATGTTAAAATTAGTTTCTACAGCAAACTTCAAATCTCGCTTCACATTTTCAAAGAAATCTTCCTACAACTTCCGACAACTTTTCTTAACAAGTGGACAAAGACAATCGAAAGAGGGAAAGAGAAGAAGGACAAACATAGAAAGAAGAAAGGAAACATTCATGCCGACCCCGGGATTTAATCACAATTCAGACATATCTAGAGTGGCCACCTGTTTTCGACGTCAATTCGGGACAAGAAACTTTTACGACTAAAAAAAAAACCGCGTGCTTAACAATGTTTATGGTGTATCTGCACGAATTCCGTAAAAACATATTTATATAACGGACGATTAATCGCTTATTCAACGCATTTCTATTCATAAAAATACCTGCATCCTTATATGGACCGGCACTAGCAAAATTCACGTCGACTATTTACAAAATCCGGGACATTCATTGAAGCGGGACGCTACATGGGACTGTCCCGCAGAATCCAGGACGTCTGTTCAGCCTAGGCATATCAGTCTAAGCAGTAAGCCATCAATCTAATATAGTACATATAAATTATCTTTTGTAAACTGGCGTCCCTTAGATTTTCTTGACAAAGTCTGAAGGACTAAATGATCAAAAACAAAATGGGTAGCCCTATTTTTACCTTACCGATTAAAAAACATTGTAAGAATTTCTAATGCGTAGATTATTAAAATCTTAAAAATCTATGTCGCTTTTTGACATTTTTTTAAACCGATATCTAGTATCACTTCAAATAAATGAATATTTTACAATATTATTTTAAATCCAATTCACAATGTAAATTATTATTAATATAATAATTGGCTTTAAAAATAATTCTGAATTAGGATTTACTTAATAACGCCGAAAAGGAAACCACCATGTTCCAATGCTATAAAGAAAACTTGGTACGAAGCTTAGTTAATGCAGACCTAAGAGAGGATGAGTAGGATCTAAATACATTTCCTCCGTAAACAAACAAATTGACTCCAGAAGCCTGACTTTTTATTTGATAAATTACTACTTTATAAAGGCGAAATAAATAGTTAAAATAGAAGACTGTAAAATTAAATAAGTAAGTTTATTTATTTAATGAAAATTTTACTGTTGAAATCGCAATAATAAATTGCTACTTCCGGACTCGACATCGGCCGTTGAACTGTAAACAAAATATTGGGCATCCTCCAATAGCTCAATGAACTTAAATTACCACAAAATAAAAAGTATTTTTTTTTTACATTATTATTAAGTTAAATTTAAAGTAATTTTAAATTTAAATCGAGAACGGTCAGACAGGCGGCTGCACAGTAAAACATAATAAGAGCTACCTTCATCTTATGCTTACTTTTTTAATTCAACCACTTAGATAAAACAAATAAATAAAAGTTAAGACGAGAAATTTGTTTGAGAAATCGTTAGATGTTAATGTAAATGTTTTTAATGCACTCCACCCATTTAAATCTACTCCTCCCCCACTTGCAAGTGGACACGGTCCGTCTGTGTGACTCTCTCCATTAGCCTTATTAAAGCCATCTCTTGCTCAATAATTCATCTCACACTATTTATCCACGGATGAAATTTTCTATAATTCGCCTCCAATTTTGCAAATGAGAGAAGCGCCTGCAACAGTGGTTATTACACGTTCGATGCGACCCCGACGGCTTATGGATGACAAATGAACATCTGCACAGCATGGCGGCCATTTTTTCATTCACATAACTGCCCCACCCCTGTAAACGAAACTCGTCAGACTAATCATTCTGTTTATCCAGTGTTCGATTAGGGTAATCATTTGAATTAAAAGTAAAAGTTAATATTTTGTTAATGTAGACAGATTTTATTTATTATTTATTTACGTGAGATTAAAGAGTTTGTAAAGGTAAAAAAAAAAAAAAAAAAAAACCTTTTCTCAATTCAGACATGAATTAAACATTATTTTATTTTCAGTATTTTTAGATTACTACTTTGTGAAATAACAATTAGTAAAGCTTTTGAAGACGATACAAATGCGCCTTTTAATCCATTAAGAACGTATAATAGATTACCCCTTTGGCATCACATTGATGAGAAATTTGGACTTGGAATTCCTATTAAATTGAATGATTTGTTAACTTCATTCCAAAAAAACCATCTTACTTTTACTTTTCATATTTGAACATAAACTGACAAGGGATGTGCGTGACGTCGAGCACTGAGCACCGCACGAAAATGTGCTTAGAATATAAATCTCTCATCCCAAAAACAGTGGAGTGGTATGAGCCATTCCCATGCAAAACTTAGCTGTTGTCTGCTAGTGCACTTTGAAGACTGAATAGCTGTGCTGACCTGATAAGGTCAGTAGCGAAAGTTTGTTGTTCAGATAGCGTAATTATTTTAAGCAGAGGGAAATATAGCAATATAGTCACGACATTTAAATATGTGTGTTTTTGATCCTATTATATCGATATTTTGTTTCTTCGCGTTACCAAAGTTCCTCTCTTGGACCTTTAATAGATGAGCATTCAAATGTCTCTCGTGGTAGTTTTTCATGAGAATGATTCATACCATTGTTTTTGGCAATAGCGATTTATATTATAAGCACATTTTCGTACGGTTCTCAGCGTTCGAGGTCACGCACTTCCCTTGTGAGACAGATTTTTTAAGATTTAAAAGATCTGCCGGTATATTTTAGCCCAGTGATTTAGATGCTGGGCTGCGGATTGGAAGAATTAAGGTTCAAATCCGACGGTGGTCGGAGATTTTTCCACGGTTGTTTCTCCTCCAGACAGGACCCTAGGGTTCACGCAATCCTCTGTTAAGTAGATACAGAGTTTCTTACTGGCGGGGTTAAAGGCGTCGGGTTCACTATTCGACCCTCAACTACTCCCGTTGCTCGAGAATCACTGGAAGCCTAAACCTCCCGCGTAGGTAATGACCTGCATATTTTCAGTGAAACAATTTACCTTTACTGTTCCACCTTTATATTTAATAGTGTAAGGAATGGTAAAATATTGTATAAGATATTGCCGTGCTGGCGTGGTCATGCGGTCTCGGCGGCGGCCAGCCGTGGCGTCCAATGCGCCAGTACCTGGGTTTGAATCCCGGCAGTGGCATGGATGTTTCACTTTCCTTTCTTCTGTGTTGTTCGTTTCTTCCCCTGGGGTTGGCGCCCCCTTGCGGTATCTAGCCTATAACTCCTCTGGTAGGAGAGCGTCCAAACCCTGCACGGGTGTTACGGGCGATTGAATGAATGAATGAGTATAAGATATTTTTTATTTGGTTGGAAGATAAGACATCAAAAGCCTTGGAATAGCATTTTAATCACTTCCAACCAAAACCTACGGCCGCTGGATAGACGAAGTTACAAGATCTCTTAATTGCGATGCATCGGTTGAAAACTTATAAGAAAATAAGCAAATAATTTGCAAATTCATAATTGAAAATAAACGCTTCCACATATTAAGAAAAAACACAGTGACACGTCAATAACATCTCAGAGCCATTTCATTTTAATTTTTGAAAAAAAAAAATGCTTCATACAAAAATTTAAGAATTTTAAACGATCTACAAGGATACCGACTGCACTGAAGCTCAAGATACTAGTTCAAATATTATTAGGAAACGAAACAGACGGATGTCGTAGATATAAACATTGTAACAGTAGTACAACAGTACTTGTATACAGACTCAGTGATTTCATGAAACTTTTTCTAGTTGGAAGAAATTTTCTCTTCTCGTCCTACATTGATATGATGCAGATAGTGACTGCAAGACATTGCCAAAGAAAATGGAAGGAATATCCGTAATAATAAATACAAGAACTATCGTAATCGTAAGTTAAGACGTACAATCACAGAGAAATACTGTATTGATGTTCACAGAGAAATGCTGACGTCACAACTTTTAGTGGAAGAAATTCTAGAATCCTGCTGTTTCTCTTTCTCTGCCGTTAGGCCACTATCACGATGGTCCCCAAGTGATTCGCATTGCCCTTCAGTGTCTATGTAGTACAGCCGCCTTTGCCAGCAATGTATCTAAATTACATCCTTTCGAATACATCTGGATGCAGGATGGACATGAAACATTTCTCATCCTTCGTTCAGTTGAGAATGATTGATGGAAGATTGATGAAATATGCCACATTTTGACTATTCTGGATGTGTGAGGTCACATGTTGCAACAAGTCTCTCCCTTAAAGAGATACATCTAAGATTCAGAGAACTAGGAAACAACATCATCGCATCCATGATGATGTCAGCATTTATAACTTATACGCCATCCTACATCACTACATAACATTTGAACCACATCCATCGAATACATAGTAGTTTATTTTTAAAGGAAGAAAGAAAAGAAATATTCAAAGAATAACTTGAGTACTTTGGATTCAATATGTAGTTTCAAAACAGAAAAGAAACAAAATAAATCTCCCTAATTCAGAAATTTTATTTATTATTATATTTATTATTATTGTATTTACAGAAGGAAGCAGAAAATGAGTCTCAATTTTTGAAAAACCTTCAAGAATAAACTTCAAGCAACAGCAGCATTGTTTCTCCTTGATAAAGCTAGAACAATTCAGTTAATAATAAGTTCTAAAATAGAATCTACATTCTAATTATAACAAATTATTATCTAATTTAAGCTGGAAGCAGATGCTCTCACGTTTTTCATTGCTTTCTGTCAACCAATATTAATTAGTTATGAACTTTTAAAAACTTTAAATGAAATTATAAAATTTAACTAGCACTTTTTTTTAGCCTTCTTTCTTAGGAAACACAAAACTTATCAGTCTGTGAGTAGGCCTGTATATGCGTGTGTGTGTGCGTGTGCAGGGCCGTCCTTAGGATCAGGCGAGCGGGGCACTTCCGCCTGATCCCGCACTTTTTGGAGCGCTTCACAAAGTAAATTTTAAATTTAACAAAACAGAAAAATTTGGAGAAAAATACAAAGACGTCACAGCATTTTTGTCAGTCAAAATAGTTTAAAGAAAAATTTTCTGGATTTTAGGAAAATATGAATCGCAGCGTATTCTAATAACATCCCTGAAAATGTATTTACCCGGGACCTCGCAAACGCTAAGCACGGTCCTGTGTGTGTGTGGTTCGTGTCCGACGCCTAATAACTTTTGAGCCGTTAATAGATCTTCTTGAAACTTGGCAAGCATATTAAAACATAAGAAACGATTTAGTTTATGTATTGAATTTTTTTTTTTTTCAGTGTTGGGTCCTAATCCAGAAATTCGCGCCTGAGGTTGTCAAAAAAAAAAAAAAAGCCATTGAGAAACATTAAAATACATATAATGGTTGTCTGTCAGTGTCTAACAACGCCTACGAATACGCTTAGTTGAGGGTATTTTTGATAGGATTCAAAGGAGTTTGATTTAGGCATCTTAATAAGGATTTGATAAATTTTTGGTGAGAAAGTGATAGTTTTTTTTACTATTTGTATTAGACAGACATTATAATTTATAAGTAATCTTTTGTATCACTTTTCATGATTTAACATAAATAAATAAATAAATAAATAAATAAATAAATAAATAAATAAATAAATTTTAAGGAACAACATTCCTTAAAAGTAATATAGGTTTTATATTCCTTAAGTAATATAGGTTTTATATTACTTTCAGGGACTTCATTTTAGGCTTCTAATACCGTTAAGCCTTATATCCCCGGTTTTTCTGTCTGTCTGTGGACAAGTATCAACTCAGCAACCACGAGGGCTACAGACTTAATTAGGGTGTCGTTGAAAAGGTCTTGTCAAGAGTAGTTCAGAGCCATAGAGTTTGTGTCTCTAGCTGGTCGGGCTCCAAGGTAGCGATAGCGATTAGTAAACCAATCACAATGCTTCGCAACGGCTTCTGATGCGTGAATGAAGAAAATTATTCAAAAGTTATTGAATTCAGTCTATTAACAAGGTTTGAGCTAATAATGACGATTATTCCATATAAATAGTGAGTCACCTTAACGTTAGAATAAGACTGCGTCGAGACACGTTCCATACCTAGTGGTGCTTCTTGAAGGACGAGCTTGTGATTAAATTCTTGTAGAAGTGGTTCTAATTTAGTCGAAGATGTTAAAATGTCTACGTTAAAATATATTTTAATTTGCATACAACCGACTTTTCACTCAGCTTATTTATAAGTTAATGCAAAACACCTATTTATAAGTAAGTGTTTTGTATTAACTTTCGAATAATTTTCTTCATTCACGTATCAGAAGCCGTTGCGAAACGTTGTGATTGGTGTACTAATCGCTGTCGCTTACCTTGTTTATTTTTATTCCCAACATTCAGGTTTATTTTTCATCCAAAGAGTTCGAAGGTTATGGGATTTCTGCATTTCACCTTGATCTAAAATCATCAAAAACTTTAGATATTATGAGAACCCTTATAGATCTGTAGAGACAACACTGTTTTCCTCCCCTTCCTAAATGCACCTTAAGTGAAATAGGGATCCCACCCAAAACATTTCATGTAAAATAAGTTACCAAGATTCACACGCTCATAATGCTTTCACTGTTAAAAAGATATGAGATCTCATGTAGAGCCAAGCCCCTAACTCTACAAAGCCTTACTCTACAAGCCCTTACTCTAAAAACCCTATATCATGGTCAAAAAGTATGGCTTGGCCGTTTCGTGGCTGTCCCACATACAATCCCATGGAGTTATGTAAAGGATATGGAGTATGCCAAGGCACACTTTTTGACCAAGATAGTAGGGTTTTTAGTGTTAGGCATGTAGAGTGAGGGGCTTGGCTATACATGAGATCTGATAACTTTTTAACAGTGAAAGCGTTATGAGCATCTTGGCAACGTATTTTACATGAAATGTTTTGGGTGGAATGAAATAGTTCCATGAAACGGCCAAGCCATACTTTTTGACCACGATATAGGGTTTTAGAGTTAGGGCTTGTAGAGTTAGGCCTTGTAGAGTTAGGGGCTTGGCTCTACATGAGATCTCATATATTTTTAACAGTGAAAGCATTATGAGCATGTGAGTCTTGGCAACTTATTTTACATGAAATGTTTTG
>JAFIDM010012231.1:53046527-53065680 GCA_023159025.1 Thereuonema tuberculata | reverse complement strand
GAAAAAAAAATCTTCTTTACTTTTGATTTCGTACTAGTTATTCCAAGCAGTTAATTAAGAAATTGAAAAATGCTGTTGATGTTGATTAATTAGCTTCATTAAATGAAAATAAATCGGATCTACATAATTATTTAACTCAGCATCAGAGCTTCGCAAAATAAAGCTAATGGTAGAGATGTGAATTTAATTGGATTAATTAAGCTGGATAAATGGCTGTACTCTTCAGCAGGTGATAGTTTGTTTATATCGTGAGAACTGTTAAGCTTTGTATAGATATTAAGAGATTAAATTTTGTTTAAATGGTATTTTGAAAACAAAGTTCCTCGAAGAACCTAAAACCTACTATCCTTACAATATTAATCTTTAAATTTATTATTATTATTTTTCTTTTCCTTCTAATTTTGTCAAAACATCACGATTGAAAAGTCTATTTATTTTCAAATTATATCTGCTGTACAAATTTCCCACTTTCTGAAAAATGTAATTAAATCCCAGGTATTTACTGAATGTGTTTCAGCTGATTACTTTTATTCATATCAAATCAGGAGCAAATTAATGGATTAGCTAAAATGATTAATACCTTTGTTTAGATATCAACAGAAGTTCATTATTTTGATTCTAATGCTTTTCTTTAAGAATTCATTGTATCCTTCTGGCGTTAATTTCTGGACAAGAACTCATTGGAAAATATTTCAAGTAAAAATGTTAGATCGTCTCTAGTCCTTACAGTTTCAAAATGCAAAGTATGTCAAGGAGAAGAAACACAATGGTAAGCTATATTTCTTGGAGGGATGGAATTCTGGAAGTAGACAGGGTTTATATGTGTCTGTGTATGTTGTAACAAGTGCACCAAGATGTAAACGAAGGACCTTCTGATGGATGAGATCAAACATACAGGGTTATATATATATGCTTCATAATTCCTAAAATATTTCTTGAGTATATATAAAATAGACATTCAGTCGACACTATTTCCAATAAATACTTTCTTTAACACAATATTTCATTTCTTTTTTACAAGAAACTTTATCAGGCTATGGGAGGACAGGAAAATCTTTTCCTCATCTAGAATTCGATAACGAGTTTTTCTATGCTGTTTTTCAGATATATTGTGAACAAGTTCTATTTTTTAAATGGTAGAAGATTGGTAATTGCGGGATATTACAAGAAAATATCTCATGTTTCATGCTTTTTTTTATGCTGAAGGCATGTTGAGTTCCACCAAGATCTAAGATGTATTTGAAACATGAAATGAACACTTGATATAATTATGCTATTACCATTCTTAATGTTGTCAGAAAAAAAATCAAAGATTTCAAGATTAAATTTACTAGTGAAATTCATCCAATCTGCTCATTCAAATTTCCATCGAGACAGATAAGCAGTGAGTCATAGATCGAAGATTATTTTTAAGCTTAAAAAATGGTAACTGTCTTCAGAATTGTCAAAATCTCCTAAGGAAAAAGAGAACAAAGAAGGAGTATGTTTTATGTCCAGGTAATCATAAAGGAATAGAAATTTACTTACATCGGTATGAAGGGATATTTATTATATATAAATACACAGAACTGTCCACACAGGAATGCCCTTTCTTTGGTCATTACCATTCGTTAACAACCATCCTTGTTTTAGTCTATTGTCTCTTGAGTTTCACTAGCAAGTTTATTGTTTTCGCTAAAAACACAGAGTACAAAATTCAAACCAATTGAAAAGAAGGATGTGAAGTGTTTAGGTTCATCTCAGGGAACTTGTGGACTATTGATCCTCAGTACAGCTTTTCGCATGGAATTTCAATTTCATATATGGTTTTAGTAGATAACTTACAAAAAGAATACTAAAGGATTATATTATAAATAAATTGAAAATTCATCATGCAGTAATACAGAACTAAAAATTGAAAAACTTCTTCAGCAGACTACTTACAAAATTGAATAATAAAATTGCCTTCTATTTTGGTACAGCCATATCTTCATTAACAACAGAGTTACGTTCTCAAAAACAAGTCTTGAACTTCATTTTTGTTAAATAAATAGCAATTTTTTCCTATATCCCATTTTATAATTCTAATTTGTTCTTAGAAAATGTTGTTTACTACTTTATAACTATTAAGTAAATATGGACTAATACTAAATCTATTTTCCTCATTTAAAATTCAACACATATGGGAATGTTTGCAGCAGACAACACAATTTACGGCCTGATAAAAGTCTCAGCTACATAAAATGTCGCCTTCCAATGATCAAGAAATTACTATATTTGCCAGCATACAAGGCTCACGTGTTTTCAAGGCGATTATTAATATTGTGGGGAAAAAAAAAAAATCATAGATTTGATATATAAGATGCATCCATTTTTTGTGATAATTTTTGTTTGAAAAAAAAGTTTATCTTATACACTGGCAAATACGATAAACTGCAGTTAAATGATTAAGAGCTCCAGTTTAAAGAGTGAACACAAAAAAAATAAAATAAAATGGAAACAAATTCCTTCTCCACTATTATTGAAGCATGGAAGTAGAAAGGTTAATCATTCCCCCCACAGCGAAAGATTTCTTCAAACACATACAAATAGGCACATAGGTGTACATGAGGGCATTTGCATCATTGAAGTTAGACTGATATCTAAAGCTTTGTCTCGATGTCTCTCCTGATCTACTGCTTAGAGGAGGGAACTCAGAAACATTCTTATATCCCACAACCTAAAACAGTCAGTGGATCAAACTGAAGTTAATTGGCTTTTTACCAATTGCAATGTCAAATTAAGTTTTTCCTCCTTTATAAATTTAGATCTTATTATTTTTAAATAAAGAACTACTTTACTTTTTAAAATTTGAATGTTACGTTTATTTTAAATTTAAATTAGGACAGCAAAATTCAAATGGTTGATCTTGAGAGCCAAACGTGAATAAAGCTGAGGAACTAAAAACTTGTACAACTGCATGCTTTTGGAAGTATAGATGTATACAGCTACATATATCGTTTTCTTTGTCAGCTCTTCATTTGAAATAGAAATGAAATAAATCTCCTGCCACTGATTTACTTAAATCAAAATTGTATCAACTTTCAAAAATCCTTTCCTACCTTACTCCTTTTTACTCTAAAAAGAGAACAGCTTAGGAAGTATTGATAATTTAATCAGAAATAGTCTTAGATTTATTTGCAAAACAAGACTTGGTTTAATAAAGCAGATCTCTCCTGAAACTAAAGAAAATATTCTATTTACAATATTAGGAAATTATAGATTTATGTATAATATCAAGTTCTGCTATAGTAACAGCCAGCAATTACATTGTAGCACAGAAAATGGTGTCGTACAAAGATGGAAACAGGACACATTTGGTCACATACCTTTGCAAGTATCACAAAATCCCAGGACTTGTCTAGCTTCCTATAATACCTCTGCATTTTTAAATAAATATTCAATGTTTTGTTTCTTAAACATAAAAATTTAAAAAAAGGACATGAATTAAGTGAATTATTTCAATGTAATGATGAATTATTAAAATCTAATTAATAAATAATTCTTCATATATTGGTATGATAGATATCTACTGCAAAAAATGGTTTGATCTAATGTAATACCCCTTAATATACATGAAAGAGTAAAAAGGAATTGTATGGAAAATTTTTTAAATGCCATTTTAAGTCAAAATATGCATGTCCAGCCATCTTTATTCAAGATATCATAAAAACTATTTGTCCTATAAACCTGCAACTTTAGTAGAGGGTTTAGATTTTTATAATGAAAGTAATATTGACTGGTACATTACTCCACCAATAGGAAAAGATCAGCAAAAATTGATTGGCATTTATTTTGAATACCAGTACATCTTTAAAAAAAAGTTAGTTTGCTTTCCTTAAACATTCTGTACTTTCATCTTGATCTGGGATCATTTCTTCTTTCTTTTCAAACAGACAGACAGCTTCTTATTTTTCAATTTCTTTTTTGTCAATGAATATTTTTTTTTTGTTTAAAAAAAGAACTAAAAGACAAACATGTTTCGAAATCTTTATAGGCTTATTAATCTTTCTTTAACGTGCGGAATGAACTATCTAAGAACACAATTGACTCGCACAATTTACGCAAAGGATTCGCACCCCGTCCCAGTCGTCTTCACGATGACAGCTCGGGGTGCGAATCCTTTGCGTAAATTGTGCGTGTCAATTGTGTTCTTAGATCTTTACAGGCTTCTTTATCAATGTCTGCTGACAAGAAGAGAGCAGCCGCTATTTATCCGAAGAAGGACCAATCATCGCGGATTGGGATAATTCAATAACATAAGAGGTGAAAAGAAACAAACCAATCAATAAAAACATGCAAAATAATGTAAATATTTGCCTAACCAATAGCATATGGCATCACCGATAAAAATAAAGGGGGTTTAAGAAAAAAAGAAGACATTGACAAAGAAACCTGTAAAGATTTTGAAACATGCTCGTCTTTTAATTTTCCTTTTAAATAATTTTAAAGTTTTTATTTACAATGTTTTTTTAATTGAATTCCTGTTATATCATCTCCAGGATATGTTAAAGTTCAGTAATTTGTTTGTTTTTTTTTTCCTATATTTGGCAACCTTACCATATGGTTATTCAAAAATTTGGTATGCCGAGAATATCTTGTTTTTTTTTTTGTTTTTTTTTAAATGTATTTATATTTCAAGCCTACCCTCCTTTTTATTGGATGAAAAAAAAAACAAAAAACACACACACAAACAAACTGTAAATTCCATAAATGGTTGATTAATAGATTTTAATGGCACAAAAGCATCTGTGGCTAAGCTGTGCAATTCCATAAACGTATGGATCAGATGTTGAAATACAATCTTTTAGAGTCAGTGCAGTAACACACACAAAAGAATAGGGTCTTTATATTTACTTAATTAAACTTTGTTTTCTATTAACCTTGAACGACTTTTTTATTGCTCAGCTTATTATTAAAACTAATATTCAAGTTTTTTGTGTTGCAAAATATAAAAAGATATAATCGTAGTGCTTATTGGTTCTTATAGGCTTGTTTATAGTATTCATTATAATAATGAAGTAAGTTTGAAAAACTTTCGTCATTTTGTCCTTTAATTATCAAATAAACAATTTTTAAAAAATATATGAACTGATTGAAAATTACATAAATTAATGTGGTAAAGTGGCTTAATTATTAAAGTTAAAGAATGAACTTTTTATTTAGTGTTTCCAAAACAATGGTTTACTAAAGAAAAGAAAATAAAGCAAACTCACAATGGTTGGATACAAAACAAAAAGTATTAACAATTAAAATGTAAGCTTAATAAAAAAGTTTATTACAATCAAAATATTCAATGTGAACTAGATTAGTAATAAATAAATTAGACTTAATTTATCAGCGATTAAACAAGTTAATCAGAGATTTGTTTTATAGAAAAAAGGGTTAAATCTATTTCCATTTTTCCTTGTTAACCTTTGAAACTTCGAATAGAGTTCTTCTGAAAAATAGGTATATACTCTAAAATGTAGCTCCTAGGGAAAGAGAGAGAAAAAAAAAATCTTATTTTTAAAATAAATATTATTAAACGTGAAATATATCAATATATAGTAATAAATTAACAAAAAGTAAAAATAAAAAAAAACAGAAAACAGTCTGTTTTAAGATACTTTTACAAATATTTGAGAATTCAATAATCCTGATGCCACACAAGAAACATAGTTCTCTAATTGAGGAGGCTTTTTAGTATAGTGATACCTCAGTTCATGAACATAATCTGTTGCTTGACCCTGTTCGTGAACCGTAAAGTTCGTGATCCCATTGCAATTAATGTAAATCCAAATAATACGTTTTTTGTCCTAGAATTTTTGTTTAACATGTTATGGCTTTATGTGTGAAAATAATACAGAAAGGAAATAAATATAACAGTAATATTAGAAGAAAGCAGTTTAATTACCAAAATAAAACTAATTTTACAGTATATATACAATTTACCTTTGTGGTTGATAATTGCTGGCCCATGGGGATGGAGGAAGGGGAGGAGGAAGATTCTCCTTCGAAGGAGAGGCAGTTGGTAATTGCATAAGATAATAAATCCAGAGAAATCTGCCTTTTTCTTTGCCGGAGAATTTTGCAAAAATGATCCACTGAGCTCCGTGCGTGCGTGTTTGTGAAGCGAAGCAAAATATGTTCACAAATGGTGTTCATAGACAGAGATGTTCGTGATCCGAGGTATCACTGTATCTGATATGCCAGTAACCTTTCACAGTAACAGTAATGCTTATGAACAGCTCCACACACATCTAATGGAAAATTCCATTTGCATTTGCCGTGGTGCTGCTTGCACAACATTTGAGTTGAAACTGATAATTCATGCAAACAAATGTGTAATTTTTATTGACCTAGCAAAACTCTGTCTTGGTGTTGGGTTGTCCATTTTCATCAGTGTCTATCTTACATACTCGTAAAAATAGTATTTTACTTCGAACAACATCAATCACATGATTTTCCTTAAAATTACTCTTGCTCTAATTGTTTTCAGTGCTGTACTATGATAGAGAAAACTAAAAAAAAAACAAAAACAAAAACCAGACTAACTGTGACACAGACTGTTATCTACATATTATTGGTATTATTATTGTAGTGATTTGATCAACAATTGCTGTTCATTGTCAGGAATCAAGTTGATATAACATCTGTTGTTGTTGTAGAACTCAAGCTTTGCAGTAAAATTATTCATTAGTCAATAGTTTTAATATTACTTATTTCTGCTAAGTTATACACTGCCTGCTCAATTGAAAGTGGACACCTGTGGTATAGAACAGGCACTTTATTTAATGCGTGTCTAATAGTGTGTACTGTGGCCTTTTGCCCTAAGCACAGAATCCACAAACCGTGGCATGCTCTCCACCAGTTTCTGATAGCAAGCAACTGGTATTTTTGCCCACTCCTTCTTCAAAGTTGGAAGTGTGTTTGTGGTAGCATCGGAAGCGCAGGAATCCGGTGCTTCATCCCACAGATGTTTAATAGGGTTGAGATCCAGACTCTGGGCGGGCCACTGAAGTTCCTGAACACTATTCTCCAGAACATGGGCCTTAATGCACGATGCTAGGCATTTATAGGGGTGATGTTAGGCTTGTGGGCAGCAGCATGGAGCTCCCGACGAATCATCATGGTACTGACAGTTGTTCCCGTTGCCTGCTGGAAGTCCTGCTACCGTTGTTCCGCTGGAACAGCCCTATTCTACCATACCAACAGCTTCAGGGCCCTCTGGTCTCTATCGGTTCCACTTTGTGATAACAGCACCCAAGTTCAACTTTGGCAGGTTCAGTGTCGCTCCTATGGCTTGCACACTGTGGCCACTAATGTGGCGGCCTATGACTACTCCACATTGAAAATCGCTCAGCTGCTTTGATGGTGGCATTTTACCCCAGAACATGATTAGACACCAAATGTTTCCAACCACACATGATTGTGTTGTTTTATAACGAATATATTCAAATTATCGCCTGAATTTGTTCCACTACAACAGGTGTCCGCATTCAGTTGAGCAGTCAGTATATACTATCAAGAGTGGGATCCGAAGATCTAATAAAGAATGGGCCAAGGAGCAAAACTAGGAAATGATCAAAGCAGTAAAGAGGAATCAAAGCTTGGTATTAGAACTTCTAAGCCTCACAGAGGATATGTTGACAGCCTAGACTGGTATTCAACTGTCATACAGTTGTATAAAAATCCCTATGAAGTTCAAAGCAGCAATTCTTATGTCAGTTATTGGATCTGAGATAATTCACATTTATTTTGTTACTTTAATCTCACCAATGAATATGCAAATAACATTACAATTATTAAAGAGAAATACATCAATACTTCAACCCGAAAGTTAATATGTCCTATGAGCACTCTCTCAGAATGAAGAAAAGTCCTTTGATGAGTTTCCTATTTGAATTAAGGCGTATGCCAGTACTTGTGAATTTGAAAACCTTCACAATGAATTGCTAAAAGATAAGATAGCTTTTTTTGGATAATGCAGGAGAACATGAGAGAAAAACTTCTGACAGAAGAAAATCTTACATTAGACAAAGCAGTCATGATTTGTACAGCAAGTGAACAAGTTTTCAAATACAGTAATACCTTGAGATACGAGCGTCCCGACATACGAGTATTCCGAGATACGAGCAAGCCTTCGAGCAAATTTTTGCTTTGAGATACGAGCACGCTTACAGACGCTACTGGTCGTGCTTCGGCGCTTTTTGGCGACACGTGCCTTACTCCTTTCCGAAAGAGAGACAGAAACAAATCTCCCTCGATAGGTATTTCGTTAAAAGGCCTGCGCCAAATGAAAGTGAGGGTAGTCAGGAAAAGAAAGTTAAGAAAAGTGAAGACAAATAGAGAATACAAATCAAAAAAAGAAAAAAAAATTAAATAAAAAATAGAAAAGTAAAAAAAAAAAATACGTAAGGAAAAAATAAGGAACCTCATGAGATACAGATATGACAAAACAAACAACAACAGATAGAAAACAAGACAGAGGGACTTTATGCAGAAATGGCTACAGAACACTGGCTTCCATGATACAGATGCATGGCTGACAAAGATGGAACAAAGGGAAGAGGAATCCAGTAGGGGGATATGACCACACCTAATGTGGCCCATCCATTCTTAGAATGAGTGGTTGATTAGTTCTTGGGATAAGAGCACCCATTCCTCTGATAGCACCATCTTCAGCTGATGAACAGTTTCTGATATGTGTGGACTTGCCGCAAGGGTCTCCCCAGAGCGTCCTATATGTTTTGAAGGGATTTAGATCAGGAGGAATGTGAGGGTCAGTCTATTCGAACACTGTTCTCTCTTTCCAACAGCATATCAACAGCTGCAGTATGATGGGGTTAAGTGTTATTGTTCATATACAGGAACTCGGGGCCAATAGCACCTCGCAATGCACATGGGGAAGGAGTGTATTAGTACAGCACCTCCTTCCAATATTGGGAGTTCTGCACCTCCATTCAGCACAATGCCTCCCCAGGTGAGAACACCTCAATAGTCACATTGATCCCTTTCCTTGATGTTGTTTGGGGGAGATACCGTGTGCCAACCTCTTGTCGCAATAGCTGGCATCCAGAATCACTGCTCAGACTGAATCTACTCTCATCACTAAAGAGTACTTTAACCCATTGTGCTGCGATATACTCCTTGTGTTCACTTCACCATTGGTGTCTCGGATAGGCAGGTGCTAATGGGACACAGCATACTGGCCCTCAGGCAAACAGTCTACCTTGGTGTAGTCATCTGGGCACAGTAAACTGTGATATCCTGTGTCCTGTGCAGCTGGTTGCAGATGGTTCCCGCTTTCAATGTCATCAATTGGCATTGTTTTACGACCACCACTAGTCCTTCAAACAGCTCTACCTGTTTTTTTGTGGAGGCTGCCCAAGCATGCGATACGATGCTATGGGTGATACTGAACTCTTCGGCCACAGTCCTCACACTTCACCTTCCTTGAGCTTTCCAATTATGCGATCCCAAGAGAAGTCATCGAGATATTGTTTACTGGCCATATTGTTGTCTGTTGCACTGTATGAAAACAAACACTTGTACTTACCATTTATTTAACTTGCAGATACCTGCTGAACTACTGCTTTTATCCATTTCTGTGCTAACAATTGACCCTATCATAAGTTTCCAAAAATTGCATGTGCATTAACTGTCTATTGAATGTCCACAGTTACGCAACTTACCACAGTCTATTTCATTTGATTTTGGGGTTGTAACCTTCAAAAATAGGGCTGGTCCCTAAATTTTGTACTCCAGTGTATTGAATTTAAAGGAAAACTATATTTGATAGTAATTGATAGTCATTCCAGATATTTAGATTTCAAAAAGCTAAAGAATTAGACAAGTTCTGAAATGATAAGTCATATGAAGGACTGGTTTTCAGTGCATGGAATACCTCAGATATTAGAAAGTGACAGTGGTACCCAATGTAATTTGAGTGAGTTTAAGGAATCTGAAAGAGAATGAAACTATGTTTGTAATTTATCAAGTCCCTATCATTTACAAAGCAACAGATTAGCAGAAAGAGCAGTACAAATTGCTAAGAACATGTTACAAAAATCTTCTATTGACTAGCATTATTGAATTAGCACAATACTCCTAGAACCGTCTTACTCCAAGGTCAGCAGTTGTGAAGGCTAGTGACGGACAAACTTATAGAAGGAATACGTAATCCCTATGGAAATCCAGCTCAACTATTACAGAGAAGAGAGTGGTAGTCCCAGATACTACACCAGATGATCAAATGATTACTCATGAATCTCAAGAATCTATCATTAGTGTCCCAGTCACCAACGTTGAACCAGTTAATAACCAACTTAATATTTCCTTCCCATTTCCCTGCTTTTCTATACCAGTGCCAAACTCTACATCTGCTGGACCTGTTATACGAACTAGATCTGGACATACAGTGAAGCCAGTGAAAAGGATAAACCGTTGGGTTGAAAGGAAAGATGTGAAATAGACTATACGTTATTGGTATTATTGCTATAGTGATTGATCTACAATTGTTGTTCATTGTTAGTAATCAAGTTAGCACAGCATCTGTTGTTGTTGAAGTTGTATACCAATTCAAGCAATGCAGCAAAATTATTCATTAGAGTCGATATTGCTTAATATTACTTATTTCTGCTACATTACAGTAATTTTAAACTACATGAACAGAAATGCATATCATGTTACATTTGGACATAAACTGTAAACATCTGATTGTTATTATTAATAATATTTTTCAATACCCAAAAACAAAATTGTTATAATTTAAGTAACATAATAAGTTGCTTTTATTTTTGTTTTTTACTGTCAATATGAAGTAATGATAAAAACAACGTTTTCAACACAGAAATACAGATGAATAAGCCCCCCCCCCAAAAAAAAATTAATATTTTGCTTTCAATTTTTGATAGACAATATTTTTATTATGAAAACACCCATATATTTTTTGTATTATTAAGCAATGAATTCTTGATAATTTACACTGTCAACTAATAATTTATACAATAGTTTGTTAAAAATAACATATAAATAACAAAATATGTATTTGTTTGCTTACACTAGTTTTTCTTTTTTTTAATATTCATTCTTAATAATTAGGAATTCAAGAATCACAATCTGGTTAATTAAGAAACAACAACAATAATAAAAATGATTGATGGAGTTAAATGAATAGATGAAGTGCAAGTGAACCTTTTGCACCCACCCATTGTAATGTTATGTTAAAGATAAAGAAAAAAATAAGAATATTAATTTACTTTGCTCTGTCAGCCATTTCAGCTCCACTCCATCTTGGACTGTAAGGATAGTCATTTGAAGTTGTACGAAATGGCTTTCCTTGAACAGCATGATAAATTGACTGAAACACGAACAATGGCTTCTCTTGAGGAAAATATACAGGTAAAGAGACTGAAAAACAAAACAAAACAAAAAAAATAATGATTAAAGAATTTCACTCAGACAGTTCACAGATGAAACAAGCTTTCTCAGATAGAAGCATTAAAAAAAAAAAGGTAAAAAAAGAACAAACCTAAGCTGAACTTTATTATTATTATCTTTTTTTTTAAACAATGAACACTAAAACAATATTACAGTCATTGAATATATTCCTTCCTACAGGATAAATCTGTTCCATCCTGCTAGAAAATATGATATTAAAATGCAACAATGGGTGAGATCAAATTGTTAACCAAGTGACATCCTGGAACAGCTGTTTCACACTCTTTAGCAATCATCAGCCAGGAGAAGCACCAGTAAACAACGAGGTCTCAGAACTGAGGGTAATAGGTGATAATAATCGTCGGAATAGCAGTGGTGCCTCAAAAGCAAAAATAAATAATAAAAAACTCACTAATGAAATATTAGCGAGAAAATTCATAAGCCAGCAGTCCGTCACCCTCAATGAATTTTTTTAAGTAATAAAAAAATTCAATTTTGCTTTTGGGGCACCACTGTGATTCCGACGGTATTAAAATTTTGAATATGTTTTTAAACTGATACAAAATAACACACGGAGGACATCTTTTACTTCAATCTTTGACAGGAACTTCTTGACTCTTAAAACAAGAAACATTCAAATTGATGGAAGTCATAAGATAACAAGCTAAGAAAGCAGAGAACAATATCCAATCTTACTTTAGTCAGCAAATTCACACTCATATGAACCTACTGTGGATTGGAGTTACTAGGCAAGTTATGTTGCTAACAGATTGTTATGGAGAAGATGTAAGTACTACAAATACAACAAATTCTGATGTTAATTCACATATAGCAATTCTTTGGTTACTCTAAGATCTTCAGTCCAAATGAATTTCATGCGTTCAGAAAGCAGTTCTGATCAGATTTCATGAGCTTCATTTTAATCTGCTCACATTCTTCTCAAATGATTTACAGTGGAAACTCGATTAACCGTCACTCTCTGTTATCCATCATCGATCGCAAAACCTACTTCTCCGTAAAATAGGGACATTGCCGCGAAAAAAAGCTTGAGCCTCAAAGAAACAGAAGAAGATGACTGATTACAGCTTCCACATATAAACCTTATTATCTAGTAGGCCTACGGTTTTATGTTTCTATTATTATTATTATTATTATTATTTGTTTGGTGTTTGACGATATCTATTTGTTACCGATAGATTTTTCTTTGTATTAATTTATTGTTTGCCTTTCGTCCCAAACCAGCATTGAAATTTCGTTGCAGTACATGTTTATTGTGAAATTTCTGTTATCCGTCTATTCGGTTAACCATCACAGTCCCAGTCCCGAAGGTGACGGTTAATGAGTTTCTACTGTATACCATTTCTGATACTCTTCGTTGTCAAAGACAAAAAAAAATCTCATGCTAAGCTTGAAGTCTTAGATGGCTCTTTCACTATATTTTTTTCACAGAAAATTATAATCCATAAGTGATATAAGATAACCTCCATCTTATTACTAATGAACTAATGTACATAAACAATAGCCAAGAAAATTTATAATATCAGGCCACTGAATTTTGTTTCACAAATCAAAGATTATTTGACTAATCAAAATTTATATTCTGATGCTACAGAATATAGTTGATTGCCATATTGCTGACAAAACTTTCTAGTTTCTTGAAATTAATGAACAGATTCATAATCTATTAAGTTCTTGAAAAATTCATAAAATTTTCAAGCAATTTGTTCACTCCCTACACAAGTTAAGAAATGCTTTATCTTACTATAAAACATAATTGCTGAACTGCTATGAATAAATTTTGTTCTTACTTTGGGATTCTGTCTATTGCAAATTGAATAGTTTCAAAAGAGAGAATAGAATCTTCTGAGCTACTAAAATAAACTGGCCTGACTGTACAATCAAGGACTTTCCAGTTCTTGGTTTTCCTACTTCTACAATACACCAGCTTTAGGTTTGGTCATTTCAACAGAATGTTTATTACACAAGTAGTAATTTAAAGTGTGGAATATGTACTGTAGAAAAGTTAATTGTCACACACACAGTTTTTTAAAAACAAAAAAAAAAAAATTTGTGTTAAAACACAAATTAAAATCAATATGTTGAGAAGTTGAGCCTTCATCTTTTGGTCTTTCTCCAAGTGACAAATCAATGAGAGTTTCTTACAATATAGAACAAATTAATCATTGAAATATGATTATGCAAATATATTCAATAATACGTTGTCAACTTCCTTCTGAATGGGAGACTTCTCTGGGAATGGGATCAATGGGAGACTTCTCTTCTTCATCAATCATAAAACTCCAAGTTCTTGAGGAACATTCCATTCCTTCTTAGGATGTTTGGGGGTGGGGTGTGGGGGGCAGATCAATTGTTATTTTTTTATTCGTAATTTCTTCAAGTAAGAAGTCATTATCTTTCAATTGAGAGATGGCTTTCTAACCATGATGTATCAATCTTCAAGTCAACTGAGTACTCAAAAAACAAAACCTAAGGGCAGAAATTATGCAGATGATATTATTCACCATTATTTGATCCTGGCAATCTGTGTTTCATAATTAAATAGGAATTTAAACATCAGTTTCCTAAACTCATTACCAGTATCAGCATTTAAAAACTACCTTTAGGCTTTTATACAATCATCCACTCGTGTGAATATGCCAAAAAATATGAAATATTTAAAACCAAAAAATGAACTCTTTAAGATACTGGATAATAACAAATACAGTACAAAATATCTTTAATACTCCTATAAAGTAAAAATTATATATATATTTTTTTTTTTAATGATTAAAAACAAACTACTAAATGAAAATGAATTTAAAAATACTTACTATGTAGCAGAAAATAGAACTCCTGCCATTCAAACAATAATGACAACTCTGAGAATGCTTCTGCTTCAAACTCTAAAATAGCCCTAAATAAGAATAATTACAAATGGATTTCTTATTGGCTGAATCACTTTTTATTTTTACTGATAGCTGTAGATTATTATTGTCAATTGTAAATAACCTTTGTCAACTCAAAACTTGATCTACAGAACAAAAAGTGTTTTGATATTGAAATTAAGTCACTATTAATCACTTACACTGTACTGCATTTGCAGTTTTATTATTTACAAGTAAAGTTATTAGATTTACATGAATATTATCCACCATATATATAGATAGTTAGAGAGAGAGAGAGAGAGAGAGAGAGAGAGAATTAACATTTAAAAATGAATTAAAACTCATACAGAAATTTAAAAATTATTGTCTTCTCTCACTGATCTCACACACGCAATTTAAACGCGAAAAATTAACAACAAATTAAATTTTTTTTTTTTTTTTATTTTTCTTCTGCTAAATATTTTGGCAAAATATTTTGCTTTATATTTATGAAGAATGTAATATAACTCATGTTTCTGTTAAACAGTCATATGGTAAAAGAATACAGACAAATTCTAACAATGGATGATGATACTAAACTAAGAAAATTCTTTAGTTAATTTTCACTCACAATACAAATAATTTCAATGAAACAACTGGTTATTATATATCAGATTTCTGTGTCAAGATAAAGCAAAATGGTTAGAAGCTGTCAACCTCTATTCTGATGTATGATTAAATGAACTTGTGATTGTAAGATCAATAAGAAAATTTATTTTTTTATTTTATTTTTATTCTTATATTAATATTATAGTATTAGTATTATTGTACTGGCTACTTGTTATCCATTATACTGATGTCCTTAATTTTTAATTATGTTAATACAACTTATACAGGTCTCAACATTAATTATTTTTTTAATGAGTCTAATTTTTCAGATCTGTGTAATCATTACCTTAATTCAAGTTTTAATACAGGCCTTCTTAGGTTACGGACGACCCGACTTACGACATTCTGTACTTATGAACGGGCTCCTAAAGGTGATTACAGAATAGTTACTGTAACTTATTATTACAGTAAAGGGATCTTATTATTATTATTATTATTACAGTATTACACTGTATTATTATCACCACATATGAGCCTTTCTAGTACAGGTCAACCATGACTAATCCGGTTCCATCGCTAATCCAGCATTAATTTTGGCTAGCGTAATTTCAAATTTCCCTGGTTGATGCACCAACCTGCCGCTACTGTTTGGTGGCACTACCTGCTGCATAAACTTGCAAACACAAGACAAGCCATTACAATTTGTTTTCTCATTTATTGTTATAATCTGCTCACTTTTAGCCCAAGCCATGGTTCCAATGAATAAAGGAAATGCTTCTTCACTTTGAAAGCGGCAGTTATGAACTTTCTTGTGTAAGACTACAGAATTATTTGTAGTATTTTATTTTGCTTCATTAAAATTTCACTTGATTTTCACTTAATGTTTTTTTTTTCTTTATTAACCAAATTGTAATGATTTAGAGATATTTTAAAGGTAGGACGAGGTGGTTAACTATTGGGTTAAAGGTGTATTCTAACCTAATCATCTGTAATTCGGCAAAATCATTAATCCGACACCCTACCAGTCCCAATGTTGCTTGATTAGTGATGCAGGATGGTCAACCTGCATTGTTATTATTATTATTATTATTATTACTATTACCATACATGTGCTGTTTATCAGCGATCTGAGTTACATACAAATCCAACTTAAAGACGCTCTCAGGAACATATCTCTTTCGTAAACTTGGGACCACCTGTATATGTTTTTACTTAAGAGAATGATATATTAATATCTTAAAAAAAGTAAGGCTAAGATTGACTTGGTGTTAATAAAATAACTTGACATGCAGCCATAAAGTTTGGTGTTAAAAAATTAAAAAAGTGCGCATTAATAATAAACTCTGATTAGTTAATGAGATTCATGGGTAACTTGCCCATTGTATAATGAAATTTAGAAGTACTGTGGTTGTAAACACTGTGGAAATATTTAATTGTGTGGACTGTTAATGTCATATTCAGGGGGACTTTGGGGTAACTCCACACACACATACAGATATATATGGGTAATATATACTGGTAAATCTGGGCAATGCAGGAATATATTTAGATTACTTACGTTCCAAAATGACTGAGGAAAGCAGCCACGTATTCTTTACGTTTTTCAAAACCTTTTACAATTTGATCTACCTAATACAGAAAAAAAATGAAAATAATTAAAAACTTTAATTTATAATCTCCTGCTACATATTACTATGAAATAGGACTAACATCATAAGCAATATTGAAGTTATGAAAAAAAAAATGACTTTGGTAATAAAATGCTTCTTCGTACTTAATGTAAATGTCGTACTTAATGGAAATGGCAGAGTGTAATGGAATGTATGGTATGAATGAAGGCTAGTCAAAAAATTCTGACAGTTAATGGGTCAACACTTTGCTGAAGATAAAAAACAATTTTATCCAGGTTAAGAAGATAAAACAGGATTTTTTTTTATGTAAATTTAAAATTTACCAATGGCTCTGCATAAAACTAGTAGAAAGCAATTATGGATAGTTTAAAAATTGATGAATGTTCTTATCTGTTAATTTAAAACTTTGGAATTTTGGTATATAATTTAAAGGAGATTATTTTCTTTATATTGCTGTGAAATTATAAATAGAATTGATAAAATTAGAAAGCCTGGTAACTTATCTTTGGAATGTAGATCAAACAACAGTGAGAAAGGGTCTTTGTATTTTTACCAGGAATAATTTAGAAAGGAAAAAAGGATAGATATAATGTGAGTATTAAAGTATGTTTACCAATAGGGTATCGATAGCTAAATCAATGTCACATTCTCTAGCAAAGAAAATACCTAAAATTATGGATGATAACAGTCTTTATCATTCGGCTAACTCATAGAAGGATAATACAATATAGGAGATGTAGAACAACTGCAATAACAGACCATAGGATGATGGTTGAAGATGGGATAAAATATGATAAAGCTGCTGGAAATGACAGTTAACAGGACTCTCTCTCTCTCTGCACCTGCAAGGTCATACATTCTACAATATTTGAAAAGAGGCTTACCGTATATGCTCCAAAAGAGGCCCCCGGCGTTTATTTCCAAAAATAGCCTTGGCTCCCGGCACTTAATAGAGACCGGCTGCTCTTAGAGGCCAGCCATTATTAACCAAAACCTTCAGAACGCAATATTTTTACACATAAATACCGGCTAATATTACAAACAGCTACTTTACTTGAATTTCACATGCTACATAAGACTGTTAAAGATAAATGGCAATGTCTTTCTGTACCTTTCACTGCTATTCATCGCCCGAATCCGCAATGATGGCCGCCTCACCGGAAGTTTCTTTCGCATATTCCACCGCGTGGATCTTAAAGGCAATGTCAAATGACCGTTTCGGCAACATTTTGTACGGCAATGTACCGTAAGGTATTACGCACAACTATAAAGATATGGACGCTTACACTAGTACCGGTAGGCAAATATCAAAGATCCGTCAACTGTTAGAGACCGGCTACTATTTGGCCTTTTCCCCTCTGCAGCCCGGCGCTTATTAGAGACCGGCGACAATAAGAGCCTCGGCGTTTATTGGAGCATGTACGGTAGTTAAATTTAAGTTATAATGGAGAATAATGAAAGCTAAATTGTTACATATAAATTTTAAAAAAAGAAAATGGACGAAGGGGAAATTTGATTTCTATCCAATTGTCGGAGCTTGTCTTCTCTGCACTCCTCTCAATTCAAGAAGTGAAATCAAATTTTACTCATTCTGCAAATCTTCCAAAAGATTTAGGGAATACTGAATAACTTGCAGTGGTAAAACAGAAATGATAGAGACAAAAAGTAGTAATTACGGTCTCTAAAACAAGAAGTCTTTTGAGCTATACTATTTGAACCTAGAACAGCTGTTTTGAACTTATTAAATTATGTTCACTCAGCATTCAAATACTCGGAGGATTTGAAGGAAAGGACTTCAATGAAGGTAAATAAGTGAAAAACAAAAACAAAATGAATATCATAAGATGCTAATAAAAAAGGTCATAAAGAAATTCTTCTTGGCTCTCTAATGAAAATAAACTAATAAAGTTAATAATAATGGACTAAAGTTCCTGCAGTAGTCAATCAGCTAAGTTTATTATTGAAAAGTGTATAATTTTCTATCAATTCTTAATTAACAGAAATTACTATTGAAATAGTTCATTTAAAAGATTTAGTTATTATTGCTCAGAATGTTAGTTCAATAATAATTTTTAGATTAAATTTATTTTAGATTAACTGTTCCTTTTTATCCCCATTATATTTTATTAGTTTCAATGTTTTTGTATTATGCTCTGTTTTGTTTTCTCCATTATATGTAACCAGTAATGCTCTTTGTATTTTATTTTTCTTGCCTGTAATTGACTCCCTGCCTGCCTTCTCGACGGGACTAACCTTAAGGCACAGGGAAGTCACACTCATAACTATTATGTATAATCAAACTTTTGTAAGGCAAATAAATTATTATTAATTATTATTAAAAGACAAATTACCTTATTTTTAAGTAACTGACAGACATTAGGAACATAATCCATAAGACAACCCCCATTTGGAAATGGTGGAATTCTTAGATTAGCAGCACCACCTAAAGCACTAATGAAAAATGAAATAATTATCTTATTGTATTATAAAACTTGCCTTAAGGGAGGCTGGAGTCAAGGTTGCTTCAAGTCATCACTAGTTAAGGTCTTTTCAAATCATCATATCTTATTTACTAATGCACATTAAAGTTTTAATTTTAAATACTAA
>JAFIDM010012231.1:53030458-53046517 GCA_023159025.1 Thereuonema tuberculata | reverse complement strand
ATAGACCCTTAAGTATTTCAAAGAACAATGCACTGATTTACATCAAATGTCAACTATTTGGGAGTTTAATCTTAATGTCTAGATTTCATTAAATTTTGATGACGATATGGTACATTTTTCTTAAGGCCAAGAACAATGCCTTTTTAATCTACAGTGATGTAGATTTTTTCTTTTAAATTTTAGAATATGTACAGAATACAGGGATGGGTGATTAAACACTGATTTATTTATATTATTGTTAAGAGCTACTTTTTTTTTTAGGCCAAATCTTTGTGACTGAATAAAACTTTTTATTTTCTGATGCTGTTTTCTAAATTTTCTTAATTTAGAAAAAGCCTTGCAATAGTTCTATTGCTACTTATTATTTTCAGAATTCCTGAATTGATCAGGATGAGGATTCTGTTGATCAACACTGATGTGAGGACATCATGCAATTGCTATTGATCAGACAACAGTAAATTTATGTTTGAATAGTTGTTACAACTAATTATGAGCTCCTATTGGTTAAAATCTGAATTTGCACAAGCCATCCAAGTAAATAAAATTGTTGTCACATTTCAATAATTAATATATGACATAATATGATGATTTAACCAGCAGAAAGAATTCATCTGAAAAAGGTTAATTCAACCATAAAGAAAGTGACTAAAAAAATTCAGTCTGCAATCGTTCAATTGTCATGCAATTGATTCAGCACATTATATCACTGTAAAAACTGTGTTGGTAATCACATGTTGCTAGTGTTCCTTGCTTTAACTGAAGGAGTGCAAACAGTCTGCTGTTAAAATCCTTCTATGGTAAGCATTGATAAACTATATTCAGAAATACACCGTCATGCTAAAAAATGGACAATCATGTTTTTGTAAATTAGTCTATAATTCAAACAAATAACTAAATCTTTCACTATCTACATGACTATTTTAAATAATAAACAACTATACTTCTCTGTATGCCAATGTATTTTTGTGAATGGGATGATATCTAATAAAAGTAACAACTGAGTTTATATATGTACATACAATATTGGACAAAACAAACAGTAATGAGCATTCCACATCCCTATGCAATAATAGGGCTTATCTGAATGTCAAGGTCTGGGCCCGGTAGCCGAGTAGGTTAGGGTGCTTGGCTGCGGGTTGGAGATGGCGGGTTCGGTTCCCGGCCTTGGCGGAGCACGGGAATTTTTCCACGCTTCTTTCTCCTCCAAACGGGTCCTAGGGTCTACCCAGCCCTCGGATACCGGGTTTCATTCCTGGGAGTTAAAGGCGGGCGGGCGTCAGGCTGACCCCCCAACCTCAACTTCGTCCCTTTAGGGGTGAATGCTGGAGCCTACCCTCCAGCCACCCCATAGGCCTTTGTAGGCCTGTAAGTGACTTTAACTTTGAATGTCAAGGTCAATTTGAATATAAACTTAATAGTAACTGGTATTATGTTTTCAATCAGTTAAGGCAATAATGGTTTTGAGAACAGAAAAAAAAAAGGCATTTTTAGCTGAAATCAATTTCAGCTTCTGTTTTGGAAACACACCCCAAGCAACAGTGTGATTCTTGGCATCATCCAAAAATTCTGAAGTGTGCTGACACAGCGTAAAGGGTGCATGGGAGGGACACGAACCATAACAACAAACGAGAATCAAGGCTATCTCTTGGAGCAGGTGCTTGAATCACTGCACCATAGTCTGAACAAAACAGCTTTGAAGCTTTAACACTCAAGATCTCTGGAACAGTTGATCAAAGCACTCAGCGGTATGTCCTATTGCATTCAGGTGGCTCAATGGCTTAGTGTTTATGATAAGGATATCCGAAGGTTGTATCGTGCCCGTGCTTTAGCCATTCAATATGAAAACCCTGACTTTATAATATGTGGTTCTCAGAAGAGGCAAATTTTCAATTAAAAGGGTTCATTAACAGTCAGATGAACCGCTGCATTGGCTTTCAATGCTTGGATGTTGTTGAGAAGGTGCCTTGCACAATGAGAGAATCAAAATGCGGTGTGTAGTTTCTGCACATGGCATCATATGGCCTTATTTCATTGAGGAAAATGGAAGACCCATAACGGTGAACCAGAAACGCTATATGCCTTCCTTTCATCGACAATCTACGGACCTTCTTTAGGAACCACAATCTAAGGTTCACCGACTAGTATTTCCAACAAGATGGGGTCACCTGTCATACAGCTCTGGTGTGCAGGCAGTTTCTTCATAAAACTTTCCTCGCAGTGTCATCTCAAGGTTCACAGACTTTCCACATCCTTCCTATTTCCCTGAGTTTTATGTCACTTGATGTGTATCTTTAGCAGATGTTGAGTGAGTATTCTACACTAGCTCACTGAACACATTCCTTCAGAAACTGAAGGAGATGGTTACTCATTACTGCCATATGATGAGATAATCACTATTCTTGGGTATGTAGAAAATTTGCAAGAAGGAAACGAACTGTATGTCTGCCATAACGATCAACATTTAGAATAGATTGTATACATCCTTGATTGATAACGTTAAGTTAAGGTATTCCTGTACTACATAATTGATATTTAATTTAGACAAGCGAAGTGAGCGAAAGATCCACATTTTGTGAACTGTTTCATTCAAAACCTACAGTAGCTAGAAATATGAAATTTTTCATGTCCACATACAAATCCATGTAGAAGTGAACAATCATATTTTCAACACTTAAAACTGTAAATTTTATAAGAATGATTTGTTTTTTAAAACTTGAAAAAAGCCATAAGGTCATAAAATTACCATTAGTTCTGAAATTGAAACAAAAATTTGTAATTTCTAATAATCCTACAGCGTCATAACATTAATCACTTTGGAATGCCTAGTCATACACTCACTGGATGAACTGGCTGTCTGCATACCCACGTAGAAATCCATGTAGAAGTGTGATAATCTTATTTTCAAAACTTAAAACTGTCAATTTTATAAGAATTGTTTGTTTTTAAAAACTTGGAAAAAGCCATAAGAAAAGCGCCATTAGCTCTTAATAAAAAAAAAAAAAATTTAATTTCTAATAATCTTACAGCGTCATAGCATGAATCACTTTTAAATACCTTCAATCTTAATATGTATATATATTTATTATGCAAATTTTCGGAAGTGATTTCAACAGTGCACGAGTCTACAGAAAACCCAGCTTTTTGCTAGTTATATTTACAACTCCAACTCCTGGTTTCTTTCACTACTGTTTGTTTTGCCCAATACTATAATGTAAAAAGAAATTATGAACTTAATGTATTTTATGAAAAGATTTATAAATAAAAAAGAAAATCTGTGTATCTATTTAAATTGTATATACATACAGCATACTAACCTTCACTAAGACAGGAGGAATTCTAGCAAAATCAATGGGAAGTCGAATTAAAAAGTTAACTGCACCATTTCGATTCTAATGAAAGAGAAATAAAGAAATAAAAATAACAATTCTCATTTAATAGTACACTTTTAAGTTTACATAAATTTTAAGTTTGTATATTATAAACATAATAAAGTTAAAAAAACAAACAAACAAACTAAGAAATAAAATGTTTTGTTAAGTTTGAACTTAACATTGTAAAACATTATTTCCAGATTTCTATAAAAGAAATATTAGCTTCAGTCAATTTTATTTAACAAAATATCTTGTGTATACACTTATTTATCCTTCAATTTTCTGCTGCTATCTTAAAAGTATGGTCAAATATCATATGAACTTACTGGTGTTTGTTTACACAATGTAGACAGATTTTGCCTTTAAAGAAGAACTTAACCTTTACAAATCAGCACCAGTAAAGTTCTAATAGCCTGAAGGTGAAGAATGGTAGTAAAAATTCACAACAATTAAATGGGTCATTTTATTAAGTTAATCTGCATAGCAATTGTAGATGGTATCTGTAAGATGGATGGTCTTTATTCAAAAAAATCTGTCAGAAAAGAAGATTTCATTTCTAATTGTGTTCTAAAGTCTGCAAATATTGTGAAGTTTCTTCTACATATAAATTTCATTGCTTACTTTATCAGCAGAATAGTCATGCTGGAAGATAAATACACTTCATACTGAATGCTTGTAAAACTTTTAGTTCCTCTCCAAAGAAAGAATTATTAGTTTCTTGCAGTGGAACTCGCCGAGTGTTCATAGTAATAACATTTATCAAAGAAAGTTTTAATTTTAAGATTCTTTCAAGCAAGATCACTTCAGTGCTGATATTTCCACTACCAACAGATTGCAGAAGATTTAGTGCTTGCAGTTTTATTAAGTCTTTCTCTCATCCTTTGGAAGTTGATAACAGTACAAAGATTTTAGTGTAAGAGTGGATTCTCACTTCATTAGATACACGATCCTTCTAGTTATACTACATAAATGTATCTAAGAAATGGACAATTCACTATATGTGTGTAAAATTCTTATATAACAGAAATAAAATTTAGCCTTACTTGAAAAAGCAAATAAATGCCTGATAAGTCTTAGTCACCTTTTCTTAATCTATGTTCTGATGGGTCATAAATGAATTCAGAAGTGACTATAAATTTCCATAAGTAGCTGAACTTCTATTCCAAACACACACTGATGGAAATGGAAACCCACCACCAAGATGGAGTTATGCTAGATGAATAAAAATTACACAGAATATTTGTCTATATGAGTTATTACATTGATACTAGTTTCAATGTCACAACTCTGATGAATTTTCTATTAGACATATGGGGAGCTGTTCATAAGCATTATAGTCGCTGTGAAAGGCTGTTGTAACGAGTGCAACGATTATACAGAATTGAGATATTCTGGCACAAACTGCATATTGGCAATTAGCCCACTTTGAACGGAGCCATTTGGTAGGCCTTTCAGAGAATGGATTTTCATTTCTTAAGATAGTGGCAAGAATGGATCGAAATACCTTCATCACGTGCAACTGCTGGCAGCAATGGTTTCGGAAAGGTACTGCTACCAGAAGCCTGGGTGCAGGCCCTTCAGGTCCACTTGTGAGAGAAGATCAGGGCATTCATAAGAGGGCCCTGGCAGATCCCAGGCCACCTGTAGCAGAAATTCAAGCAGCAGAGACACCCGGCGTCACCACAAGAACTGTTCCGAATCATCTTCTGGAGATGGGCCTCTGCCCTAGGCATCCAGTGGCATGTTTGCTGCTTACTCCTGCCCACCGATCAATTCATCTTCAGTGGTGTTACACAGAGTCGACTGGAGGGCAGAATGGAACTCTGTGGTATTCATAGGCATTTTGTCTCGGTACACAGGTTAGGAGGAAGTCTGGTAAATGTTTGTTACTAAGCTGCATTTGTTATCAACATACCAGACCAATCCCAGGTATTATGGTTTGGGGAGGGATTTCATATAATAATAGGACCCACCATGACGGTGAATTTTTACATCAGAATGGCCGACTGGAGGGCAGAATGGAACTTTGTGGTATTCACAGGCATTTCTGTCATGGTACCAGTGAAAGATGTACACAGGTCAGGAATAAGTCTGGTAAATGTTTGTCAGTAAGCTGCATTTGTTTTCAACATACCAGACCAATCCCAGGTATTATGGCATGGGGAGAGATTTCATATAATAGTAGGACCCACCATGACGGTGAATTTTTACATCAGAAGGGTTACATGCTCTTCTAGATGTTAACGTGTTAAGTGGACGGCAAAATTGCCGGATCTTTCACCAATGGAGCAAGTGCGAAACATGATTGGATGAGGCTCCGGGCTCATCTACAACCCGCAACGACCATTGCCAATCTGACCATACAGGTGAGAGAGCATGAAACATCATGTCATGGAATGACATCTGACACCTCTACAATCGGATACTTGTGCGTTTGGGCATCTGAATTCAATGAGGTGGTGATACTGAGGATGAAACTGGTATCAATGTAATATTCACCTACCATAACTTCGTTTTGGTGTTGGGATTTTCATTTCCATCAGTGTATAATTATTGATGTTTTCTAAAGACATCATTCTAATGATGTGATTCCAAAACCGTGATTTGCACTCTACAGATAGGTACCGATAGATCTCAATATTCTTCTTTCATATTGAGCTGAGAACCAAACTTTGTCGTATTAAATAGTTCATATGGGGGTCAAGCATGTTTGGAATTACTGCGATAATGCAAGCATTTAATTAAATGTAGATGACATTGATATCTTACGTAATTTAATTCAGACTGGACAATTAGATTTTTCCTTACATTCGTGCTGGAAAATATGTAGTAATAATTCCACAATCAATTAAAGCTAACAGTCATGGTATAAAAATACCTTGTTCATGTTACCTATAATATGCAGATAATATTAATATCCAAAGACTGATGTATAAGTATATTTTTATTTTTGAAACCATTACGTTAACTATACTTGAGAAGAAAATTTGACAGTCCCAATACTAAATCTGTTCAAAAACATTAAATTTTTCTAGTAAATTTATTAGAAATTAAATATATTTATTGAATCCAATGAATAAATGAAGTCTCACTTCTCAGTGGTGCAAAAACATGTAATGGTTACTCTTGCAATTACTTATCACAGGTGTTTTTTGGAATAAAATGGAAATGGTTGCAGTACATTATGGTCTTTTTCTTTGCCAAGTAAGTTAAGGTCAGAAAACTTTAAGAATCGTTGCTCTAAATAAATCTTATAATTAAAGAAAGATAAAATTCTAATAATGGAAAAATCTGTAAAATTATTGAGTGGTAGTCCCATGCTGTTTTTTTTAAATATCTAAATTTCACAAAAAAATGGTCATTCATCCAGTAATAATTAGGTCAGTTGATTGACATGTAAGGTAAATCTAAAAACAACAGGAGTCATAATATGCATGATTAAGCACCCTACAAGAAAGAAAAGAAAAAACTTAACAAGATTTCACAATTATAAGAAAATTATAGCAATATGGATGTGATAAGTCTGGATTCTGATTAACAGTAAAACAAGTTAAGACTGTTTGATATTTAAAAACTAAACAAATTTACCAATTTTCAATTCCTACCTTTCTATGTACTTGCACTTCAACATCGTTTTCGGAAAAACCAGCTTGTTGAATAAGAGAAGAATATTCAAACTGTAATCGTGAATGCTCTTCAACCAAGGACACCTGGTGCTGACGATAACATTCCAACAGTTCTTCAATAACTTGAAAAAGTGAACGAGAATTCTCGTTTTTCCAATTGGCTAAAGACTGAAATGCGGGAAAAAGAAAACAGGAACTTTTATTAGAAAAAAAAATCTCTTTTTTATCCTGTTTATTTTATTTCAGTAATTTCTAAATTTTAAATAAATTCTTCTACTTAGAAATGGTAAGTAAGAGAGATTTATAAAGAACTTTAAACCTATTACTTTTATTTTGCTTATTTTACTTTTCTGTCTAACCTCAATCACTGATTTTCCACTTGATTTTTTATTTATTTATATATTTTCTTTTGTGGCTATTAATAAATTAACCTGAAGAACTTGCATTGAAATATTAAGTGTAAACCAAAGTAGTTACGGGAAATCTTATTACAAGAATTTTCAAATCACAATTTGCAATAAAAGTTTTTTTTTCTTTTATTTTTAGTCTACATGCCAAAGATGATTCGAGTTTCAGGAAGAACTGTTAAAGTCATGTGAATCCCAAATCTTCTACAGCTTCGTAATGAAAAGAAAGGAAGAGATGACAGGAGTATCTCATGTGCACTGAACTGATTATTAAAAATCGTACTGTGGTATCTAAATCGCTCAGCAAAGCGTAAACAGTGATTTTCTGGGTGATGAGACAAATACTAAAAGGAAGCACCTACTAATGAAACAATAGAATTATGGAGGGAGGAAGATAAAAAGGCTCCTGGGTTGTATGAAGAGTTTCAAGGGAGTAATGGCCTAGAAAGAAGCAGCTTCTTATAAATTAGAGCTCAAGAACAAGGACTAAGTTAATGCTGATATTTATTGCAGATCAAATGAACTATTCACTAAAAATTTAAAAAGAAAATAAAAAAATCAGCACATCTTAAAATAAAAATAAGTCAATTCATAATGTTACCTTTTATTTATTCTGATCAAATTCCATAGAATTTTCAGAGGTAAAATATGAAACAGAACTTTATTGCTGAAATATAGTACAGGTAAAAAAACCCAACAACATTATATGTAGCTGTGAATTTCAGACCACTATTGGAGATCAATCACCTTCATATAAAAATACACTATTAACTTTTGATTTAATTGTCATTATATAATAAATATATATCCAGTAATTTATTGCTGTCTGTCTTAATAAATGAAACAGATGAACACACTATTATACTAGACAGTTAATTAAAACCTATTTCAGAATAATTAGTTGTTATTTCACCAGTATTTTATAAATATCTTACTGTAAATAATAACTTACAGCAAATGCAGATTTTTTTTAATCAATTAATGTGATTAAGTTATTCTAATCTTATTATCTTGAATTAGATGATCAGAGTAAATAAAAGACTACAACATCAGCTTTTCACAATACAATAAAAATAACATTGATGAATATTAATGGAGGAGTGCGGGGAAATAGTTGTTGTTGATGGATCTTACCTTAATTGCTTCAATATCTGGGTGAAAAGATTTATCATCAAATAAGAAGTCTGGTGGATATTCTGCTGAATTGCCATAAAAAACAATGTCCCCTAAAATATTGTTATTGGATATTATTAAAAACAAAATTAAACAATATATTTTGTATTCTATTGAAAGCTAACTAAATAGTAATATGGGATAATAAATAATAAAATATACTACTCTGGAATGACAATAAAAAAAATAACAAGAAAATGAAAAATTTTGTTTGCAAAACAACTTTTTCTGAGAAGAATTTTTCCAGTACAAGTGGATGTTATTTTTGAACCTGCAATATTATCTATAAACTACAGCTGATATTTTTATTATCATTTAGTGTCACTGCACTTCATGCAAAACAAATTTATAACTACCAGAAATTTTTGAAATTTGCTGAAATTCTGAAAAAAAAAACAGACAAAAACTTGAAAAACGCAGACTTAATAAATATAAAGGCAGAATACATAAACAGTTCTCCAAGATCAAAATGATGTAGTCGTAACAAGTAAATATTGCAGTGGAACTCTATGCTTAACAAGTCTTGGCATAAGTGGACAATAAAAATATAGGTGTAAGAAGAAAAATACACTGAAAAGAAAGATCTGCAATTCATCATATCTTTGTACTGAGTAGGAATGATTTTCTTTTCTTGTCTCAGATTACTTGTAGTGGAATAGATTTACAATGCAGAAGTCTTCGTACAAGCTATTAAAACAAGAGCCTTTGTTTTTTTCTCAAAAACTAAATAATAATTTAGAGTGATTTATTATTATAACAGAAAATATTTATCAGAATTCCAAATACTTAAAATTCTGTGAAAAGTAATGAGAAGTTAGAATGTGCTTTGTATTTCTTTAGATATGTAAAAAAAAAAAAAAAAAAAAAAAAAAGTGAGAAAAATCAGAAAAATCCTTACATAGTCATTCAATCATTACTGAGACATTACATATGCTAGTATCAGAATCAATACGCAAAATAAGCATCTGTTTAGGGTACCAAGAGAAAGGGTTACCACATTTTTTTTCCCTATCTATCATGCCAACTTAAACTCTTTGTAATTGTTCTTAGCTGTTGAGTTTGACTCTTCTCTGCATTATTAAAAAAAAGCTTTCATTGGCAAGGGGGGGGGGGGGACTAAAATTTTGAGAAATTTTTGATGTTGTCAGGTATCTCATTTGTTAATAACTCTGGCCACAAAAGTTTGCTTCAATCAACTGTAAACACAGCTGGCTGAGTCCTTCTAGCATTAATCTCATCAGATGATATGTGTCACCGACCCTTTGACACTTTATTTAAGTATTTCTTAAGCTGATTTTTCATCTAAATGAAGTATATTAGTGTAGATGATGTAAACTCATGTATTTGAAATAAGAAGCCACTGATTTGTGAGATTACTGTAAAAATCATATCTCAAATAATGCTAGATAGCAAAGTGCTCGGACTTATGGGCAACGGAAAGGTATTTGCCCTTCACTGGAATTTCAATATTAATATAATTGTTATAATTCTTTCTCAAAAGAAGAGTAAGATCTGAGACCTACTATCAGCTTAGATCACATCAGAGCGTCCGCTTAGATCAGGGAATTTCCCATACACTGCATCCGCTCCCCTCAGAATGCCAGTGAAGCCCAAGTCACAACACTGTCTTTAAAAGTTGACTTGATTAGAATATTCTGATTTTGTAGGTTTTCTTAAATTAGTGATTAAAAAATTTTAAAAACTTTTTCAGACATGAAGGCCTAATTTTTTTTTTTTGTTATTAAATAACATCATGAAATATTTTTTATCTCTCTTACCGTATTTATTAAGTAATTACTCAGTAAGTGATACAGATCAGTTAAGGAAACTATAAAATTTCAACTTTAAGGATAGTGTTCAGGCATAGCAATAAGCTTTTCATCTAAAGACATCGAAAAAAAAATCACTTCAGAACGTACAAAAAGGCGTCACAACAGCTGATAGGGACTCTTCTGCGCATGCACATCCCTTCAGAATGCGGATCCAATCTGAGTGGACGAAGTGTGTGGAGTTACATTGAAATGCATGGCTTCCGAAATTTTTCTGATCTGATCTGAGACAGTGTGTTAAAAGTTAAAAAAAAAAAGTAGTTTTACTTAAATAACTATGTTATTTTACTTAAACTACTTTATGTAATTTTACAATGTAAAGAGCAGGGTGGTCGTAATTAAACAGGAAGTGTTTACAACTCTTTGTAGAAAAGCTTTCGACAAAAGTCAACCAAATTTGGTGTCAAATTAAGTGATATTAGTGCCAAATTTCACCCTAGCGGGAAATTTCTGAACCGATTTTTTTTTATTTGAGAGATCGAAAATTACATGGTCAGGAAGTATGCACACCAAATTTGGTTGAATTTTGTCTAATAGTTCTTTCTACACAGAGCTCTAAACATCTCCTGCTTAACCCTTCAAGCCGGTAAGACGTACACGTGTACATTCCGAGTTATCTGTCTCACAGCCGGTATATAATTGGCGGCCTCCCACTGTTAATTTTCAACTTCTTTCTGTAATTTTTCCACTGACCAAGAGACAATGAAATAAGCTTGCAATTCAGTGAAAGAATTTAAATTTCCGCACTGTGGTTTAGCCATTAAAATTTTTTCTTTTAGCTTCTTTCTTTTCTAATAAAAAGTACCGGGGAAAAGATACACGGAAGCTCGGTTATAACGCGATCTTTCGGATCCAAGATCTTGAAGATCACGATATAACCGAACTTTTATTACTTCGCGACGTCAAATGTCATATATCGCACCCTATTATCGCTCACATGATTCCAAATCGATTTAAAATGGTCTTTTCGCGATTACCTACATCATTCAGAGCTATGTGAGAGAATTTTATATTTATAAATACATAAATCAATACCTTTTCAACACTTTGATGGGTTATATTAGCCAAAATCGATTTGGCGCCGCCATCTTGGCATTTTGTACAAACGACGAGTCACGTGGATTGAAACTAGGTATTCATACGCCTATTAGATTACATGGGCCTCTTTACAGGTTGTCATTGGCAGAAAAATAGATCTTGATTTTAATTTTGATTAAACGAAAAAGTCCGCGATTCTGGTATTTTGTTTAAAAATATATTGTATTTGACGCATTTTCGTGACATTAGGGTGGGTATAGAGTCTCAATGACTGTAAATAATAGGGAAATAAGCATATTAATTTACACCTTTGATTTGATTTTTGGCGAAAAAACGGCAAATTTTGCAATTTTACAATTATACACCTTTTCCAAAATAGAAGGGGTCCAAGACCAAATCGTGTTATATCCGAATTCGTGTTATAAACAACCGGGTTATAACCGAGCTTCAGTGTATATGCAGGAAGGAAACTCGCGGGCCTGAAGGGTTAATTATAACCACCCTGTAGATTGCTACAATACCCTCTCACTACCCACCCCCTCAAAAAAAAATTCTCTGGGCACCCATGGTGGGAAGCATAGGAAATAAACCAGCATAAGATATGCCAAAGCAAATCATTTCTCATTGCGTTTCTTTTAAAAAGGCTCTATACTTGAGTATGATTGTGTGAACAAATGCAGAATGAATAAAGGAAAAAGTAAAGAGAAGTTGGACTTTATCTCTTGTTAAGGAAATTTATAAAATTAATATCTTGTTAAGAACTGTTAAAAGTGACTGCTGGAGATTTCAAATATCACAATTATTCACAAAATCAAATGAAATTCTGTAATAAAATATAAAACAACAAATTTTGATGTAATGACAGAATTTAATGCAAAGCAGAATTATAAAGAACTGGAAAAGAAATATTTTTGGAAAGAAACAAGAAAGAGATGAATATGTGAAATTTATAGATTTGAATGGATTTATCAGTTTCGCATTCATACTATAATTAATATACTCACAAACAACAGATTGACCTGCAAATGGAATCATAATCTTGAACCTATCACAGCTTGGTTTCCTATCAATACTCAGGCGCCTAAAAAATGAGATCAAAAATAAGTTTAAGGAAATAAAGACAAAAACCATTAATAATTATAAATAAAACTAGCAAAAATTAGCTTACAGGTAATTAACAAAACTTTCTCGATTTTAATATTGTACACTGATTATTATGATTGAAGTTTGCTAATTTCCCAGTTGTAGTTGTTCCCAATATATAGTCCAAATTTAGTAACATCAATAGCGGGCCGTGCAGTTGGCATTGTCACTTTGACATTGGCCTCTCACCTCTGAGTGCCGGGGTTCGATTTTCATGATGGTGGATCATCTGTGCTGGGAAAGTTTTCTCGGGGTTCTCCCGCTTCCTCTGCATTTCTCCCACCATACTTTCTCAGTTTTTCTCTCCATCTGTCGTTACTTCTATGGGTTAGTACAATAGACCTGCAGTCTCAGTGTTTGGCTTCCCTGCCACCCATATTCATCACATAACCGTAACATCTAATGCAAATCTATGAGGAACTGTATAGTTCCTATTCAATAGTATATGTAAATATATATATAGCTGGACAGTAATCTAAAATTTTAAAAACAAATTATATATATATATATATATATATATATATATATCCTTATATATATAAGGGCATCCAAATTGGTATCAAGAAAGGGAATCGATTTAAGGTCAAATGCCTCGCGTTCGCAGACGATATTGCAATTATCACAGACAACAGAACTGAAGCAATTCATGCAGTGGAAAAATTACATGAAATTGCACAAAAAACCGGACTGCAAATCTCTTACGAGAAAACCCAATATATGGAAAGACGGCCAGAAAATAAGTCTCCTTTAATCACAAAATACGGTAAAATCGCACAAGTTCGCCATTTTAAATACCTTGGTGAAACCATACAATCCTCAGGGCTAAACCGAATCGCCAATGAACAAAGAGTCATCAAACTCCAGAAGGCCTACATGCTAACATGGACTCACTATAACAAGAAATGCATTTCGACAGACGCAAAATTAAGGCACTACAAAACAGTGATCCTTCCTGAAGCAACCTATGCAGCTGAAACTATGGTAATCGACGGTCATTCCAAAATTAGGGAAATTGAAAAGCAGGAACGAAAAATTCTCAGGAAGATTTATGGGGCAATTAATAAAAATGGCATTTGGATGAAGAGACCTCAGAGCGAACTCTATCAAAAGACCACACAATAACAGAAGAAATCAGGAAACGCCGAGCAAAATTCTACACACATATCTATATAATGGAAAACTCCAGAGTGGCAAAGAAACTACTCGATATCATAACAGAGTAAATGTGGCACAGAATGGCTGAAAGAGGTCCAGAGAGACCTACAACAGATTAACATAGAGAATCTCGATGACCGCACGGAGTGCCGGAATAAAATCATGAATGTAAAATTTAAGCAAGGAACATCGCAGCAACCTGGGAAAAAATGGACGGAGGAACGGAAGAAAGAGCATTCCGAGAGGATGAAGAGATTCTGGGTGGAAAAGAGGAACAACATACAGAGATGAAATCATGAACTCAAGTTCAATCGCTCTCCTCAAGGGGAACAATCGATACAATAATAATAATAATAATAATAATAATATATATATATATACATATATATATATATATATTTTGCCAACTTTTCTAGGAACTCATCAAATCAGTTGGTGTATAAAAGTGTTTCTCCCCCCCCCCAAAAAAAAAAAAAATTAAAAAAATAAAAAACTTTTGACCTGCTGGATAATTTTCTTTGAAACTTGGCATGCACACTTAGGCTGGCAGTCCACTGGAAGCGACAACGCGCTACAACAAGCGACATTTGGCTACAATGCGATACACGAATCAAACATATATAATAGCATTGGAGCTCGTCCAGTGGAAGAACATTTTCCATCTACATCGCAAAAGATTCAATCTTGTTTGTTTGTTTTTTTGAACGTGTAGCACGACAAAAATGGATAGTGAGAAACTAATAAATTTAGTTCATTAAAAAAAATATTTGTGGGAGCAAAAGGAGTCGCAGTACCACATGAGAAATGTGACAATGAAGTTGTGGAACGAAGTAGCGGCAGAATCTTTTCTAAAATGTATCGAAAGGTGTCTTCCTGCATTCGAAAATAAGAAAAATGATGTTCTTCACTATCCTGAAGATCACTGTACAAAAAAAAAAAAACTTGCCATACTTCCATTTCTTAGCTAAAATCCTATTAACCCACCCTTTTTCTTGGCTGTCCTCCGTCTAATGAGAGGGGAATCAAGGGCTAAAAGTGTGATCAAATCAAAAGACATTGCAGCACGCGACTGAAAAAGCAGACTGAATACCAGCCATATGGCTGCGCAATTTCGCTGGCAGAGGACGAGGTCCTGTCGTGCTACATCATGTTACCCCCGTCGAATGTTCTAGCGCTTCACCTTCGTAGAGCATTTCACTTCCAGTGGACGGCCGGCCTTAAGAATATGAGATGATCTAACTTTTATATTTTAAATTTTTCCATATATTTCTTGTCAAGAAATTAGCGAGAGAAGATTAATTTCATAGAATGCATTTAGAACAGAAACAATGGATATGTTTTACTTACAAAGGATATTAATCTGCTGTCATGGTTTTTTTCTTTCCTTATGTTTCTTTTCCTCTCAAACCGTGCCATTTTCATTTGTTATCATTTTTTTTCCTCTCCCTTTCCTTCTCCCCCTTTTTCTTTTTTTTCTTTCCCTTTGTTATCTATATTTCGCACCTCTATTCATAAGAATTATTATTTGTTGTATTTATTTTTTTTTCCTTAGAAATAAGGAATATACTGGAATACACGAGTGTTTTCTCGTAGTAGTGTGATGTGACAAGGCATCGGAGAGACTTCTCTCCCTGATGCCTCTCTTGTGCATTGGGTATCGGTTCCATCCCTGTAACCCCGCTGTAACCTTCAAACCCACACGGGCCACATATCTATGCCGATGTGCATAATTGCTCGCTCATCGTCCTTGCGTATTTGGTCATTGCAGTGCACTTCGGGCTGCCTCGCGTGGGAAAAGAAGTTTCCATGGTATCCCTCTGCGACTACTACAAAACCGGAATCCACTGGAGAGGACGCCAGACGCCAGGTAGATCTTCAGGTAAAATTGATGAACCTTCTCTGCGAGAACATCACGATGATCGGCAGACTGTAAGTAATTATTTTATATTACGTTGCATAGAGACCCCATCCCTAAAACTGTCATGAACGACCTTCGAGGTAAAGTAAACTTTCGTCGCCAACTCCGAAATTAGCGTTCGGCGCTCTTTATAGACATTTAATTAAGCTCAAAGCGCACGTTGGCTAAATGGAGAAAATTCGAGAGGAAGCCAACAGAAAACTGTGTTGACGGTCGAAACTAAGAAAAAAGACCGAGAACGCTTAATGAAAAGTCATTAGAGACATGAAAACTTAGAATCAACCTTAGTTAATCTTTTGAACTTAAGTGTTTTATCCCTTTTCAGCTATAAATGTATGACAGTTGATTGTGATAGAGAACGGTGTTGACAGACAAGACTGAAAAACACAGAACACTGAG
>JAFIDM010012231.1:52997986-53030448 GCA_023159025.1 Thereuonema tuberculata | reverse complement strand
CAGTTGATTGTAGTAGAGAACGGTGTTGACAGACAAGACTGAAAAACCCAGAACTCTGAGTGAAAAGTCATTGGAGACATGGAATTTTAGAATTAACCTTAGTTAATCTTTTAAACATAAGTGTTTTATCTCCTTAGCTAGAAATGTATGATAGAAATGTATTGATTGCAATAGAGAACTGTGTTGATAACCAAGACTGAAAAACCCAGAACACAGAGTGGAAAGTCATTAGAGACGTGAAATTTCAGATCTAAGTTTTAATTAATTATTTGAACAGAAATGCTGTGTTTTTTTTTTTCTTGCTGTTGATGTACGATATTTAATTGATACATATAAATATTTTGCTAGCTGTTGATACATGTATATATGTGTTTTTACTTATTTGCTAGGCATACCAATACTTAGCCAACTTGTTAATATGTTTAGATGTTTCATTGAACAAACGTATTCATGCATTTATTCAGTGTGTTTTGCCGGCCGGCATAAGCAGAACCTCTCGACCTAGCCAGCCCTTTCCCGCCCTTTTATCCTCCTCTTTTCTCGGGATATTGTGTTTTGCTCTCTGTGTTTTTTTTATTTATGGCCCTCTCCCTTGTATAATTTTCCGGATAGTTTTTTTCATCAGTCGCACGATCACGAAAGTTTTGCATTTTTTTTGTTTGTTTTTTTTTTCTTCCGTGACATGTGTGCTGACATCTACCCCGAGAAGGCTAGGAGTGACAGGCGAAGTCTAGTGTTATCTATATCATTATAAATTTTGATATTCAGCATATTTCATTGCTTTGTTGTAAAATGACCATTTTAGGAAGAGACTCATCCCCATCCTAAGAGAAGTGATCTCCTTCTGTTTGTACCCTTAAATTCATTTTTGCCATAAAATCTTGTTACATTTTTCTGATCTAAAACAGTGTGTACGCTTTTGTTTATTTACTCTTAATTTGATCCGGGATGAGAGTTTTCCTTGGACCCAGCGGCTCTCACTCCCTTTTACCTGCCTACAGGTAATTTGCGCAACTTCCACTCGACATTGATCTATCTTTTTTTTTATTTTTACATTTCTCGTCATTACGTGACACTGCTTAATAATCTTATAATGAGTGCATGAGTTGTAATATGATAATATGCTGTAATGATAGTTGTAATATGTAATATGATATAATAACTAATTTGTTCATACGATTTAAGTTTGTAATATAGATTTAATTATTTTTTTCCATAAAATGAAAAAAAAAAAAAAAAAAAATCTTTTTGTATTCAACAGCTATTGTAATTTAAAACATATACTTTTCTTTTGTATTATTTTAAATTTTATCATTTTATTTTATTTTTTTTTTAAAAAAAGAAAGAAAAAAAAAAGATTTAATAAGGAAAGTAAGCTTCAAGTTCAGAAACTTCTTATCTGTGTTTTTAAATCTTAATTTCTTTAAATATCTTTATCCAATTACTATTCCTATTTTTTTTATATTTCCTTTTGTCGTTTAATACCCATGCTATAACAAATAATATGATACATTTTTTGTTGAAGAAAACAATGCTCAACTTAATTCTTGTAAATATGAAGCGACCGTTTGCACAAAACATTAGAAAACAAATTTAATAGGAAATAAATAAATAAAACAAGTTACAAGTTTCGAAAACCTGTAATGGTTTTCTTCTTCGGAAACCGTTACAGGTTTTCGAGACTTTTAACTTATTTTATTTCCTATTAAATCTGTTTGTGCAAACGGTAGCTTCATATTTACTACAGATGAGCATTAAATTCCTCATTATTATCATTAATTCTTGTAACGTCATGTCAAAACAAAACGTCATGTTCATTTAAGGTTTCTCGTTATTAATCAGTCCTAAATCGATTGCAAAATTGCTGTAGTTGACAGAAATTAAGTTTATATAATTTTAAATTTGAAAAACATTCCCAATGTAGCAGATAGATTTAGTCCAAAATTTAATATAATAAATAGCAAATCGAATGAGTGAAGACAATGCACCAAGAATATGTAAACCTTTCCATTTGAATACATATTTCTTGGGCTTTTCAAGATTTACGTGTTCATAATCTATCTTATCTTAATTACGATTATGTGAAATCTCAACTGTCGATAGAGTTGTCATTACATGCCGGAATTTAACTCCAAAATTTAAATATTTATGCAACTTTATCGTTTATATCAATATTAAAATATGACGTTTTACTTCGTATCCAATTAAAAAAAAAATAGATTCAATATTCTTAATTCCTGTCAAAATAAAATTGGAGAGATAAAAGTAAAGGTATAAAGGTTGCTATCTCTTGTACCTACCCCGATTTGACATTTGTTATTTGAATGTTTCCTGCACATATCCCAACACGTCCACTTCGGATGATTTCCTCAATATGAGGAACGATATTAGGAACAAAACGTTGTCTCCATTCCTCACTCATTTTAGCATTCATTACAGAGGTCACGAACTAATCCCAACTCTTGTTAAGGATTATAACAACCCTTAAATCGACATTGGCGGCTTTTGTTTACTAACACATCGACCATAGCTCTGGAGAAACGAGAAAACGGAAGTAGTATGTTGATCATTTGAACTCTAATTTAAGAAGTAAATTCGGATAAATTATAAATGTTTGTTGAGAAGTTGTAAAAAAAATGAGTTATAAAAATATGAATAAAATATTATTATTATTAATAAAAATATTATTTTATTTATGAAACTTTATAAGTTATTTCTATTATTTACGCATTTGATAAACAAAAGACGGTCAATTTTGCGATGAGCGCAATGTTTGAAACTTCGTAGTTGGGCTGAATTTTATTGCTTTCCTTCCCATTTTAATAATGAAATAACATTGACGAGCCATTCGTTGTATCTGACTTAGAAAATGGTCTGTGATTTCTTGTAAATGGAAAGGAAAAGGCTAAAACGAATTAAAAAAGTCTACGATTGTCCCAATCCGTTGTTTGAGCAATGGTTGACGGAATTAAGAGATGAAGCAGCTGGAAGGGGTCAAAAAACTCAATATATTTATCAAAAGGTAAATTTAGAAGCTGACATTATTCCCCGTTTGAATGTATAATCAAATAGATCCTCCTCCTATCATGGATCTGTTTGTTTTAAATTAATTAAAGCTTTTTTGTGCTTATAAGTTAACTTAGTTAATATCTCTTGATCAAGTTAGCTCATTAAATAAAATAAATCAGTTGATTTACATCTTTCTGTGGGAAAGAAAGGTTAGAAATCATCTCCGCAATATTTTACTAACCCATTGCTTCTAAATCTATTTGTTTTGTTTCGTTCTTTAATAAATCTCCAGCCCTTTGTAAATTTTTCAAATTCATTCCCAACTAATTTCCATTCTCCTTCAAGATTCAACTCAGATGCGTTAATTTTCATTTGTTTGTATTTATCAAAACTCATAGCTCCTCATTAATATAATAATTTAATTTTTTTAAATTCACTTTAAAATATTAATAAATATTACTTTTATTTCTCTAACAAACTTTGGCAAAACTCCGAAGGACGGTCCCAAATTATGAACGCGGTCCCAAATTATTAACGGCGGTCCAAAATTATAAAAACCTATTTAAACATTTATTTATCCATTTATCTAACGATGAACACCTTTTTAAATTATAAAAACCTATTTAAACATTTATTTATCCATTTATCTAACGATGAACACCTTTTTAAATTATAAAAACCTATTTAAACATTTATTTATCCATTTATCTAACGATGAACACCTTTTTAATGACAGATAAGAATGACGACAGTGTATGAAACATTGTGTCAAGTGTAATGACGTCGTTATTGTTTTTATTAATGAAACATTGTGTATTTTTGTTTAAAAATCACTTTAAACGTGCCATCGCTGGAAGACCGCAAGCTCCGAGAGTAATAACTGATGCAGTTTTACAGCGGAATGCTTTACAAGTCTTGGACTGCTCACCCCGAGATATTTACGGAATAATTCCAACATATTCGGACAATACTTCAGTATGTTGAGCCAAAACTATTTCATTTGATGTCTAATAACTCTGGGTAAGTGTTATACTTCATAGTTATACTGTTATTTGCCATTAAATACGTTTTTATAATTTGGGACCGCCGTTCGGAGGCGTTCATAATTTGGGACCGTCCTTCGGAGTTTTGCCCAAACTTTTCCTGTCAATATTAAATATATTTCTCTATTAATTTTATTCATTCATTTAATTGCAAGCGTCTTACTTTGTTAATCCTATTTCTTTTCTGCATCTGCAAAACAGATTCAAACAGCCATTCCATACCTCACAACTCATTTTTCTAACCATCTGTATTGAAATACCATGAAATTTGGCTGAAAAGATAAGGGACAATAAAGTCCAGTAAAATTTTGCTCTTAAAAATTCTTCGAAGTTTCTAAAATTCTGCACACTTCAGTCCCAAATGTTTTGGCTATGAAAGACTTTTGCCATCAATCATTTTCGAATTGCCCATTACACTGGTTCTTCTTTAGGGATACTTATGAAACTTATAACATTACAAATGTAGCACAGTTTTTTCTTTTGCATTCTTTACAACAAATGAAATAAAAAAAAAGAAGAAAAGAGGCTGTGTCTTATTAGTGAGGATTGATCAAAAATTGTAGATGTTAAATTGAACTTAAATTTTTGTGTCAAATGATTTTTGATGCTTTATTTAATGTATCATATAAAAATACAAATTTGAATATATAAATGATTTCAAAGTACAGTTGGAATATTATCTTTCATAAACCAAAAACATAGAAATTTATTGAACACCCACTGTCATCTTGATAAGAAGGTCTCTTCATAATTAATATTTATACACAATTCTGTCTAATATGATTAGGCCCTGTAGAAGAAAAAACAACAGAATTCATAATACTTATTTCCAAAGAAAGCAATAAAATAAAAACACTACACTACCTAGTTAAATATCAAACAAAATTTATAAACATTACATAAGCAAATTTGGCATAGATTGGAGATTACAGGAAAACAGTAGGATATAATATATTTGACTGCCTTGAAATTTTCACCTTTTCCCCCTCTTTACTTTTTCTATAGTGACTGAATAAAAATCTAAACATTTTTTTCTTTTAAGATCCCTCTCTTTAAAAATAATGTTTTTCTAGAATTGTCTGCAAATGGACAGGTTAGCATATTGGACAGACATAATACAGGCCCAAATGTGAAACAGCACTGTTGAAGGCTTAAGCTCAGCATTGTAAAAAGCATACTGCCTGAAAGAGGGTCTTGTAAACTTGTCATATAGTTCAGTATTACTAATATTATTAGTATCATTTTGTTAAATCATTAAAATAAGCATGGTAAAATCAACTTGATGCAAATATAAAAAGAACACACACAAAAAAAATATGAAAGGGCATTTCGACCTGCTTACCGCATGGCCATCCTCAATAAATCAGTTATTGCTGTGACTATATTTATTTGGCTCCAAACTTGACTTCAGGTTCAACTAAGATATATCAGATAATTTTTCCATCCTACTAAAAAAGGAATGATACTGATATAATTAACCACGATGCTAGCAAAGGATAAGATATCATTAAATTCTTCATATTTCCACTTAGATATTTAATGTAAAGCAGGCATATATTTAACAATGACATAAACTTCAACTAATTGCTAAAACTTATAATATTATGAGACCTGGGTCAGAAGAATACAGATCAGCTTAAATCACCCAAGGTCGTTAAAAATTTTTCTCAATCAAAATTATCTGTTTCCAAGTCAAGCTTTGAAACAGGTAAAAGGAATTGTATTCTTTAAATAATTTCCTCCACAATATCTTAAATCCAAACCAACTCATATAAGAGAAACAGCAGCTCAGAATGCTATCGTTAATTCAGTCACCTCAAAATTAAACGTACTGAAAAAAATTGGCCTATTAAGCAAGTGAAATAAAAGATGTACTCCATTAGCAATAATTGTGTCTGAGTCAACTCCAGAACCAGTTAATGTATAGAAAGGCAGCAAGTGTAATATATGGATAAATACATACAGCATATGTATTAATGAGGTAGTAACTAATTCTAAATAGAAGCCATCACAATTATTTGAAATAACTCGGAAGCTGTGTTCATTAAAGCTTGCTGTCCACAGAAAATCCTAAACAAGATAGATAAAGATCAAAATTTTAATTAAGATAGAGACAGAGCTACAATATATTCTGCACCACCAAACACATCACGATTCTTAGTCAATATCTTGTAAATGTAGACATGTATGAAAAATTGATTTAATTTTGAGAAAGATTATACATAAAAAAAAAAATTTAAATTCCAGTGCACTCCCATCACAAATTGTCACCTTAATGAAACTTATCCATTATCATACTTATTACAATGAGATGCAAAGAAATAGCTCTTTATAAATTCAGGTTAGTCATCAGTTGTGCAGCAATTCGCACATCTGTCTTGTCCTATTATTTTCAGTCAAATTAAAGCTTCATAACATTATCAGATGAATTTTTTTAGGTTGAAGAATGTCTTCTGAACATATTTCCATCTTAAGCCATAATTTTATATAAAAATAATACAATAGTTAAAGCTGTGCATGTGAGTTGAACAAGATTATAATTAATTGAAACACTTGACATGACATATAAGACCATTAAAATTTAAAAATAAAAAATATATCAAAATCACAACAATAAAATCAATATCAAAATGAAAACAAATCCAAATAAATAATAAAATAAAACTAATAGCAACAAGAAGAAATAAGAAAATAAATGAAGTAGGCTATAAAATAAAAATTTAACTAAAAAAAGTGTTTAGAAAGAGCCAGCTGATTCGACACAATAAAATAGTTGCAATAAAAACTGTAAAAGCTTAAAAGGATAAAATGACGTACGTTTCGATAATCTCTACTCTCAGATTTCTTTGTCAAATTATATTAAAAGACCCCTCCTACCTTAAACAAATCCTCCCTCGTTATCGAAACGTACGTCATTTTATCCATTTTAAGCTTTTAAAGTTTTTGTTGTGACTAAGTGTTGAATCAGCTGGCTCTTTCTAATTATATTCACGACACGTAAAATTGATTTTTAATTCATAAAAAAAGTGTCTTTTTGTTTTTGTTTTTTGTTTTGTCTTATTCTGTTTCTCATGGCATGGTCCACTACTCCATTTCAAGGCATTTATTTTCAGAGAACAACAGTTCAAACATTTCAACTGATACTGGTTTCTTTACAATGCTGTTGATGTTCTATTACTGATGACTGAGTCATCTTCATTGAAATTAGAATTGCTATTAGCATGAAATGTTTTTCAACTATTTTGATATTAATTCACTTGTTTATATTAATGCATACTTTATTTCAGAGCATTACAATTATACCAGCAATCTTGAAGAGATTCATAATTATTTGTTTGGAAATGTTCATAATCATTTGTTTACTTAATTGCCTATGTGGGAAGACAGTCACAGCACGTTAATTGGTATCCTGTGAAATTTTGTAAATAAAGCCATTGATTACAAAGTAAACAATTATTAAAGAAGAATCTCGTACCTCTATGTATAGTATTGGGCAAAACAAACAGTAGTGAAAGACAGAAACTAAAAGTGGGAGCAGTAAATGTAATTAAATATCAGTTACATAGGCCAGGAATACACTAACTTAGCATTACCATCAAAGGTGTGTATAATATGTTCTAAATGTTCACTATTATGACAGACACAGTTCATAATGTTTCTGCAAATTTTCTACAATGAGATGACACGACCAGGGAAAGTTTCATGAAGACACTGCCTGTATACCAAAGCTGTATGTCAAGTAAGCATTTGTTCCAAGAGACTGCAGCGATTCTTGTTTGTTTTGGTTTCTTGGCTGTCCCATGCACGCTTTATGCAGTATCAGCACACTACGTGTTCATTGGAATTTCTAGATGATGCCAAGCATCACACTGTCAGTCGGGATGTGTTTCCTAAAGTTAAGCTGAAACCACATAAATAAAGCTGGGTCTGTCTTTTTGTTCTAGACCGTATGAATTATTGTAATAATCGATGAAAAATACAATTTTTTCTATGCTCAGAACCATTATTGCCTCAACTGATTCAAAACTTAATACCAGTTATTATATTCAATAGACCGTGGCGTTTGAACATGCCCTATTATCATGATGTGGATGTGGAATGTTTCACTTCTGTTTGTTTTTTCCAACACTTCTTACTTCTTATCTCATTTTAAACTCTTCCATCTTACAGTGTCACGAATAGAAGTGTATTGTTTCCAGTCACATTTGAATTTGTTTTCAAGTGCTATATCCTCTTCTGCTATGACTTCAGATTTACTGAAGAATCTTAAGTAATTATTGTGCTGTATATATTGAATATATTGCTATTAAATGTTGTAGAACTTAGAATAATTCTGTATGGAATATTTTGGGAATTACTACATACATTTTTTTCATTGGAGAAATGGAAAAACAAAGAGCAATAGTAGTAATGTTGTGTAAGTCTCTTAGAATATTTTTAAAAGAATGTACCGTATTTACTCGCATAATTTCCCCTTTTTTTTCATCAATATTTTGACAAAAAAAGGGTGGATGGGGAAATTACGCGATGTTTTTCAATTTGAGGAAAAAAAATATGGTGAAAGTGTAAGGAAAACCATGTTAAATATTGATTGTTAAAGCAAGAAATGTAATTAACAACAATTTTATTAACACTCCACCTTTAAAATATAAGAAATCACATCTCAACATTTGTTTTTTCTTCAAAGTACAGTTAAGCAATAGGCATGCACGGAAGTGTGTGTGCGACTGTGACGTTATTTCGTAACTCACGCAGCGCAGCCCGCCATCTTTATAGCTGCTCACCGCATGACGTCAGCATCAGCTGCCTGCTAATAGAGAACTTAACTTTATACGCGAACTTCACGTTTTCACAAAACACTCGAAATTGTTGTACTGATTCAGAAGGAGTCTGCTCTTGTACTGACCGGGGTGGGGGTAAAATCTTCCCCTAAAGTAGCGTGGGATAGAGAAATGCCGAAGTAACGGTACATTATCGCATCATCGTGAGTTGACCTCCAGTCAAAGTCATGTTGGAAACGCGTTGAAGTAGAGGTGGGAAAATTATGCGATAAAAATAAAAATTGAATTTTGTAATCCACAAAAACTGGGGTGGGGAAAATATGCGCGTAAATACGGTATATACTTCTACCTCTACTATTTTTGGTAATTCTATTTTTTAATTTATTAACGAATTCAGTAATTTAATGTATTTCAGTTTATTTCATCTATTTATAAAGCATGCAAAACAAAACAGGACAGTTTTGAAATTTGTACAATTCTCTGCTGATCTAATAGGAAGAATGGAGCTATTTCAAGAGTCCCATCAAGATGTCATCAAGTCTTGTAGCCTATGATTTACAAGAGAAGAAGGCCTATTGTCAGAAATGGCTTTAAAAAGGGCTGAAGGCGAAGAAGAAATATTGAATCTTAAATTTCCTTCCTGACTAAATTAAAAAAAAAAAAAATTGCTTACAAATAGCTTTATATTCTAATGATGGCAGGGCTTTGTTGATGTGATATGAAATTATCTAGCATGCAAACATTAAAAAGCAATCAGATAAAGTGTCTTCACTTCATTAGCCAGTTGTTAGATAAATGTTGATATCATTTAAAAGCATAGTTGGTAAACTATGTACTGCAATATAATGATATTTCCTAGGATAATTGTCAGATACATGATTGTTTTATCATCAGTTATCAAAGCACTACTGAAATGATATGACATGTCACTTAAGTTCCAGGGGTGGAGTTTGTGTGGCTGATGAGTCCTAAATAGGATGAAACGGCTGTCCCAGACTCTCCGCGGTGACAGCTCAAGGTGTGAAATGTTTTTGGTTCCTTTGTATCTTTTATAGTTACAATTTTGTTATGTAAAACATTGTCACTAATTAATTAGCTCTTTCCACAATAATTTACAAGTCTCTTAATCTTCTATGTAATCATTTAATTTATGTAAATAAACTCTTTATTCTCAATAATTTATAATTAACACTTTTTAATTATTCTTTCAGGCTTTGGCCTCCTTGAAAAAATATCCTCTTCCACTTAAAAGTGGGAAAGAATGTAAAATCCTTGAATTTTTTGGTAAGTTGAAATATCTTTGTAAAATTCATAGTTAATTTAGATTCTTGTTTGAATATATTGCAAATGAAGGATTATTTGTTAAAAGTTTATAGACACATCCATAAAGATCTTTCAAAGTTGTTTTGTTCTATCTTCCTTATATAAAGCTATCAATCCAATTTAATATAATGGAAACAAAAGAACTTTATACCAGGTGGGCATAAAATAATGTGAGATGTTCGGAGCCCTCTAGCAAGGAATGTGTTGGACGAATCGTAACAACATTCAGTGGACATACAGAGTGGAAAATGCGGTTTCAATTTCTAAAAATAAAAAAAAAAATTAGTACCAAAAGCCGCCAACAGGGGAAAATGTAGCGCTGTTAATGCACTAATTTGCATAACTGTGTTATGTGCAGAGCGATCATGATAAAAAGAAAGGCTTGGAGAATTCACATCACTCGGCAACGAACTGCCTTTCGATGGCTCTTACCTTACGTGACTGTGCTTTGTTAGTGAAGCTGTATTATCAGTGGGACAAGAATGCCAGTGCTGCCCTTCAGGAATTTCGAGGTTGAAGGCACTACGAAGAGGACCGATGAGCATAACAAATCTACGAAAAATGATTCAATGCTTTGAAACTACTGGAACTCGAGCAGTGGAACCAGGACACGGACGCAAAGCTATCAGTCACCAACACGTTGAAGAAGTTGCAACTGCTGTTGTGGAACAGGAGATAATTAATGTGGTGAATAATAGCAATGCACGGGCAATATCCCAGCAAACAGATATCCCATACTCAACGGTGCGGAAAATTCTGCATCAGATGTTGAAGTTTTACCCCTATAAAATCTGTCCTGTTCAAGAATTGCGCCCCGGCGATGAGACCACCTGCATTGAGTTTGCATTAAGATTCTTTGCACTCATGGAAGTGGATGAAGTATGGCCATGGTGGATTTTATGGAATGACGAATCCCACTTTTATTTGAACGGTGATATTAACACACATAACTGCCGCATTTGGGCTGCGACTAATCCATATGTGGGTCTGCAGATGCCTATCCACTCGCCAAAAGTCACAGTGTGCTGCGGCTTTACGTCATCGTTTATCATCGGTCCTTATTTTTACGAAGAAACTCACTGAAGTGGACCAGTGACCTGTTCTGTCAATGCTGCACGGTACTCCGATATGCTATAGAACTCTGTGGTTCCACAACTGCAGTAAAGAGGATGTCTTGATTCGACCATCTTCATGCAGGATGGTGCATCACCCCACATCAGATGTCAGATACAGCGTGTGTTGCGGTAACATTTCTCTGACACCAGAATCACCATGACACCCAAATGTATTTTTGAAGTACTTTCATCTCACAAACGGGCATTAAATTCCATGTTATACAACCCACGGCCTCTTCTTGTTAGTAAGAATTGCATATATTCAAAGAAAGCCTTTGAAACAAACAGTTCAAAATCCTCTGCAAGCTGTGATTATAGTTATGCATGAAATAAAAATATTGATTTAAAAATGTTGAGATTCAATTTTAATTCAAAGGGAAGGAATACATCTAGAATGTATTTGATTCAGAAGAAGAAAGAAAATCTTTTTTATCGAAAGTGATCTAATACCATCACAAAGCTGGCTTGAATATATCAGCTTGATCGGACTTAATCCAGAAAACCTGACAAACATACCGCTTAAATTATATCGAGAATAAAAAAATCAGCTTCTACTAGGTTTTTTATTTTCTTTAAAGAATGGTAATTGTAAGAAAAGACATGGCGCAATGTCAAAGACTGAATTATCTTCTATCAAATGTGTTGAGATTCTCTTTATGTTTCATCAAAATTCTGGAATTGGAATTCTTCATATGATTATTCTTTTTTTTTTAGAAATTACAAGGTATGTTCATGTATGTGTAAAATATATATTGAAATGTTTCTGAAAAATATAGAAAATCATGAACTCCATTGTTTTAGTGTATATGTGAAAAAGTAATTATATATATAATAAATATGTTAATTATAAAAACCCATTAAATTTGATTTGTTTTTAGCTTACATTGGATTGTGATTGGTATTATTGCATTTTTTCTTAATAATTAAAGTAACTTTTAATTAATTGTATAAATAATAATTTTATTTTAATAGGAGACAAGATTTGCCAGATATTAGATGAGAAGCTTGCAAAACATAGAGCAGAAAATGGTATGAAACAAGCTGTTATTTTTTAATCAATATGATTCGTTAAGACATAAATGCTAGTTGTGTTTTAACTAATTAACACTTTTAATTAACTAACCAAATACGATTAGTTGAAACATAAATGCTAGATGATAGTGAAATAATAAACAAATTATTATTATTCATTTAAAAACAATTTATTATAATTTAACACAAAGACAGACTTAAACACACAGACAGAGCATTGCATTGAAGAGATGCCTGAGGTCATTTAGGAGGGAAGATAGCCATTGTTGCAGGAAACTATCATGATCTCTTTGACCATTGAGGAACAATACTGCAATGCCTTATAGCCCTTTCCTGCAAGTTGTAGCATGCTCGATGGGATTGAGGTCTGGAGACTGTAGGGGCCAGAGAAGGTAACAGAAGTGCCCAGTAAACCATTCTTATACAACTATGGTATCATACAACTATCATATTCTGGAAATCAGTGCAATATTACAGGAAGCTCTTAATCTGCTACAATACTCAAATATTCCCTTGGTTTATGTACTGGTATCAGTTGTGCCAGTTCATTGATACCATAAAGGCACCTCTAGATCCTTGGATAGTGTTCATAATGCAAACTGTTTTGACTTTTTTTTTTATTTTAAAGGTTTGTAATTTTTGATCTGTGTGTGTAGATCATCATTCCCTATTCAATGTTCTGCAGATTTTGTGATCTTTTAAAGGTCATTCCTGCTTTACTATTATAAGAATCATAAAAAAATGTTATATTGCTGTCCTAAGTCCATATCATCACATTGATTCAGTTTGATTCAGTCACAAACTGACCACTTTTCCATAACTTAAAAATCATCTCCACAGCTTAGACTCAGTTACAGAAATTAAGGTTTAAAATTGTAAGAAAAAAAATAGTTCCTCACAATGTAAGACATAAGCTTAATAAAGAAAAAGTAAACTTAATTTACTTTATGCGAAAAAAAAAAGTAATAGAAAGACTGAATAACTAATAAGGACAAAATTAGTAACATAAATAATTTCAGATTTGATCCTAGTGAATGCTGTCTTAATGCTCACTAGCTTGTTTTCAAGCTATGTGATCCAAAATCATGTAACTTTTTTCAGCCTCAAACCCAAAATGTAAGAACTCACTCTTGAGGTTTTTTTCTTGATTCAAATATAGCTTTTTCAATTTAATATAGCCTGTTTGCAGTTTTAATTACATCTCGAAGGGATTGACACATTATTCTTGTTATCTTTATGAGAAAATAGAAGAAAAAGGATGTTGAATCTTATAGCAGTCCCAATGGTCCTCTTGATTGAATTGAATGTTACGTACTTCAGTAGAGATACGAAGGTCGCACTGAAAATCATGAGCAACAATTTTTAAAAAATCAGATTAATTTATTTTTGGAAAACAAATACATCACATTATTTTTCAGACTTTTCCTTATTTTTCCACATAGTCTCCATTTTTTGGATTCATGTTTCCCACCGTTGTGGGAGCTTGAAAATTCCCTTACGGTAGAACTCCGTTCCAGCACTGCGAAAAAACTTTGTTATGTCCTCCATCGTTTTGTAGCTTTGACTTTGCATGTCTTCTTTTGCAGCACTAAAAGATGATAATTGGATGGTGGTAAGTCGGGGCTGTAGACAGGATGAGGAAGAACTTCCCACTCCATTTTCCAAATTTCCTCCATGGTGGAACAAGCAGTGTGGGGCTCATGTTGTCATGCTGCAGGATGATCTTCTTCCCAGAATGTTTATCACGCAATGCATGAAGGAGCTTAAGAAATGTTATGACGTACCGAACAGCACTAACGGTATGCCCAGTCAAGAAATTCCACCAGAATTACGCCATCGGCATCCCAAAAAACGGAGCCCATAACTTTTCCAACTGATGGTACTGTCTTTACCTTCTTTTTTGCTGGGGAATTGAAGTGGTGCCTTTCCATACTCTGCCATTTTGTTTCGGGTGCATAATGGTGGAACCAGCTTTTATCACCCGTCACATTACTCTTCAAAAAAACATCTCCTTCATTTTCATATCGCTGAAGAAGTTCTTGAGCAATGGTTTTTCTCTGAATTTTGATATCGCAAGTCAGTAAACGGGAAACCCAGCAGGCGCACACTTTCCGATAGCTTAAACTCTTGATCATCTCCTGGACTGCATTGTGCTCAATTCGAAGTAATATTGCAATGTCATCTACAGTTACACGTCGGTCTTCCTGAATGATGTCATCCACTCGTTCCTTGTTCAGTTCGTTAGAGGCAGTACGCGGACGGCCTCTACGAGGCTTATATTTGATGCTTGTGTCGCCATCTTTAAAATGGCATTGTTTGAAACCCATTGTGTGAAACTGCTGGCTCCCATGCACACATCTCCATATGCATGCTGAAGTCTCTCATGAATTTCTGCAAGATTCCTGAAGATTCCTTCTTTAACAAGAAATTCAATCACAGAACACTGGTGAAACGAAATACCACTTGTAGACATTTTGTATCAGTTGTCTGTGGTCACGTGATGGAAGCTAATGACATCACGGCTTGCTCATGGTGCTGTCTATAGGTTATGGCAATATTCTTGCTTTTCCATAATTATTATATTGTGATTTTTAAAAAAGCGTTGCTCATGACTTTCAGTATGACCCTTGTATAAAGAAGTTAAGTAAAGAAAAACTTATCAGGATGTTTCAAGCATGAACAAAAAACATAAAAACATAGCCTTAGTTATCTAAGATGACCGTTACTTTTAATTTTTTTTCTTTTGTGGATTTCTGACAATTAGCACTTCATCTTTAGTTTACAATCAAGTAAATATGTTTGTATCAGAAGTCATTGCAAATTGAGTGTTTTTTTCCTTGCAGTCTGAATTTCCATAGTATATGCTTGGCTTCCTCTCTTCTCATCTCGACAGTTGCTGAAATAATTGTCAGCTGTGATTCTCTTGTTATTTACTGCCTTGTTTCTACAGAAAAATGCATACTATGTAGATTCTAAGTGATTTGTAAGTGAATGTGCTAAATCTTATGTTTCCACTTGAACATTTTTGCTTGTCTATTTACAAGCATCATGTTAAAACAATTTTTTTTTTTTTTTTTTTATTTATTTATATAATTTGAGTTTTTACAGTCCTACTAGGGAAATTTCCCTGTCAGTAGGTTCTGGAGTTTAATAGTTACAATCTGATTAATTTATGGTTGATAATATGATGCAATGTACATATAATCTGCATATCTATAAAGTACAATCAATAAAATGGAAAATATCTAGGAACATTCACTCTAATATGAAGATGCAGACATGTGTATATGTCTCTGTGTATATGTATAATATACACACACAGGAGCGCAAATACACATATGTGCATGTTCAGACTTATATATATTACAGATATACATTAAAATTATGAAAGTTTAAGAATAAGAGGATATATATTTAAATGTAATTGAAATATTTACATATATTACAGATATCCATTAATATTATAAAAGTTCAATGGATTTTCTTGAAATTGATATGTTGGTTATTTACGATCAAACTTAAAGTATTTTGTTTTGGTCTTCATCCCTCCCATTCCTCAAAAATGACCCCTAGAATACTTCATTAAAATGGCTGGAATGAGTTATGATACTTATTTATCAACTTAAAATATGAGCACCATTATTTTGGACTCAGTCCCTTCCATTCTTTTTCGTGCATTTTCAGTCTCCACAACTCACTGGAAAGGTGAGTGCACATCCAGTGATAATCTTTAATAGAATTGCTGTTACAGCTTAGATACAAAATGAAATTGATTTAAATAATAAAGATTGTTGCATTTTTTCTTTCTTTAGGAAATACTTCTGGCAGCAATATAGAAAATGGAAGTGATAATGATGGTGGATTTTGCTTTTCAGAAAGTCCTAAAAAACAAGTATGATACTTAGTCTTCTTTTCTTTGTATATTTGATAAAAAAGAAACTTCATTTTCTTTGTATAATTTGATATTTTTTAATTTGGGATCTTTTTATATATGTAGTTAAAAATACAGTCTTCAAAACAATTAAGAAAATTCGACCATCAAATATAATTTTGAATATCACATGATGTGCCTTTTTATACTGAGATACTGCATTAACTCAGATGTTATTATCTTATATATTTCATTTTAGTTTTTGTTGCATATATTCAGTTATTTAGAATTTCCTGTAGCAATGCACTTATGACATTGTATAAAATTCTTCCACTCCAACTTAATAATATTGTCTTTTGCTCAATTTATACAAATGTAAAATATATTAATCAAACTTAATAAAATGTAAAATTAAAAATAAAATGTGACAAATTATGAATTTATTAAATATATATGTATTGTTTTCCGTGTGTATGGTCCCCTTTTTTAATTTGAATCAACACACTTTCTTCATGAATAATTAATAAAATGTATTTAATTATAATAAAAAAACTGAACAATTCTTTAAAAATTAAGTTTTATTTTAATTATTAACTAGCAAACCTGTCAAGTAAAAGTTTGTGATCACGTGATCTTGATTCTGAGGTCATTTTCTCAGTCAAGTTACTTTTTATTGTGACCTGACTACTTGTAAAAAGTTAATGTCTGTGAGAGGAACAACTTGTCTACATTTTGGTCATCTAAAATGAACAGTTTAGAAGTTGACCTTAAGTCATGTGATTTCAAGTATTATTATGTCAAACCTTGGGTTTCCCCAGCAAAGATAAAATGGCGGGTCAAGGACCAAAGCACATATTGTCAAGTGTGCAAGAATGGAAATTTTAATTTCTGTGTCTTATGATATCGGAGGAGTATCAGGCAGAAAAAAAAAACCCAATGTTTTCTTTTATACAGGGTGATTCACGAAGATATGCAGAAACTTCGGGAGCTCATTCTTCATGTAAAAGTAAAGAAAAAAAGTTATATAAACATAGGTCCGGAAATGCTTTGGTATCGAGTTACGGCTAGCAAAAGATTTCGCCCATAATGTAGTACAACAATATGCATATGGACTACACCTCAGTTGGTAGCTCTCACAATAAATCAAAACAATGCAATTCACATTATTGTTGAACAGCTGTTATTGTGTTGCCAACTTTTTGGTAGGTTCCACGTGGGCTTAGCTTCAAACCACTGGGAGATACAGTTCTGCAACATGTTTCCTTCGATTTTTCAGGTCAACAACCATAAGAAACCACTGATTTCTCCCCTTAATTTACCTTTCCAGACTTCCAGCAAGTCTTCATTTCACCCAGGTTACTAAATTATGGGCGAAATCTTTCGCTAACCGTAACTCGATACCGAAGCATTTCCAGACCTATGTTTATATAACTTTTTTTCTTTACTTTTACATGTAGAATGAGTTCCCGAAGTTTCTGCATATCTTCTTGATTCATCCTCTATATATTTATTTTTCAGTAATCTGTGAAAACTCAGTTTCAAGATTACAAGATTGTTCAATAACTATTAAAAAGAAAAAAAAAAGTAATTATCTAATTAAAAAAAAATAAAGAACTTTGAAAAAATAATAACTTTTTTTTTTTAATTATACCTATTTTATTATTACTAAAAAAATATTTACTTATCTGATATACATTTGCCTTGTCAGTCTTGTCTTAGATGTATTATTCGGTGATGAAGCATTCTACTTAGGTAAAATATTAAGCTTTTGAATTATGCCTTTTAAAATCCTATAGGCTAACTAAGAGAACCTATACAAGCTTTATTTGAAGTAATAGCAACTGTGATTGGTATGATTTGTTAAAAAGAAAAATCCAATTTTATTAAAATTAAAAATTATTTGATTAACTTATTATTTATTTATAAAAACAAACTTTTTCTAAAACATATTTTTTTTCATTTAATTTTGGATCTAAAAAAAAAAAAAAACAACCTTTTTCTTGTTTTAATCCACAGACTTTTTTTTACATCTGGATTTGTTTCTTTTATTATTTATTAAATATTGAATCTTTATGTATGTGGATGCTTTTACTAAGTACTTCTTAATCAAATTGCTTATTGCTATGTTGCAGAGAAAAACTAAAGAAAGGCCTTATGTTCCATTGCCCCGTTCAGGCAGTTATGCTATCCTTGTCACTTTATATCACCATATGGAAGTAGGTGTATATTTAATGCATTTTTATTACAATTAAAAGATATAAATCTATTGTTGTTATTATTGTTAAAACCTAAATAAAAAAAGAGTTGAAAATAAATAAGGAGAACTGTCTGATTAAAATGTATTAAATTGCATTAATATATATATTTTTCTTTTTCTTTTTAGAAGTATGGAAGGAAATCTTTTTTAAAGAAGTCTGAATTAATCGAAGCAGCGCAACATCTTTGTGACAAATCATTTAAAGTGGTAATATTTTTTCCCCTGTTATTTCAGAACTTCTTTTAAACAGAAGGTTTACAAAAACAAACCTTGTTTTTCAATGCTGTTACGAATGCTAATATAATAGACGATTAACAATAATATAGTCATTTTTTAATAGGCTAAAGCAAAGTGTTATTTTTAACTTATTTTTAGAAGTTAATATTCACACTTTATTAAATAGAATTGTATGTCTCTAGATAAAATTGTGTATCTAGAAATTACTTAGATAACTGTAAGACTACTTAGTAATAATAATAATAATACCCATCGTCCTGTCCGCCACTGATCTGGTGCCTTACATACTGCACCACAGCCTTAGCACACTAGGACTTTACAAAAACACTTTTGCAAAACTCCAGAAGGCTGTGGTACTCAACACAACACACATAGAATATAAAGATTAGAATATAAAGATTCTAAAATTAATCTTTTGCTTTCATCCTGATTATTATAAACAAAATATACAATAGGGTCCGGGTTGTGCTTATACCTAAAACAGTGGTCTGCCCACTCTGAGATATTCTCATTCTTATTTGAAACGCTTGTACATGTTCCTGATACCGTTCTTTCATGGTCCTGCCCATACTGCCAATGTACACCCATTGGCATACATTTTAAAACATATACAACCCCCATTCTGTGTAATATCTCATCATCTTTCCTGCTTTTCTTGAATAGACTGTTGTTTTTGAAAAACATTAGTTTTACCTCATTACATCTACAAACTTCTTTTAGACAGTCGTTAATATTAATACCATTCGGTAATTTTATACACTTTTTATATTCCACATTCTCTTTGTTCTTCTTATAATTTTTCTGTTTGAAGAACTCTTTAAATGTTTTCAAAATAAATTCTTCAGGATATTCATTCAAAAGTAATCTATCTTTAAGGTTTTTTATTTTTTCATCCCAAACTCTTTTGTCTTCAGTATAATTTGTTATCTTTCTTAAGTAGTTAGTAATTATAGCTCTTTTTGTGGAGGTACGGCGGTTAGATGTAAAGTCTAAAACCATAAACCGAAACTATCAAATTTCTGGTTTTAGTTTCGGTTTATGGTTTTTATTTTTTTTTAAATTCAACTATTGGGAAAGTAATGAAAATGTTGAATTCAGTTACTAGATTATTACTTTATTTATTCCTAGAATCAGAAACGAGAGCTTTTTTAAGCTAAAATAATTTAATAGAAAGCAAATTCTGTCGAAAAATTAGTCTGTTTTGAACTTAAATGTAATTAATTCAGTTATCGTATAAAAATCCAGAATAGTAGAATATGATACATTCACAATTAAACTATCATATTTTAAATTTTCAGGTTTTTAGTTATATTTTTAACACTTACAGAATGATTTGAACTTAAACTTCCAAATCGTCCCAACTGAGTTACGCCTCCCCTTAACATGTATTGCTAAATCAAAAGTGAAAAAGAAAACATAGATGAGAAAAATATGAATGGAAATATGAGGAGAAGCTCCAATAGTTTGGAAGTGCAATGTGCTCTGAATTTAATGGAATAATATAGGAACAGTGCAAATATAGAGGTCTGCATAAAATACATGGGACAGGAAGAGCAACTTAATAGTAATCTTATTAAATTCAAACCAGTTGATAATAATTAATTTAGTTAGTTGATAGTTAAGTTTTTTTTATTTTGATATATATTCTAATAATAAATGCAGTTATGTCAAAAATGACTTTTTTATTTTTCTTTGATGTTCCAAATAGCCTGATCCTGGTGGATTTTATACAGCCTGGAATTCAATGGGTCTTCTTATTCGAAAAGGTCTTGTGATCAAAGAAAGCAATCCTGCTAAGTAAGTATGACAATTATTAAGTCAAGAATAAATTTGAAATGATTTTAAATGTGGTATAAAAAATAGTTGTAATTTTAAACTCTCTTAAGATTTGTATATTAAATCATCATAAAACACAACAAACTTATAAACAAAACTTCCTTTATTTCCTCCAAACATCTCCAGAATGCAATATTTCAAAAATCATCAACGGATTTTCTTTCTCAAGCAATAATGAGAAAAGATGTTGCAAAGATAAAGAATTTGCACATTGCTTCAAAAGTAAGAAATTTGGACATTTATTTTATAATTTCGAAGAAATTTGGATTTTTCAAAGATTTATAATTTATTTGGATACTTCAAAATGTTTGGACATTTATTTTGAAAATTTATAAATTGTAATTTTGAGAATTTATTTTATTTTGTAATGATGCTTGATACGTTCATGTAAAACGTATGGAGTGTGGCACTTTCCGTATTGTTCACTTATAATATAGTTGTTTTGGAATCAAAAAATTCTGATTATGATTTATTTATTTTTTGTTTTGGGAAAAGAGAAAGGTGTTTTCTTTGTCCCCTGTTGCTTGAGAAAGAAAATCCTTTAAGGATTTTTGAAATATTGCATTCTGGAGATGTTTGGAGGAAATAAAGGAAGTTTTGTTTATAAGTTTGTTGTCTCTTTATGATTTATTTATTTATTTTTTTTAATTTATTTTTATTCAAATCATAAAACTAATAATATATGGAAATATAATTTATTAAAACTAATAATAGATCAATAAGTTAATTTTAAAAAATTAATTTCAATTTAATTATTTTAATTGTTTAAGTTACTATATAGTATTTAGCATTAAAATTTACTAATTCTTTGACCATCATTTGATAAGAATTGGAGGACATCTATTATTTCAGCTTTAATGGATAAAACGTTGAACCCCTAAATTTAGCATTGTGTATTACAGAAATTACAGGTACATGGAATGATCCTATGAATGCAATGAAATACATGCTTATCATCTGTTGCTTATGGAATTGAATTAGTGCAAACAAACGTTAATATTGAGATTGATTTTACATTTGACCTATCAAATTTGTTAGTTTTCATATCTTGAATTGCTGTTATTTGGGACAGTAGTAATTGAACTACTAAATTATATAAAGTTGTGATGATATTGGTAGAAGAAAGCATATTGAAAATTAATAGAAAAATTATCGTAGGAAATTTCTAGAAAAATTATGAGACACTTCTTCAGGTAGCAAAAGAGTAATGGACTAAATTAAGGCTATTAGTTGAATCAAGAAGTGTAGGATTCAAGAGCTTGTTTTATTGTTTGGAATCTTAAGTGGTTAAAAGCAAATTTTTAGCGAACCTATAGATATTAAGAAAATGTCTCAGTAAGAAAAAAAAAAAGTAGTTTTACCGATTTTGGTAAATACTATAGGAAAATTAAAGAATAATAATGTATAGATTATCATAACATTAAAATATTAATTATTTTTTTCTTTTAACAGATATTACCTTACTGAAGCAGGTTATGACACTGCTCAGTTGTTAATTATTGGCCAGCAGTCATCTGATTCACAACAGAAGATTGGTAAATCAAAACCTAAATCCAAAAAGGGTTCTTCACATTCAAGCAGCCAGTCTTCAACAATTTCAGATATTCGTTCTAGTCAGTCCAATGATAATTTGCCATCAACATCTGATGATAGATCAGAAAACACAAGCAGTCAGTCTTCTGTGACTTCTGATGCTATCTTATCAATGCCATTTCAACCACTGAATAGGTAAAACAGACTTATATTTAAAGTATTTGTACTGTTTACAAATCAATAAAAATCATTGTCCGGCCATTTTATTAGATACACCCCTGCTGCGTGCACAAATGCTGTGTCTCACAACAACTTCAAGCCAGTGGGGGCAGTGTCATTGTGAAGGTGATGTTTTCCTGGCACACGTTGGGTCCATTGATACCTCTGGAGGCACTTGGTCAGCTATAATGTTTAGGTATGCTCTAGCATCCTAACATTATAGCTGATCAAGTGCAACCGTACATGCTAACAGTTTATCCTCATGCAGATGCTTATTTCCAGCAGGATAATGCACAGGTGTACAAAGCCCGCATCACTATGGGATGGTTTGAGGAACATGACAATGACTTTTCCTTGCTGCAAAGGTCTGCTCAGTCCCTGAATCTCAGCCCGATTGAAAATTTATGGGATGAGCTGGAACGGGCTGTTCGCTCCAGGCCTACACCTCTATCAAATCTTCAGGAACTGCATGACACACTCATGTCTGCTTGGTACACAAAACCTGAACAACATTTTCAGCATCTTGTGGAATCCAAGCCTCGACGAATTCAGGCTGTTTTGAGAGCTAAAGGAGGCCCAATACGCTACTAGGTAGGTGTACCTAATAAAGTGGCTGGACAGTGTATATGAAGATAAATAAGAAACAGTGTTTTTTTTTTTTTCTTTTACATTGATTTGATCTTTTTTTTACGACTCTTGCAACAGCTTTTTGATACTTGTTAGAATAGTGAACAACGAAGTTGAGGAATACTAAAAAAATTTTAGCTGCTCTCTTTCTTAAAAAAAAAATATTCAAATTGAGTGAAAAACTAATCATAATTTTTTTTTTATTTGAATAAACATATTTGAATCAATCCTTATGTTTCTTAATATAGTTAATTGGCCATTGTTTTTTTAATTCATACTTTTTGGATTTGTTACAATGAATTTTCACATTCATTAACAGTTGAGGAAACAAAAGGTTTACTCATCACAGGTAAAAAAAAAAATAAATAACAAAGGTCGAAGAAATCAATTAGTAAAGTTTATTGTAGAATTGTAGGGAAATAGATGTCTTTTCTTAATGTTAAAAAAATACAAATTTACAAAATAAATAAAAATAAAAAAAAAAAAAAGAATCCATTTTCATCGAAAATTTAAATAGTTAATTAAAACATTATTTTATAATTTATTTATTTATTTATTTATTTATTTATTTATTTATTTATTTATTTATTTATTTATTTATTTATTTTTGTAGGCTTGAATATTGTTATGTCAACGACAGCGGGGAACTAGTGAATAATAAAAATAAAGCATCTGTGATCATCAATGGTGAGTATACTATTAGTCTAGTAATTTAAGCTCATAACTTATTTTTAAACTCATCTTCTGAAGAATAATGATTAGTCATTAACATTTTGAAAACTGATAATAGTAATTACTAAGGCTATCTGGTGTTAAATTACGATTTCATTATAACAATTATAATAAGAGGAAAAAATGCGAAAGAAACATGAAGAAAGAAAGTGGATGACTTAATAATTATGTAGGAGCATTTATATACCTGGGAACAATATCAGTGCAAAGAAGAGTAAAATTGTGATTCCTTAAATAAAAAACAAAAATCAGCTACGACTAGTGCAATTAATTGCATTGAAAGAGAGATGCAATTAAACAGGAGGAAAGTTTCTCACATTTTGGAAATGTGATTGAGGAAAATTAGAGAAATCAAGAGAAATAGCTTGTTTGTCAGAAACAAGAAGCCAGCATTATGGGTCCAGAAGCCAAATGGTTAAACACTTGACCTCAGGCTGGGAGTTTTTATGGGTCCAGAAGCCAAATGGTTAAACACTTGAACTCAGGCTGGGAGTTTTTATGGGTCCAGAAGCCAAATATTTAAATACTTGACCTCAGGCTGGGAGTTTTTATGGGTCCAGAAGCCAAATGGTTAAACACTTGACCTCAGGCTGGGAGTTTTTATGGGTCCAGAAGCCAAATATTTAAACACTTGACCTCAGGCTGGGAGTTTTTCAAAGATTCTTTAGGTCCTATTCTTTGGATGCTTTTCCAGGTGGGTTCTAAATCGAACTAATCTTCTCTAAAATAGTACTGGGTTTATTTTGTGAGGTTTATTTTGGTAGGCAAGTGTTGGATTTAGTCCTGTTGGTCAGGAAGCACCGAGAGCCTTAACTCTTGTGACCCACGGGGCAAGGTCCATATGGGCCTCTAGTGAGTACTTTAACTTTAGCTAAGAAGCATGCTTAGAAGAAATGTACTAATGTGTAGAGGGTTGATTTTAGGACTTGATATTGACCTGATATTGACTTTTGCTTCAGAAAAATGGATGATGAATAAATGAGATTAAATGTCTGCAGTCAATGAAATTAACTACAGTCTTGGAAATGAAATTTCTGAGAAGTCATATAGGAATAACAAAAGTGAACGGGGTGAGAGATAAGATGGTTATGGAAATACATTTGCATGAAAAGTAAAGAAATTAAGACTAAAATAATACAGCCATGTGAGGAGGGATTCCCGAGTGGTCAAGAGGGAGACTAAAAGATAAATAGTAAAATAGGATGAAGAGGAGTGTAGAGAAATAAGGAGTGGATTGAGTCTTAGTGGAGGAAGAATATGGTGAGAGAATAGAAGACTTTGGAAAGACATATGTCCCAAATAGATCTGGCAACAGACTGGGAAATGCATGTCAAAAATGTTCATTATAAATTATTAAGGGAACCAAATTAAAGTAATTCTGTAATTAATTTTTCTCTCTCAAATAGTATTTTTCCATTCTTATTTTTTTCTTTTATCTCTGTGAACAGAATCCGTATTATGAAACAAGTAAAGTTTATTTTGTAATTTTGTAATAAATTTTGTAATTCAGTGAAGATTGTATCTACCCAAATTTCTTTACCTCATGCCTGTACCGTTCTTATTATTCAAAATGAGTCTTAAGAATAAAAGAAGATTGGAATATGACAGCATCTTTTTAAATAAATAAGCTTAACGAGCAGACATATGGTTTAGTGAAAAAATTAAAACTGCACATGTAACATTAAATGAATAATCATTAATGCAATCACTATAATAGCTGTGGTGAAATAGAAATTAGATAGCACCATTTACAGGCTATCTCAAAAAGAAAGGCAGTATCAGGGATGGACAAGTTACTTTTAAAAAGTAACTGATTTGCACTTACAGTTATTTTTTTGGGAGGGAAGTAATTTCAAAAAAGTAACTGTAAAAATTTTACTTTTTTTTTAATGACAACCCCCCCCCCCCCCCCACCCAAAAAGAAATTTCGCTAAACTGTTCAACCATTCACTTTTGTAATATATCTTGCTACCTTTTTTTTTCCATATTTTTATTTACAGAAACATGAAAATTTAAATTGTTTTAGTCTCTGTTGCTGTGTTATAATGTTCAACAGATTTGTGTTATATTTTTAAACTGTAATTGCAGTGCAGTATCAGCTTTTAAAAATTATTTGAAAGAACACATATTAAAAATTAATGTATATGTCTTTTTATTTTTCAGAAATTCTATTTAGACTTTATCATATAATTGTTTATTCCATAATATATTTGTAAAGTTAATAGTTACAAAGTTATTAAGTGGAAAAATAAAATGTAACATATATTTAATACATGTCACAGCATTTCGCAGCTATTGTTTGCTTCTAGTTTAATCTTTGACATTTCATTGCAAATCACAAATAACATTGAAAAATAGATGATTTGAGCAAGAATGACTGAAGTAAGTTTTCAGAGATCAGAATAATGTATTAAGGAGAGTAATAGACATTGATTATCTCAGCTGATTATGTTATAGGTTAACATTGTATCACATACATACGTAATGGATGCCATTTTGATTCCTTTTCACCACAGACTTGTATATGCTTGTTTCTGGTACATAATTTGTTCATTTTTCAATTATAAATTTAGTTAAAACAATGCGAAAATTCAATTTAATGTCGGTGTATAATTCCGTTAAAAAAAATAATTTCAGCAAATTTTATTCAACTAATAAAAATAATTTTAAGACTAGCAGATTTTGTATTTTAGTTACTTTTTTTTTAATAATTACTGAAAGAATCAATTCAATAATTATTTAAAAAAATCAATGAATTAAATTAAAGAATTAATTAACACAGTGGAGCTTCAGACAATTTAAAAAGAATTTAAAATTGCATCATTTACAGGCATTGTCTACACTCTCTCCAAAATATGTTTCTGGAGGCAATGTGTAATTCCAAAAACCGTCTTAGAAAGGATCTTGCGTGATTCTTAGTGATTCTAACTTTCTCACAGATGTGACACACTTAATTTTAAGAGCCTTTGTCAGTAGTTAGCATGAAAATACAAAAGTGAAAAGGCCATAAAAAGTAACGTGTTTGTTACTCATTACCAATAAAAGTAACTGAGTTACAATTTCTCGATTAAAAAAGTAAAGTGTTATCGATCGTTACTACTAAAAGTAACTATTACTAGTAATAGCATTACTAATAACATCTTACTTCCCAATCATGGGAAGTGTATAGATTTTCAGGTATGTGGAGCAGGTAACTGTTTATAGTTGAATGTCTTTGTAGGTCAGTCTTCATCACAGCACTGGGTTTTAGTAATAAATATTATTAATTATGTAAATTATGTTTTCACAGTATTGATAAGATTTTTATCTTTTTTCTTTTTTTATGTAGATGAAATATCTGTTGGATTTTTAATCAAATGTAAGGAAGTGGATCTCTTAAAGTCTGGGAAGTTTTTTATAATTGATCACTTAAGGTATGTTGAAAACTTCATAGAATTTTCTAATGATTTAAATTTGAAGATTTTAGACATTAAGTGAAGCATTTCAATAAAAGATGTCCAACTAATGTAATGTTTCCAATGAGTTCTGGCAAAAATTCAAAATTCCATCTGAGAGAAGGAACATCTTAGTTAACATATCTAAGCATTCTAGTAACTTTATCCTAATTTTTAAAAACACTTTTTAAGAAAAAGAAAAAAAAAATAATATATGAAATTATTTATTTCATGTTCATCTATAGTTGACATCTTTCAAATCTGTAAATGTAACTCGTAATATCTTTTATTGTTACAAGTCAGTTTTATTGTTGGTCCATTTTTATTTTGTGGATCTTTTTTTCATCCAGTGCAGTTATTTCAGATTTTATTATCCAATTGACTGCTTTTATATTTTCCTTTCATTTCAAAATTTTAGCCTACTTTCCTAGGAGAATCAGTCAAATCAGTCTGTATGTGTTCCTCCCCCCATTAACTTTTGAATCTTTGGTTGGATCTTCTGGAAAATTTGCATGCCTATTTGTTAGGAAGAGACGACCTAACTTTTATTTTTGAGACTTTTCTTATGTGGGCCATTGTCCAAACATATGCATGCAAAGGTAAAAAGCATTAGAAACAAAACACTGAGTTTCTACTGATATCTTAAGCAATGGATATTCATCTGTTTTGGAATATTTAATATCTAAATGAGCTTTAATATAATTAAAATTATGCAATTTAAGCAAATAATTCGGTTTTACTTAATTTTATCGGAAAATAGAATTTGTTTGTATTCAGCATATATCTAGTTCGTATTCATAAATTAAAAACTACTGGAGATTTTTCATTTGTAAATTTTTTGTTTAAAAAAAAATAAAGTAAAAAACAAGACAAAATTCTTTTCAAGATTGAAATTCTTTTCAAGACACTTCAACTTCAGTAATGCTCTATTTCATTTCTACAATCAAATCATGAGGTTTTCTGTGCCATTTCCTAAATGTCATATAGCAAGATCTATCAGCTGTAGCTAAGCTATTCAGCGCTATCAATGGATGCATGACCATTTTATGCTGTCACGCATCCATTGCATTCTAGAAGCTACCTCTCTTGTCAGACCCCCATATTCTCATTTCTATAGAAGATGTGAGAAGTTCAATAGAAGAATTTTTCAAGAAATTTACCATTTTAGATTTCTTACTTTCCCAAGATTTTCTTAATATTTTAGCTAATTCCAAGAGATAGTTCCTTTCATTCAATTGTTAGACAACATTTCTAGTGTATGCATTCAATCCTCCTAGTTCTTAAATATTAGATCTGTCCCAACTATCTCAACTGACCTTCAGGCCACATAAATTTATTTTCTGATTACATTTCTTTGCAACACTATTTTGTGCATACACAATTCCTTACATTCTCTCTTCTAGACATTACAGTTTCAGCTACTGTTTGATCCTTCCTGTAATGAAGGTATCTTACCTTACATATCTGCACTTATTGGCTTTCATCTGGTCATCTGTTTTCACAGTCTTTCTGATTACAATCATAATGATATCTGTAAATTGATAGATATTGCTATTAACTTTTTATATTCCATGATAAAATTTCCTAAGGATATTTTTTTTTTTATTTCCTTAAGAGGCATTTTTGAAGCAGCAGTTAAAGCATTTCAATTTCAAGTCTAAATAGAATAATTACCATGTCAAATAGAAAACTTGGCATCATATCATGCAAAGATATCAGTCCATGCTATTACTTGCAATTTTAACTTACAAGCTTCTTCTCTGTTATTTGTAGTCTTAGTCTTGGTCTTTCCATTAGGAGGGAATAAATAATTCTGCATTTGAAGTATTACCATATGACTGCAGGACTAGATGTACTATCCCTTTTTACCAGTGAACTCTTAAGCCCCGCGAACACCATCCAACTTTGTACCAACTTTAGTCAGCCGACTTCGAGTCCGCCAACTTTTTGTCAGCCCCGCACACCATCCAACTTGCAAATGAGTCGGCCGTTATGCAATGCGTTTCCCTCAGCAGCTGTGGAAAATCCGAAAATATCGAGGTTTTAAAACCTCTCTGATAAATTCTGCCACATACAATTACTGCATTTCAGTATAAACTTTATTTATGCATGAAAGAAACTTGCAATATTGTGATATTCATTGTGTAAGCGCTTGTCTTCGACTCGAATTGGTGAACATCGTTTTAGACGCCATTTCTTCCATGGGCGTGACGTCACCACTGACGTGTTCCAATGCTGCCCTGTGATTGGGTAATTCCGACCAACTTCCCGAGTTGGCTGTGCAAGAAATGTTTGTAATTTTTATTTCACATACCAGTCAAAATTAAGATATCACTAGATGGCTGTCTTTCAGTTCACTCCTGAAGCCTTGCGTATGTGATGGGATTCAAAAAACAAATTACATCAAATAAACCAAAAAATTAAAACTAAAAATAAATTTAAATTTAAATGCTAGAATATACATGCAATACAACATTGAAATCCATTTGTAAATACTCGAAAATTTGCACAGTTGAGTTGACCATGCAACAATACTCTCGTTGCCTAGCAAAATGCATGCCCAAATAATTGTTGCAGACAGACTTGATCAATCAACAATGCTCCTGTTGCCTGGCAATGCACTTGCAAACTTGTTGAGAAATTCCAATTCTATTTTTGTAGACACACACACACACACACACACACACACACACACACACACACACACACACAGTTTATTTAATAATATAGATTTGTCAGTTCCCTTAAAGTTCCAAGTTTTCAAAACAGATAACATTAAAAATATGAAATGCAGCAGACATCAACTGAAATTTTGCCGTTGTCCTTACCAGTAAGGGCAGTGTATGATTAAATCTATCATTATTCCTGTCTCTTCATCACTTAAGTGTGAGTGTCCATTGAACTCCTCCAATGCTTCTTATAAAATTTGTTGCTGTTAAATGTGATCTCTGCAGAACAGAGCGGAATTCCTTATTGTTTATTGCTTATTGTTTATTCTGGCCCTTATCTATCATCATATAGGAAGAGTTTTTCAACCTTTTTCCTGCACTTTCAATATACAGCAGTACGTCTTTAACAGCTGCACCATAACAATTCATCTTATCATTCAAACAATTGATCCTATTCATCCCATATATATTTCTGATATAGGCTTACATCTCATTGTGAAGTGCAAATTCCAATGCTGCTAACTCAGCCTGTCCAGTAGGTGCAAATAGATGATACTTGCACCAAGTGATTCTCCTTTTTCCCATCTACATTCTGTAAAATTGATCCTCAACCTTCCTGGTTTCACCTCTCACATCCTTCTCTTTATCCAAGCTACTGCTGCCCATCAAGATTTGGCATTGCGTAATTGCTGTAGAAGTGCTTATACAGTGAGTGCACAGATGCAAATGTTCTAGCCTCTAAGTCTCTTAAAAGTTCAAAGAAAGGATCGGTTAGAGATATTTATATTATTGTCTCAATTTTTCATACCAATCTCAATTTATTTAAGATCAGAATTTAAATATCTTTTTTTTTTCTTTAGATATGGTAACTTGTGATTTAATAGAAAGATAATTAATGATTTTAAGTACAGTAGTAGCTTTTCTTGTATCAGTATCTGCATTTTCAGTGTCGCAAACAAAACCTGCTTTTATCCATTGCTGATTCCTGTGAATGATAAACACGTTTGGCCAGATAAGCTCACATGCAAAATTGTAGTGAAATAGGCTGTAATTTGCCATTAGCTGAATACTTTATCTTCAACAGTAAAAACATTTTTTTTTCCCAAACTAAAATCTTTATTTTAGAAAAAAAAAAAAAAAACCAATGCATTAGCACCACGGGATTCAATCTATAAAATTTTTTCACCCAACATTCCTCCATACTTTGTACACTGTTCATTTACATTGATATCATATTTTTTGCTGTATGTATCTCCCATTTTGCTTACCGCTATTTAGTACAGAAACAGCAAAATGTTTGCTTAGCCTTTTAGAATACCAATGGAAGTTATGGTTCATTGTATGAATATCCTATGCATGCAGCAAACAACTTTTGTTTGCAACATTAAAACATGATACGCTTCTTAATAAAAAAATTACATTGATCTATTTAATATTTTTTTTTTTTTTATTATTTGCAGGCCTACAAGGAATGGCTTGGTGTTTGCATATTTAAATGACACTGATGCCCAGGAACGAAGTCCATTATCTCCAGAGGACTTTCAGAAAGGTTTAATAATAACTTATTGTTCTAGTTATATAATAAAAAAAATATAGAATAATGATTTCCAGATATAGCAGATTGTGTTGTTATGTTCATAAATTTAAACAAATAATTTAATTAATGAGTTAATTAAATTAAGAATTAATAATAAAATTTAATGCGTTACTTTTTCATTGTTTATATATATATATATATTTCATTCCTTTTTTGCATATGTTCAGATATTGAAAATTCATCTGATGAGCTTAAGAAACAAACTTCTCCAGGATTAACAAAAAAGAGATTACAAACTGTTTCTTCGGTTTCGTCATCTGTACCAGAAGGTTTAATTAGCGAGAGCAGTTCATCGCAATCTGGAATTCGTAGTTTTTTATCAATTTTCAAATTATATCCTGGAAATTTCGAAGTAGTTCTATGTGTAGATAATGCAGAAACATTAACTGGGTGAGTTACTTGTCAGTGGAAAAATATCAAGTTTATTTTTAATTCTGAGTTTTTATGGAAATTATCATTCTCAAGCTTCTTAATTAAAGTAGAGAAGAAAAAAAAATCAGTTTTCATCTGAAGTGATTTCCTACACAGACTGCTCTTACCTCATACTAACTGTTCTAATGAATTTATCCTGTCCCTTTCCCCTTTTACTTTCCTTTCTATCTTTACACAGTTTTACACTTATTGTTTTTATATTGTGTTTTTATTCAGATTTTCATAGGTTTCACAGATTCTTTCTTACTTTTCCTAGTTTATTATTTTACTTATTTATTTTTATATGATGTTTTTCTTTACATTTTAAAAGCTTTTTTTTTTTTCTTTCAATTTGTCAGTCTGCATTCTTAGACATAGATTTTGTGTTGATATACACTGTCCGGCTACTTTATTAGCTACACCCCTGCTGTGTGAACAAATGTTGTGTCTAAACAACAACTCTTCAAGCCAGTGGGGCAGTTTCATGCTGTGGGGAATCTTTTTCTGATACACATTGGGTCCATTGATACCTCTGGAGGCACATGAGGATGCTAGAGCATACCTAAACATTGTAGCTTACCAAGTGTAGCTGTACATGTTAACAGTTTATCCTCATGCAGATGGCCACTTCCAGCAGGATAATGCGCCGGTGTACAAAGCCCGCATCACTATGGGGTGGTTTGAGGAACATGACGATGACTTTTCCTTGCTGCAGTTTCCCTCTCAATCCCCTGAT
>JAFIDM010012231.1:52972254-52992986 GCA_023159025.1 Thereuonema tuberculata | reverse complement strand
ATGACGATGACTTTTCCTTGCTGCAGTTTCCCTCTCAATCCCCTGATCTCAGCCTGATTGCAATTTTGTGGGATGAGCTGGAATGGGCTGTTCGCTCCAGGTCTACAACTCCATCAAATCTTCAGGAACTGCGTGACACACTCATGTCTGCATGGTGCACAATACCTCAATAATGTTTTCAGCATCTTGTGGAATCCATGCATCGACGAATTCAGGGTGTTTGGGGGGATAAAGGAGGCCAACACGCTACTAGGTAGATGTACCTAATAAAGTGGCCGGACAGAGTATATACATTGTTTGTTTTTTTATTTCACTAGAATTTACTGATATTTACTTCTGTAGACTCTTTCCATTTTGCTCCACAGCAGCATGAGATTGTTTCGTATGTTGATGTATTTCCATATTCCATTCTTTCCTACCATTTTTTTTGAGGATCCTTAATTTTAAATTTAGATATCGAAATGTAGCGTATCTCTAATTAAAATCTAATTACTTTTCCTTATATAATTTTTAATTTGCAAATTATGCAGTAAATATAAAGGAAATGCATTATTCATTTATAGACATTTATTTAGACAATTACAAATTACAATCAAAAATTAAAAATAAAATTGAAATTCATACTGCTGGCTTTTTAATGAAAAATAAGTTGTAATATGTGTTTATTTATTAAATCAATATATACAATTCACTCTATTAGCACTCAAAGATGATTAACAGTTGGTACTCATATAAGAAGATGATTAGATTAATGGTTTTCTAATTATTGTATTGCTAAGAAATATTTCGTGCATTGTTTGCAACAATGATGTGAAGTTCCTGTTTTTTTTTTTGTTTTTTTTTTTTTTACATCGTTTGAGTTGGGATTGTTTCTTAAGGAATACTTTAATCATCATCTCATAAAGTAGACAGATCATTGAACTTTTAAACAGCACAGTTAATGATGTCTCAGAAGCAATGATGTAATTTCATAGGTATTCAGTATAGGTATAGAATTTATGTTGGTTTTGTGACCTGTCAGATAATTAACTGCATTTTATTTATCTAATTTTATATTCTTTAGTCTCTGAATGTATTTCGAGCATCAATCACACTTTTAGGATGCTTTGCATGTGTGAAGAACAAGAAACTTCGATTTGTTTATTGAGTTTATGTAAGAACAGATAATGTAAAGAACAGTATAAGGTAACTTTTGCAAAAAAAAACTTTCCAGTATAAAAACAGCAATTATCTTTTAAGGCTTTTATTGGTAGATTAATAAAAATTAAATTGGAAATATTTTTTTAGTAATTTTAAGAAATACAGGGTGCTTAGGTTATTTGATGATAAATTTGATTATATGGAAAAACATACGTATCTGACCTAAAAACAAATATATTTTCATGAAAAGTTGTGCACATATTTTAAAATAGCTTTATTATATTTTTTTTTCTGTATAACTGTCTTCAGCATCAATGACTGGGACCTGCAGGACCTGAAGCATTGACAAGCCCTAATCAAATGGTCCTTATTCATTTTGGACATTATCTTGACAATGGCAGCCTTTAGTGAATCTTTGGTATTGTGAGGATGTTGATTAGTCTCCCTCTCAACAACCTCTCCACACGTAGTAATCCAGTGAATTTAAATGTGGCAAGTTTGGAGGTCAAATGTTGAGCGTTATGTTATTGTGAAGATTGTCAGCCATCCATTCTTGGGTCACTTGAGCTTTGTGAGAGAGGTGCTGAGTCCTGCTGAAACATAAACAACCTTCCATTGCTTACTTTTTCAATCCAGGGCTTAACAACTGTTTCAAGAACCTCAATATAGCCAGCATCATTAACTCTTATGACCTTGTGGAAAAAAGTGGGGTGACATGACATGTCCTCATTACTCACCACTCCTAAAACCATCACAGTTGCTGGAAACTTGGTGTGCATAACCCTTGGGACATCAGAAGGATCCGAACATAACCACCTGTCATTTCTCCTCTTTGACTTTTGTTCCTGGTTGAAGTTTTTCTCATCAGGAAAAAAAGAACAAAAACAAAACAAAACAGAGCATGTCATGTTCTTCTGGGTTTAAATCTTGTTGAGTAACCACTTTGTGCAGATCAGCTGATTTTCTGTATTTTCTCAGACATGAACTGACCTCTCCTCATAACATACGACTTGTATCGTATGTCCTTGTGCAACACAGTCCTGATATTTCGTTGACATTCTGGGGTTATCATCGATAATGTTCTGAACCTGTTGTATAAACTGTGGTGTCTTGATAGTGTCAGAATACTAAGAATGCCTTTTTTGCTTAGCATTCCTGTCGTAGGTTCCAACAACAAACAAATGATCTGGCAATATTCAAAAACTTTGCAATCTCTAAATTGCTGTGTTTTGTACTTAAAGCAACAATAACAGCATGCCTTTTCATTTCTTGAGTCAAATTGCAGTCTCCCATGATTATCTGAAAAAAAAAAAAAAATTAAATGCATGTAAATTAGTTTGAAAATAGCTTGGAAATGATATGTCCCCAAATATCCTACATACCCTGTATTTATTGCTGAATCACAAAGAATGAATGAAAAATGCTCCTTACATGAGGCTTATGGAAATGGAAGATAATAGGATTGTCCAACAAGTCATTCATTTCTGGCTTTTTTGGAGACTTTGAATATTGTTCAGCTAGTTCATGTAAGTGCAGCTAAAAGTTATGGTAAAATGAATCTTAGACTATCTCTAACAAATAAGACAACTTAAATCTTTTAGATCAAATTAGGTTGATTTTTAAATACCAAAAATATTTCTAGCAGTGGAGTTATTTCTACCTTTTATTTTCCATAAAATAATATTGGATAATTCTAAAATAGTATTTATATATTTAAGATAATTTAATTTGATTTCAGGGCTTCAAATCCTAGGAAAATGATGATTCAGAATGATCTGAGAAAAAATGGAATAAACTTTGATGTTCGTAAACTTAATGTAGGAGATTTTGCCTGGGTTGCAAGAGAGAAAGTTAAACCAATTCCTGGTAGATTAGAGCTGCCTAGAGCTCAGGAATTGATTCTTGATTTTATTGTGGAAAGAAAGAGGCTGGATGATCTTGCTGGGAGTATTAAAGATGGTCGATTTCATGAACAGAAGGTAAATATAGTACTTCAAAAATGAAATTATAATTAAATTTTTGTTTAAAATTTATGGCTGTTCATTTATATATATTTTGATAAAATATTAAATGTCTTTTAAAGTTATAGTAAAATCTTTAATAGAAAAATTGATATTTAGCAATACTTAAGTGTACCTAGCAATACTTTAAATACTTTTTTGTTTTCAGATGGGTTTAAGGTTTAGTTTCTGGCTAAAATTTTATTTGGTTATATGCTTATGACTTAACATTAATCCGGTAGTGTAATTTTTTTTCCCAATTGCTTTTCTGTTGTTAACAGTTCAGGCTTAAAACATGTGGACTTCGAAGACCTATATATTTAGTAGAGGGAATGGGAAATTCCAGCTATGCCAAACATTTCTCAATTCCAGAAAGTTCTTTGAAGCAAGCAGTGGCCAACACACAGGTGGGTCTCTTAATTTTATTCTTCTTTATCATTCCCTTATTCTGCCAGCAGGGCCAAGTTTTCTCTAATCACGAGGAAAATGTTGTAAGATGAGATTCCTCTTTTCTTTTTCTTTTAATCAATAACATTAATTTATTATTTAAAGCCAGTTTCAGTAAACTTTAATTTTAAAACAGAGATTTAAAAGTTGCTGATTGATTTGAATCACAATTTTATATTCTGAGTAACCTAAAGCAAGCTAAAAACAAAAATAGAACTATATAAAATATTAGTATTGATGCCATATTTCTGATGATAAATTGATTTCTTTGAAAATGTATATTTAACAGATTTGGCAAGAATATTACAAAAGTAAGTCTCTTTCTTTTTTAATTTAATCTCTTAATGTGTTTACTCCACAGATAATAGATGGTTTTACTGTGAAGCACACTAATGATCATGCAGAATCTGTCATGTATCTTACACTGATGACAAGATATTTACAAAGCTTTTATTCTGTAAGTAGCCAAATATGAAAGTTGAATTTTAATTACATATATGAAAAGGAAATTATTTAATTAAAAAATAATTAAACCTTTAAGTATCAGAAATATAAAGAATAAAAGCAAATACATTATATTCTTCATTATATTCTCCATCTTCTTTTTATTACAAAATTTCGATCAGCTACAACAAATTCATTACTGATATTCTTCAGGTACAGTTTGTAGAAATAAATCCCTTCTATTAAATTTGTAACGATTTTAAAGCTAACAATTAATGACATAACAATCAACACTCAATAATATCTTTGTATTCTAAGCAGTAAAAGATATCACATCAAAATAATTAATAAATAACAATTTTCAATAAGCAATTTATGATTTGTTAGTTTACAGTTTTTACATATTCAACATCAACAACATAAGGTATTCAAAAGTTGGAAAACCAACTACAGTAGAGCCCATATTATCCGCGGAATTGGGTGGCAAGGGTACCGCGGATAGTAAAAATCGCAGATAACCCGAAAAAAGACTAAAAATGAGATGTAAACATGAAAAAACAATATTTCAGCATAAAAACTACGTTTTTAATACCAAAAACATAATATGCAAAACTTTTAAAATATGTACAGTACAGCAGAAACCGTTCTGCAGAGCAAGAGCCTGCCACTCATCCACAAATTCCGAGAAGGCCTTCAGGATTACGATGCACAATAAACCTGTCTGTAATTTTTGATCTTCGCACTATAGGGCCAATTGTACATTCCCTGTTGTTGGTTTGGATTAAAATTGGTTTTTGTGAAGTTCGTAATTATAAAATTTTTTCGCAGTACTCACGGATAATTAGGGTTCAACTGTTTATCTTATTTTTATCTACAGATTTAGCCGTTTATAAAACCACTGTAGTTCATTATTCATTTCTTAGGTTTAAGAATTTGTTTAAGTGAAATGATGCTTAAGTTAATTATTGTCCATTATTTATTATTAGTTTTCATGCCTTTTTCTTATTTCTTAAAAAAAATAGATTTTTTTTTTTTTTGAAAATACCTACCCTTTTTTTTTATTCTTTCTATAGAGAAAATATTCATGATAAAAATAATCTTATCACAAACATTTAAGGTCATTTGGAAATTTAGGTTCAGATTGAATATTCTTGCAATTCTCAGAGGTGTTTTCAATTGATAGTTACAATTTCAGTGTCTTCCTGTTTCTAGAGAGATTATGTAACATTATAGATTCCTCTAAATGCATCATCTACATATATTTGCATCGTTCAGTTACTTGCTATCGTTCTAAAGTTAATTTACTAACATTTAAAGTGATAATAATAATTATAATAATAGTTAGTGAATAAGATTTGTCTTTATAACCCACATCATTGCTATGGAATATGGACAGAACTATTTATCTTGATACTTTGATGTATTTAAAAGTTCCGATGCTATCATAATGAAACATAGGTAAAGTGAAATAATAGGACCTTTTCTTCCTTGGACTTAGATAACTACAATAGAAATGTGAATTCAGGGTAAATAATACATATCCTTGATCTTCCTTATCATTTCAAATGGTATCATTCGATAAAGTCCCAGACATTATCTAATATTTTACTTAAATAATGTAGAAAAGTATGAGAGATACAGTTATCAGTAAAAACACTTAAAAATGAAGCTTTTTTTTTCACATCCATTCACAGATTGATTATTCCTGATGTAAATTGTGAAGACAGGGAAACAACTTTACAAACTAAAGTTATAAGCTAAAGTCATTGTAATGGAATTCACATGTAAATAATTAAAATTCGTCATCTCTAGAAACCGAATTTCTATTGTGAATTTTTTTTTTTTTTTTTTTTTTTTTAGATACAGATTTATTACTTGCCTTATCACTCTTTAAACTACATGATTAATGTTTACTTTTTAGAATAAAACCCTCATTAGCTGTAGTAAAGAAGAATTACCAACTGCGATGCCAACTGGCCTCTGCTCTGACTGTAAGCTAATGACTTTTGAAGAATTCAACTCCTCTTCTACCAAAGTGAGAGTAGGTGTTTTGATCGTTTTGAGAAGAAATTTCAAATTTACAAATTACTTTTAAATAGTCTAACTGATCTTAAAAGATCATTTTCAAGAGATTTAAAGTTAATCCTTCTTTCCCTTCGGTTATTAAAATGAAGGGGATGTTGATTTTGTTAACATAAAAATTAATCTCTTTGCTAATATTGTTAATGTCATTAATATTATCCTAACAGCAAAAACATCATCAAGCATATCAAATATTCAAAATTATTATTTTTAATTAAAAAAAAATATATTCATTTTCAATTTGGAATAGTGAGTTGACAGTGAAAACTAAAAGATGTGTTTTGTAGAAGTTTTGCTGAACATTGGCATTGGTTCTGTGCAGGTATTAAAAAAAAAGGCTTAAGCGAACATCATCTTTTCTATTTAATTTTTATTTCACTATTTTATCTTCTTCTGCAGAGATGAACAGTTAGGATCTATAAGAAATAAATATAGAGTTGCTTTACATTATCATGTTACTGTTGAAAGAGTCAACAAAAAATAATAGAAACATAAAAGAGTTAAATATGAAATACAGTTAAGAAACACTCAACACTAATCAGGAATTGTTCCAGCAATTTTAAACTCAGATTCCGAAAAATTATAGCATCTCATTCTCACAAAACAATGAATGAAGGTTTAACTCTAGTTAGTATGGAAGGTTTGCAAGGGGGAATTGTTTTCAAAATTTTGCCCATTGCTAAAGTAAAAGAGCAATGAACATTTGTAGGCCTTGTAGATAAATAATACAAATTGGTTTTTAGTCGCAAATAACTAAATATATAAAAAACAACAATCATTTTCTTATTAAATATGAAAACCTGACTAAAGTGAAATTCTTTCTTTGTTTCAGGAAATGACTGTAAAAGAAATATTTGCTAAGCAGCTGTTGCAGTTGTCTGGTCTTTCTGTTGAAAAAGCTCTAGCAATTGTAGAGAAATACCCAACCATTGCTGTGTAAGTGTTATATTCTGAATTTCAAAATAAATTATAATGCAAAGAAATGAGTGTTATTTTTAATGAAAATGGTAAATTTAATGCAAAAAAATATGTGTATACTAATGTTTTATATATAATGCTATTAAATATATTTCTTCTTTAAAGTCATTTTCAAATTTAAATGCAATTACAAACGATATTTCACAGAAGTTATCGTTCTGCTTTTTCAAGTTCTGAATTTTGCAAAATAAAATAACAATAATAAGATCTAAAAACAATAGCAATTCAATGTAGATATACTGAAGTCATCAATGATCTTAATGGCTTAATAACAACAAATAATAAGTCATATTCCTCATTTTTAATACCAATTATTTAAATTTATCGTCTTTATTCCGCAATAAATCCTGGAAATAAGATAAGGTGTTACTATTAACGAAATAACCTTTGTCCTTGTTGATGCAGGGATAACTCTTTTTTGTGTAAGCCTCAATATCGTTTGTAGTTGTATGACATTTGGAAATGACTAAAGAAGAAATATATTTAATATATGATTAATATATGATGAAGATTTTTTTATATTACATAACGATATTATTTATACATGTGACTTTGTTATCATTCTATTTCTACATTTTTTGTCTTATCATACTCAGGAATATTGTCGTAGATTAAATGTCAAAATAGAATAAAAGCTATCACATCTTTAAAGTCACCTAAATACTAAGTAAACATTTGTTTTAGAAAAACAGGAAATCGAGATATTTAAAATTTTTCAACCCTAAAAAGGACGAAACAGGCCGTCCCAAACTCTCACCGATGAATGCTCAGATATTTTTTATTGCTGTGTCTTTTTCCCCACCCTTTTCTATTAATTTGAGGCACATTAATTCTTTGTTTAAATAAACCAGGTTGGGTTTAAGCTTTTGTTGTCTTTGTATTCAAATTCCTTTGCGCCTGATAGATTCTCAGGACAGGATTTGAAATTATATTTGTTTTGTTTCTTTTTTAAAATGTGTTTTCTTTTGAAGGGAAGCCACAGCCAGAAGCGGGTGTGGATACCCTTATTACTTTTACACTATCTGAGCATTTCATCTGGTGAGTGGGTTTGGCTGATGAGTCCCTAAAAAGGATGAAATGGGCCGTCCCAAACTCTCACCGATGAATGCTCAGATATTTTTTATTTGTTTTTTTTTTCCCACCCTTTTCTTCTTATAATTTTTCTTTTGTATAAAAACATAGCTTCTTGTCAAAAACCAAGGCTTGTTAGTAGAAAGGAATGTTTTACTAATTGCAAAAGTAAAGGAGCATAATCAGAAACCAATGAAATCACATATAATTAATAGAATTTATCTTTAAACTGAACAATTTTAATATAATAAAATCTCTCTCTCTCTCTCTCTCTCTCTCTCTTTTAGCAAGTTGGAAGAATAGCTTCAACTTATTTGGTTTTTAGAATCATGAGCTCTAGATTCTTGGTGTTTCCTTTTATTCTAACTAAGGGATAGTTTAGTAGACATTGATAAGGTGCTTTTCATGCTTTATGCAATGAAATGGCATTATACATACCAAACTAAAGAAGGACTAATATAAAGAGGAACAACCAAGCCATCCCCTGGAATTTTACCCAGATCTGAGCTTAGGAGCTAAATAGTAGCTAAAACAGTGAAACTATCAATGTAGCTGAAACAGTAGCTGAAATTGTGCACTATCAATAAGAAATATATTCAAAAAAGGGCAATTTAGAATAAACTGTCAGAATGTCTATTCAGCATTCTGAAAGCTATTTAAGTCAAAACCTATCTCAATACAACTCTAAATTGTAAAAGTGAGGGAGGTATGGGACTTTAAAGGAAACAAATAAATATAAATAAAAATACAATGAAAGATCTTTATCACAGTTAATGTTCTAGTTATCAAGTTAATAAAATGTTTCTCTTGCAGTCTCAGTACAAAGCCTCCACTCTGTAATACAATGACTTGCAAATACTCCAAGGTATGTCAGTTATTTTGAGAGCAGCATTATGAATTCTTTACAGAAGTTACTGTTAAGAGCTACCGAGTTCCTGATATATCAAAGATTTCCAACTTAAATGACATTACTTGGTATTTTGTATGTTACAGTAAGCTCATTGTGGTTTTATTTATATTTGTTTGTTTTCTTTAATCTCCCACTTGTTCTTTCCTTTGACGATTTGAACATGTGATTTTATGGGTTTTGTGTCATATAAAACAAAACGTGTCGTAACCTTCAGAAAGTGTGTTGAAATTGTAACTAATAATATTTCTGAAATAAAAAAAAAATTGCAAATTTAATTTTGAACTATAACTGATTATTATCCATGATTTTAATAATAATTTACATAACTTGATAAATCAACTTATCATTTTTGTACATTTACATAATGTACTTATTTATGTACTTAATGTACATAAATGTAACTTATAATTATAATTCACATTATAATAATACAGTGAGATACAATAATATATTTATATTAGTATGATTACAAGATATTGTTGCAACAGCAAACATTTTATTCTCAATCCCCCTGTATATTTTTATAACTTCAATTCAATGATATCAATATGATTTACATTTAATATGGAAAATATTGATAAACTTTGGTACAAATGAAAACCAAGATGTGAGTATTGTTTCTCAAAGTTTTTTAGCACTTTCCAACAAATCCACTAGTAGTTTAGTTTTTAAAAATCAGTGAATGATTGATTGAAAAAAAAAAATAATGATGGGATGGAAGATTAATATTTAAAAGTTACTTTTTGAAAATTTATAATGATTAGAATGTTTTGTAATCTTAATAAATATTATAAATATTTTTTTTTTTAATAGACTGTTATCTGCCTATGAGGATTGTATGTCTGAAAGTGAGAAAGAAAAGATGTTATCTGATATTAAATTTGGAGCAGCTAAAAGGTATGGAGCTATTTATGTATTTGCTGTGTGTTACTGTTATAACAAAGTTCTTATTTTCAAAGAGATTGATTTTATATTTAATATTTTTTACTTTTTTTTTCTTTCTTGCTTTTAGGAATATTGGACCTTCCATAAGTAAGGTTTTGTACAAACTATACTGCCATCCTCAGATATAAGTAAAAGAAACTGCTGCCTCTAATGGTTTCCAAGTAGAGACTTTTGAAATGGATGGTGTAGTTCACATAGTTGTGCTATGCATTCCTGCTATATAAACGATCTGAAAGGTTTTTGAACCAGCATCTTCTCTAAAAACTTGGCTATTCTATTTTAGAAAATTATCCATCTGTACATACTATTTGTTTGTCCTTTCGTGTCATTCTCCTACCATTCTAAAGAAATATCTATTTACAATGCATGTAAGAAATAAAGTGAAGGTCAAGATCCATTTAGCATTTAGATGATGTGTAAATACTAAGAGGCATATCATGGAGGAATCAAACAGTTTCCGTACCGAAACAAATCATTCTGTAGAATACAGTTGCATTATTTTTCGGAATGGAACATCATATCAAGAGTAACACATTACTCTTGAGTTAAAGTCAGAAAGTCTATGTCAACTTTCATTCAAATCATTAAGAGAACAATGAAAGTTTAAAGAAAGCAACACAACAAAATGTCTTTATTATAGTGAATACACAAGAAAAATAGAAATATCGTTTTGCAGAGCTATTTGAAATTCTTATTTTTATCAGAAAACTTTTGTTTCGTCACCTGAACTCATACAAAGATTTTGATGATGCCACTCTGAAATAGACAACCCTGATGTTCTAAAGACTATTATTCCAAGCTGTTCATCAATTCTTATATAGAAGAATGGGAGTTATCTGGGCATTTTGAACTTACATTATCTTGATATTTCCTGAATTCTTGTCTGTTTACTGTAGTAAAGGCCTTGTGTTTTTTTTTCATCTATGTTTGTATCCTTTTTCATTTATTATTTTCTGTGTAATTATAACTTTTATATTAAAAAATAATATTGCATGCAGTAAATTAACTTTTGTAAATACATTTTTATTCTTAAAAGAAATTCATGATCAACTACACTTTTTAGAGTATGGGTTTTTTTATATTTTGATAATATACTCAAAGCATGCAATCATTTTTCTTTTCTCGTATTGAAAATGATGATATCCTGTTACAAGGAATTTTTAATAACATGTTAAATTCTTCGTTGCTTTGTTAATTATGTTTAGATCATAGAAACAAAATTTTGATTTTAGATTTACACAAACATCAGGAAAATCACAAACATTTTTCTGGGAGTAGAGATAACCAATTTGTATAATGAAACCACAAATATTCCTATTGTGAAGTTTTGCAATATTTCAGTATCATGCATTGAAACCATCAGTACGAATATTTATTTCTATTTATAATAAAAAAAAATGTAATAAAAATATTTCTATTTATTGCTATTTTCTGAAATATCAGTTGTTAATACAAGCAGAATTTTGAAGTTGCTGAGATTGCTCTTTCATTAGCATTTTCAGGGACTTCTGAATTTCTTTTATATTTTATAATTATCAAGAATGTTAAGAAGGAGTTAGAGAGATTACCTATTTAATATTAAGGAAGTAAAGAAGAAGAAACTTTAAGTAGTTCATTTTAATCACATCAGTTATTGAAAAGGCGGAGCCTCATGATAATTTTCTAAGTAGGTCAAAATTTTATGGTATCATACCAAAACTGTTGAACGTGAAAAAGATACCTTTAACAATAAACAATGACGGCACTCAAAAGATAATATTGGAAACGCAACGGAAATTGTTAAATAACCAGTTAAGGGTCGTGGAAAGAAAAATACAAGGACTACGAAGTAAAGAACTTATGATTAATAAAGGAATGAGAAATAGTTTTCCTAAGGACATGTAAGAGAAATAATGAAGATAGAATCAAAAAGATATAATTAGAAATTGAAAAAAATTAGATAGTAAGAAAAGAAGAAAAATAAAAGAAAGAACACAATTTTGAAACAAAAGAGAAGTTTTTTTAAGACTATCACTACATAGTAAATTTGAGTATAACAAAATTAAGCACAGCTAAAGTGATAGCACTTAATAAAGGTTTAGACGTTAACATTAATAATGTAAAGTGAAAGTAATAACGGAAATCGAAAAAGTAAAAGACCAAGTAACAGAAAAGAAAGAAGTATTTTATCAAATTTTGGAAAACTTACATAATCAAACAGGTTGTAGAAACATTTCATTATATGAAGGAAAGGTCATAAAAAAATATTGAAGGATAAATTGTCCTTTACATAGCTAAGACCGACAAAGGTAATAAGTTAGTAATTATGGACATAGATTATGAAGTGAAAAACATGTTACTATCAAAATATTTTAATGAAATTAAAGAAAATTTACTTTTAAATTGTACAAAAAGGCAAAATTGAAAATCCAAAAACTAAATGAAAGAAAATAATTAATTTTCTCCACTCCAACTACACACGTAAACATGTGTGTAAGAAAATGATAGACACCAGCTTTTGAACCCCAACCTAAAACGCAAAAGACAGACAATCCTCTGAGAGCAGTCATAAACTCTTTTGGGTAGATTTGTTAATGAATTTAAAAAAAAAAAAATTGCCATTGTACAAGCCTGAGGTGATCCTAAAGAATACGACAGAACTGTTAGGAAAGATTAAAAGTGTAAAAGAAAAAGAGAATAAAATTGTATTTGTAGATTTAGAAGCAAAGTACACAAATATCTCCGTAGAAGAGGCTTTGCAATTAGTTTAAAATGTGGGAAGATGATTTCAAAGTTGATAAAGAGACTATTATGAGAATATTAAGAATGATTTGCAGTAATAGCTATTTTAGTTTTAAGAATAAATTGTATAAACAAATTAGAGGTTTTCTAATGGGGAGTCGCATTTCAGGAACAATTTGTAACATTTACGTCAATTGGTTAGTTTCACAAAATTTTAAAACAGAATAAAGCGAGGTACAAGTACATGAGGCATGCAGATGATGTACTGTTATTATGGGAAGGAACAGAGAGGCAAATCTCAATTTCATAATGATGTGAATTCGATACATAGTAGTTTGAAGTTTACCATGGATAAGGAGAAAGTGATAAATTGACATTCTTAGACATTTTAATCATTAATGATGGAAATGAGTTAACTTACAAACATTTTGAAAAATGTTTAAAGTGTAACCATTCTTTAAAAGTTAATTCTGGACACAGTATTCATATTCTCAGACAGCAATAGTTAAAAATTATTTGAGAAGAATAATAGATTACACTGAAAATAAGAGATAGTGGAAAAAGAAAATTGAAAATATGAAAAGAGTTTTTGAGAAAAATGAATATCCTATTAATTTTGTAATTAAAATCATTACTGGAAATTAGAGAGAGAAAAAAGTCAAACTTTAATATAAGAAGTTCAGCAGAATTATAACAAAATTGTAGGTTACCTGTAGGCATGCAAATAAGCAAGACAGATATTTGTAATGAGAATAACATTAGATGGGTATTTTATAAAGGAAATAAATTAATTAAGAAAACAAAATCTATAATGAAAAAATGGTATTGTATACAAACTGTAGTGCAGGGATTGTGGTGCAACATATTACGGAAGTACAGGTAGGATGTTAAAAAAAAGACTAGCGGAACATATTAGAGCATACTAGAACAGGAAGAACAACATATCAGATTGGACAGATCCATTGTGCAGCAAAAATCATAAACCAGATCCCATAGTAGAGATAATTTGCCAGATACAAGAAGAAAACAAAAGGCTCATGGTGGAATCCTGTAAGAAATTGGCAACCTTGCATTAATAAGGATATGACAGTGAGCAATGTGGTGTTCGAATATATAAAACAATACATGAAAAATAAAGAGAAATATTTGTAAATTTAAAGTGAAGTTTAGGTAGACAAGATTTAACAAAGTTTTGGACAGTTGTAGTGTGTTTACATACAGTTGTACAATGATTGCAATTGAACAAATTTTTTTGTATTGTTTAAACAAAGATTTGTAATACTGTATATGCTCCAATAAATGTCGAGGCTCTTATTGTTGTCGGTCTCTAATAAGCGCCGGGCTGCAGAGGGGACACGGCCAAATAGTAGCCGGGTCTTTGATTTTTGCCTACCGGTACTAGTGCAACTATCCGTATTTTTATAGTCGTGCGTAATACCTTATGGTACATTGTCTTACAAAATGCCGCTGAATTGGTCACTTGACATTGCCTTCAAGATTAGCGCGGTGGAATACGTGAAAGAAACTTCCGGTGAGGAGGCCGCCTTGTCATTGCGGATTCGAACGACGAATAGCAGCGAAAGGTACAGAAAGACATTGCCATTTATCTTTAACAGTTGTATGTAGCATGTGAAATTCAAATAAAGTAGCTATTTATAATATTAGCCGGTATTTATGTGTAAAAATATTGCGTTCTGAAGGTTTTTGTTAATAATAGCCGGTCTCTATTAAGTGCCGGGAGCCAAGGCTAGTTTTGCAAATAAACGCCGGGGGCCTCTATTGGAGCATGTACAGTAATTCTCAAATCATTGAGAATTGATTAATTATTAATTGATTAAGCATTTTGAATTAAGCGAGAATTTGATTATTTAAACTTTGTGAATTTTTAAATTTTGTATTCTTAATTATTAGAAAATTGTAGAGGAGAAAGAAAGCTTTCTTTCTTTTCCTCTAATATAAACCTGAAGAAAACTCTCATTCAGAGAATCGAAATATCGTAGTGAATGAAAGATGTTTAACAAATCATAGGAATTTCTTTTATATTGAACCTGCTGTTCTAAATTTGTAAATTCCTGTACATTTCTTAAGTAATCACCGTTCGTTGTGTCCTTTTGTTCTGTGTCATAATGTAAATAACAAAAAAGAATCAGTATGTGATAGGAATTTTCTACTGTCGATATTGGCCTTAGCATGCTATAATTATCCTAAAAACATTAAAAATCTCTGCTACAATGAAATCATCACAAACTACTATTATTAATAGCTTTATTGTGTTCTACAAATGAAACCAACTTTATTTCAATATCTACCAATTAGTGCCTTTTTAAAATGATAATGTTTTGTTTCTGTATTCTGAAAAATCATGTTTGTACTTCTGAGAAACAAGCAAAAGTAAAATTGTATGTAAACTTGAATTGTCGTCTCTAAATCATGATTTCAAGAAACACAATTTAAACATCTTTGAATGTAAAATAAAACTATTTTTGTTTTTGATTTATTTGTTTGTTTTCCTGAAAATATGCTTTTTTTTTAAGTTAGGAAAGTTAGCTTACGAGTTACCAGAATAATAATGATAGGTTAAAAACAAAATAAACATTAACAAAAGATGAAAGAAGTCCCGACAACATTTTATTACTTTAAAAGATGTAGAAAAATAGTGCATTACAGAAACATGTTTAATAAAACTAAATTTTATTTTATGTTTCATATTGAGTTTGTTCTTGCTCATACATTTTTAACAAGAAGATCTTAAAAAAAATTTGAAGCCTATTTTCCTTAGAGGGAAAAATAGAATTTTGGGGGGAAGTGGGACAAGTTAGAAAGTCAGCCTTCAACAACAACAACAACAACAACAAAAAAGGGTCATCCTCAAAATTTTGAAGGGAAGGAGGGGACCAAGATCTTCTCAACTGGCAATCATACGAAAAAGAAGAAAGAAAATAGGATCTATTCTATACACCAGGTGTCAAAGAAATACTGTGAAGTCACAAAGATTGATGTCGGATCATACATGCTACTAGCTCTAGCTACTACTTATACCCCTTAGCTTCTCATGATTTAGTTTTGTGATATAAATGAAATCAATGGGAATAAAAAACCAAATTTCAAAATCAAATAAAAATAATGAAAGGTTTAATTTTTCAACTCGACAAAGCTAAATGTTATGTTTTAAATAACTATTCAGATTTGATGATTACAGGACCTGATGTAATGAATATTTGTGCATCTGATCTTTAAACTAGACTCCTTTTATATGTAATACTTTCTAATTATCTACTTTTTCTTACTGAAGAAAGTGAGAATTACAGTAAGTTCCTAAAATGATACTCCCTCCGTCTGAAAAATATGGTATACATTTTAAAACACACATAATTCTGAAATGTATACCATATTTTCGGACAGAAGGAGTATCTTTTTATAGAGTTGAAGTTTCTAAACAATCGCAGAAGTAAAAATAGCACATTAAGAGTAAAAAGATTTTCTTTTCCCATTGCTTCGCAAAAGCAAGCAAACTTTTAGATCTACATAAAGGCGATACAGATCATGCTGTTAACAGCATGAAATTAGATCAACTGTACAGTTACATTCTTTTACTGGGAAATTTCTATTCCATGAATCAATAACAGTCAGTTTCAGATCAGTCAGCCTTTGTGCCTGCAAATTGTATGTCTCTTTCCCCAATAACTTTTTAATCACTGGCTATTCATTTTGACATATATATATATATATTTAAGGATTAGAGATGATCTAAATTTTATAATTGAAATTTTTTTCCTTGTTTCCTTGTCAAGAAGTTAATTTTTATGCGAGAAGGTGACAAAATTCTCAAAGAAAAGCATTCGAACAGAAACAACAGATCTGCTATTTTAAACCAAGGACATTAATCTTATTAATCCTGTTAATATTTGTAATAAGCTTTAACATGGTTAAAATTAATTAGATTTAAATACTTATTTGTGGATTTGAAAAAGGGAAGAAACATCTAGAATTCATAAATTCGTTAGTTTGTTTGCTTTGAGCCATCATCGATAGCAATCTGGCATAGCTGTTTCGTCCTTATTAGGACTCATCAGCCAGATTTAGCTTCGATGATTGAGCTCAGAATGCGTGGGTACCTATGGTTCAGTCTTCTCTTTTTCATATTACATTAATGTACGTTAAACCTTCTTTATTATCAAGTTTTCACCTTTACATTGGGCCTTTTGCCCTTATTAAATGCCTTTCGTGCCCAGCACAAAGCTGACCGAGGTAATTTTCCTATACTGGTTGCAGCGTTTTTTCTTTTATTGTTTGCTTTCTACCGAGTCCCACTTCCTCGAGCGGAAAATGGAACCATAGTTACCCATGCATTCTGAGGTACTGAGGTACCCACGCTCAATCATCGAAGCTAAATCTGGCTGATGAGTCCTAATAAGGACGAAACAGCTGTGCCAGATTGCTATCGATGATGGCTCAATGCGTGAAAAGCAAATAAACTAACGAATTTGTGCATTCTGGAGATGTTTCTTCCCTTTTTCATATTACATTAATGCACGTTAAACCTTCTTTATTATTTTTTATTTATTTATTTTTTCAGAAAATAAAAATAAAAATTTTATTGTTTGTATTCAGCTGGCATTAAAATTTAAAAAACATAAACAGAGGCTTTTCATGACTTTAACCTTTCCTCCCCCCAATTGCAGATTTTAAGGAAATATATGGGGGAGGAGGCCTGGTCGCGCTTTTAAATACCAGGTGTCCAAGAAATAATGTGAGGTGTTTGAAGCGCCGTAAGTTGATAAATATCTGGTGCATCGATCTCAAACTTTGGATTGTAGATTTATGGGTCATGGGGAGTGCAATCACGAGAAAAAAGTTCCTAGTTCACATAGTCACCACCAGGGGTCTGTGGCACTGCTGTTGCAGTATCTTCTGGTTTTCATTGCTCGTACGAATTCGGAATTGTGGAGCAGAACCACAGAAGTTGTTCACTGCATCCTCCATCCTCAGAGACAATTTGCATTCGATGTATCCTGTGCTCTGTAACATGGAGCAATTCATCATGCAGACACCACATTTACGTCTTATGGTATTTTTCAAGTCCTGTAGTGTGTGCACTCTACCTCGATAGACCCTATCCTTAAGATAACTCCAGAGCCAAAAGGTCACAAGGATTGATGTCGGGGATCACACGCGCCATGCATAAGGATAATGCTTGCTTATTACACGATCATTAAGGAAGCCCTCTGCAATCGCATTCCTAGCAACAAGTGATGTGTGCGGTATAGCTCCATCTTGCATAACAACTACTGTGCTTAGAGCACCATTGTGCTGCAGGAATGGAAACACTTGGTTTCACAATAAAGATGGGTAGCAAACCCTTGTAATGGTGCAGGTGAACATACATCGTAAATTTGTTATTGATAGTGATCCTCGACCCCTTCTGATGCCTCTGATACGCCTGAATTCAATAGCGCTTTTAAATATCAGGTGTCCAAGAAATAATGTGAGGTGTTTGAAGCGCCGTAACTTAATAAATATCTGGTGCATAATAAGCTTTTGTCTTACATGAAAGCTGTTAAAATAATTTATTTCAAATACACACTGACTGAAAATGAAAATGCAACACCAAGAAATAATTGACAGAAAGTTGAAATTTGGCAAGGAAGGTAACAGGTGAATGAAGTGTAGAGGCAGTTCGCAACATCAATAAAACATTTGAGGAAGACAGTGAATGAACGCATAAATTTGGTTTGTGAAATTCCTGTCGGGCAATATGAGCCTTGCAAATGTACGTTGTATTACATCACAAGCTAACATGATCTATCGATGAAGCCAAACTAAAGGACTTGATCAAATCTGACATGTATCAAACAATTCGAGAACTTGCTGAGGAACTGGGAGTACACTGTGCAACAGCTTTCCGACATTTGACAGCTATAAGCAAAGATGGAGAAGATGGATAAATGGGTCGCACATAAGTTGACAGAATATCACAAAATTCGACAATTCAATGTCTGCTCCTCTCTGCAGCCAAATCGAATGACATTTTGAAGCTCATCATCATGTGTAAAGACAAATGGATAGTGTAAGACATTCAGTGCAAGGACTCGACCATGACAAAGTCTCGAAACACACCCTAAGTCCATACTCTATCCCAGGAAGACGATGATTAGTGTTTGATGGTCCACAGCTGGCATGATTCACTTTCCTTCTTGCCACTGGATCAAATAATGACGATGGACAGATATTGCCGTGAGCTTGACATTATACACACAGAATTGTTGACCAAGCAGTCGGTATTACTCAATTATCATGGCTCCATACTTTTCCACGATAATGGGAGACTCTGTACGTTGCAAGTCAGACGATCCAGAAGTTGCACAAATTGAGTCGCAAAGCCTTACCCTATCTGACTTATTCACTAGATCTGTCCACTACAGACTATCATTTCTTCAAGCAACTGGACAACTTTCTAAAGGGTAGAATGTTACCCAATCAAACATCAGTTGAAATTGCATTCCAAGAATTTAAATCGCATCCTATATAGTTTTTTTACGATGGCATACAGAAACTTGAATCTTGTTACAGAAGAGTACTCAGCATTTTTGAATGGAAGGGTTAGGATGGTCATTCAACCAAAAATATATATATCAAGCTATAAATTATGGCTTATTTTGATATGAAACTTCTGGCTTACATAATTTAATTTAACCATTATGATGTAGTTGCTTAGTTTACATAAGTTAGCTAGGGATGTTTGAAGATATTAAATTTCCGAAAAAAAACTTTGAGATCGACAACATTAAGTTTAAGTTAAATTGTATATATTGTTGTCTTTAACTTACATTCACTAATGTAGAATAAACTTGAATACATTAAATTCTGGAATTCAGTAAGAGACATCTTGTTTTTGAATCAAAAACTGCTTGATCTTTCAATAAACTTTTCTGCATACGTAAAATTCTGTAAATTAAAATAATTTATCTTTATCTTGACTTTAAGAGTTCAGTCAGATACTTGAAGGAGTTAATCTTTTCACCATTATTAGCTGCATCTATGCAATCCTTCCCTCACTTCCAACGCAAGGTTTGGTTCTAGAAGATTCGAAATTCAATTAATACCAAAGGAGGAATCGTTTTATTTGGCGTTGTTAGTATTTAAATCTTTAACACCAATCAATTACTTATTCTTTCCCTTATTGCAAATCAGACTGCATTATACAGAGATCTTTTAGTTTCCTTTGGATCATAGATATCCTTTGATCCGGTTCTTATCTCCATATTTGTTGCCTCTTCGTTTCTCTCGAATCCCCACCCTTTTTTTATTTTATTTCCTTCTTTTGCATTGCTTCCGACAACACTACAATGCGATGTTTGTCTTTCACTTCAGATTTTATGTAATATTTTAATTATCACACAATCAAGCGTTTCACTTTTCTTTAACAATAAATATAATTTCTATGCATTTTGTTTTTTTGCTATTTACCTCTTATTATGTTTCACAACATAAATAATAACTTACTTTTGCTTTATTATTTAACTTACAGTTCAGCCTATAGTTCATTGTTCACTAAACAGTTCACAGTAGTGCATACTGTTTGTATATGAAGTCTAGGTGACGGGAAGCAAGAGTGGCAACTTTTTTTCATAGGGGAAATCAAATGTTTCTTATAACTTTGAACATTTTAGCTAAGGATATAACTGAGACAAACAGAAACGTTCATTAACTAGGTCTTTTTACCTGACTAACAAAAACGGAAGTACATTAACCAACTACTTTTTGCAATAGTTTCTGTCAGTTTTCATGTCAGTATAAAGTAAAGATCAGAATAATTATCTAATATGATGGATACTTTTTCCGATTTTCTTGAAACTATGATATTAAGCCATTTAATTTTCGTAAAAAATCTAAAATAGTGTTTTATATTCCATAAAGATAAAGTTATAGTTTTGAGTACTACAGTAGGAACTCAAAATTGTTGTTAAATAGACAATGGATAGTGTTAAATTTTT
>JAFIDM010012231.1:52935327-52947669 GCA_023159025.1 Thereuonema tuberculata | reverse complement strand
AATAAAATAAAATAAAATAAAATAAAATAAAATAAAATAAAATAAAAGCGGCCGTTCCGGCATGTGTCCGAACCTGGGTTCGAATCCCGGCGTTGGCATGGCTGTTTTTTTCTTCTTGTGTTTCGCCCGTTTCTCCCCTTGGACTTATTATCTCAGGGTTATTCTGGACGAGATGTGAATCTCGTACCCCTTCTTGAATTTCCTAGCCTCACCCTAACGTTGTCAGGTAGGGTACTCAAGGTCCATAGTTAGATTAGATTAGATTAATTGAAAGTGGGTGGCATGACTGCCGAGCACGTCGACCTGAAAGATCTTTTGTACTATCCCACGGAAAGATGGTCCATAGTTAGCCAAATTTAATGAAAGGATGGAAAATAAAAGCGTATCCTTCACTACCAAGTTATCAACAGGAATTTCCTCTTGTACGGCGCCAAATTTCATCCTTTTAGCAGGTTTTGGAACTAAAATTTCACGGAAATACTTTACCCATGCCTGGAATAGTCTATTTCCTAATTCTGGTGGAATCCAACTGATTAGTTAGAGCTACAGAGAGGGAGAGAGTTTCAAACTAATTAGAATGAATCATCAAATTCTAAGCTTTTTATGAGTAACTGAATAGCTTTGTTATGTCATTAAAGTCATCTTTTAGAACAACAATTCCCGAACGTAAGGGAAATTCAATTGAGGTAGTGTCACTAGGAGAAATATGACTCAAATATACTCTTTTAATTTTCGATATTGAGAATTTGGATTGACTCGTTTATTTCATGTCGTTCCAAAATTAGCTTCATGTAATAATAATATGTGCTTTGGTCCTTGATTCGCCATGTTGTCTTTGCTGCGAAAACCCGAGGTTTGAACCTTTTATATAAGAAATAACTACATTAGGAAGTATATGTGAAATAAATTAAAGTTTTACTCATCATTTGCATTGAAAAATTGAAAAACATTGCATTGAAAAAAATGAGTAAAACTTCAATTTAATCAGAAGTAAGAAACATGAATCCTTCACATATAAAATTCCTTTTCGTTTCATTCAAGATGTATTGTAAATACATGATCATAATGTATGAGGGAGGAATTCGACAAAAGCAAAATGAGGGGAGGAAACCACAAAGTTTAGAAACCTTTAGTCCAAAATGATCTGGATTTATGAGAGCTTGGATTGATATTGGATCAGGGAAAAAGTTCGTGCGTTTTTCCCGTTGAATTGAACGGGAAAAACGCCACGAACTTTTTCCCTGACCCAATATATCCAAAATTTGTGAAAGGAAGCAAAAAATTGGAAACGAATATCATGAAAATCAATTTATTGATATGAAAAATCAAATTCCGTTGTAACGAGTATGATTTTTATATCCATATGATAGTTTGACAATATAGTGTTGTAGATTTGATCATAAAAATACTTAAAATGTGTGTGTTTTTAAATTCAATTTTTAAAAAGACGACTTCATTTTAACTCACGTTAAAAGAATATTTAAATTATCTTTATTCTTTTGAAGGCTCTAATCTGGGCCTATCCCTGAGTTGCCCAGAGAAACAACATAGATTAATTTTCTTACCGTCCAATTAATATGATTTCCCAACTCCACGCCAAATATCCCAACCATACTTAATTGAACAGTTATTCATAATCAATATAAAACTAGCTAAAACAAAAACAGCCATAATACTATTATTAGGCAAAAAACGGATGTTTGTTTGTCATCAAAGTGGAGAGAGCATAGAGAGTCAGAGAGAATATTTTAAAGTGTATTTTTAATTTTGTTAGTGTATTTTTAAAAAAAAAAGAATACTTAAGTATAAACAAATTAGTATAAACTTTTGCATCTATTCATTTAGTGAATAATAAAACAAAATGAACTAGAAATAATTCCTGTGCCCCTGTAAGGCATTGTGGGGCACTCTCTCATAGGCTCAATTTGGAGGAGCCTATTATTTTAGGGCAGGAGGTGAACTTATTTCGCCGAAAGTGCCAGGAAAGCATGTTGATATCAGAAAATCAAGAATCGTATAACGATGGTCTTTCGGTCAGCGCTGAGCGCTTTGTAAAATTTCCCGATATTTCAAATGTGGTATTTGTTTTACTTCCGTGAATATTTCACGGGTTGCAACTAGTGATAATTTAATTACGTTTGTAGAAAGAACAACTTAATTCCGAGACAATTGTTAGTAACTGTTCCCTATATGAATAATAGAAAAATAATGAATTTAGTGGAAAGAATGTATAATCAATTTTTAAATAAAAGAATAGTTGATTGCAATAAGAAAAAAGATTACTTAACAAAGCAACATCACACCCTCCGAAAACTACATTACACCCTTCCAATAGATGATTACATATTACTGCTAAAATTAGGAGCTAACAAATATCTCTCAACCTTCAATAATGTAAAAATGACACACATAAAAAAACTGACAACCCTTTCCATTCAAAAAATGGCATATTCCACAATTTCAACTAACAAATATTATTAACGAATCAAAGTACACTTTAGACATTCATGAGCAGGCAGTATTAGAAAAAGGGAATAAAAATTCAATGTTCAAAAGTTTCCTAGAAATAATAATAGGTTTAACTGAAAACGCCCTTCCCAACAGCCACACTACCTCAGAAGAAAAAGATCGTGTCCGGCATCAGACAGGAACATTAGTTCACCATATTCCCTCTGAGAAATACTTCACCACTAGAAATAAAGGCATATGACCAGCTCCGGAAAAACAACAATATAGTTACAAAGCAATCTGATAAAGGGAACAAATCTGTAGTTTTAGGTAAAGATGTATATTTAGAAATGCTTAATGAACACACAACTAATTATAACATATATAAAATAGTCAACTTATCCATTGAGTCAATACAAAGAAAGATAAAGAAAAATATTAAATAAAAAGGCATTCGACACAACATGGATATGAAGGTTACAGATAAAAATTTGTGCACTGACAATACTCGCCTTCCATCATGCGAGTTGCACCCAAAACTCATAAACCAAAAAACAGTAAAGGGGTTTTTCCATCTAGACTCATAATAAAGATCTTTTACTTTACAATGTCTCCAAATATGTCGCAGATTTTCTTAGACCATATCAGAAGAATTCAATTGGTTGTGTAAAAAATAGCATTGACTTCTATCAAAATCTAAAAGACTTAACTATTGACAAATCGATGTTTTCTATCGATGCCATAGACCTATTCACTTCTATTTCATATGAATTATTACAGGAGGCACTTGACGATCTTCTTATTAATATGGACAAATCCACAAAATACTTACTTTTGGATCTAATGCGATTCCTAATTGAAAATCAATATTTAACAGTCAACAATTTATTTATGGGTCTTCCCTCTTCTAGATTTTATGCAGAATTAGTTATGCAGTTTATTGAGAAACCTTTTTTCTTCAATTTTCAAAACCACATTTTCTTTTATCAAAATATGTGGATGATATCATAGGAAAACAGGATATTATTACACAATGAGGATATTATTACGCAACAATTCTCTACCAAACATCCCAACTTAAAATTCACCTTAGAAAAACAAAACGAAGACAAACAATTGCAAATTTCTTAAATGTATTCATCTCTAACAATGATGGTACCCTCCACACTCAACCTTATCAAAAACCAAAGTCCTCTAAAATTACATTAACCTTCAATTCATCTACACCAGTTTACGTTAAATAAGAATCTCATTAGAATGATGGTTAACAAAGCGTTTCAAACATGTTCATCACAAGTCAATTGTTTGAGAAACATTTCTTGAAAATGATTACCCCCAAAGTTTTGTGCAAAAAAAGTATCATTTTCTCCGTTTAAAATATCTATAACCCCAAAGATCAAGGTAAAGATAATAATAAAAAAAAATACCATTTCTCTTACGTATCATCCGATGTTACACAAACAGGCTAAAAAGATGTTTCAAAATATTGATATCAGAGTTGCTTATTCACTTAACAATAAGTTAATATATCCACTACCCAATCAAAAAAAGTTCAATTCCAGATCACCAAAAAAACTGATTGTATTTATTTGGTCAAATGCAATAACAACCCATGCTTCTACATTGGAAACAGTGACCAGCTATTAAAAAATAGATTCGCCAACCATAAAAGCTGCATCCGAACAGGAAACACAAACGCTTCAAATATTTCTAAACATGTGTACGAGTCAGGACACGATGTAGTTTTCAATAAATTTGTAATATTAGGAAGAAATCATGAGAAAATAAATCGTGATATTATAGAATCTTACTTTATTCCATTATTGCAATCATTCAACACTCAACTTCCAAATTCAAATATAAATAAATACATGAATAATCACTATGGATCATAAATTAATTTATTCGACAATTTAATGAAAGTAATAGCTGAGCATTAACATTAAAAATATTCAAAATACACAGGTATCAAAGATAATAAAATTTATTACATTTATTTCACAACTACTAAACTTGTAAAGTATTGCTGATGGATTCAATGATCAAGATCAAAAACATAAACTAAGCAATCTATATTACTAAAATCTTTTATTTCTCTGTCTGTCTGTCTTTCCGGCGCAATTTTCTGAGAGAATGGAAAATAGAAATAATTTTTACAATGAAACATCCGCGACAGGAATCGAACCTGCAACCTTCTGATCCGAAGTCAGATGCCTTATCCATTAGGCCATAGGGACTACAACTCTCTTCATATGGTTTTTTGACTTATATCTCCTTTCCTTTCCCCCATCAATAAGGAATGTATTCAATCTTTTTTTTTTGAATCTCAAGATTGTTTATTTATTTCACATCAGTCAGTTTATTTGTAATTCGAAACTGACAATTAAAACGATAATTGCCGAAACGTTGCAATATTTTAAATATTCTTATTTAACCAAATCCTATGTGATATTGAAAAATATGTGGGTGTACACGCCAGATGTTGGAGTAAATAAAACAGAGTCAAGAAAGAGAGAAGCACTCTTTTTTGAGGTGGAATACCGAAAAAATCACTATTTGCAACTCAAAAACCATCAATAAATGTAACTCAAACGTCACTGAAAAGTGACAATTATAATTAAAATGAGAGTCAAAAAAGAATGAAGCGATACTTCTATTAGATAGAATACTGAAAAATCACTATCTGTAACTCGGAAACCATCAATATTTGGAACACAAAAGCCACTGAAAAGTGCCACTTAGAATAAAAAAAGAGACTCAAAAAAGAAAGAAGCAGTATTTCTATTAGATAGAATTCTGAACACTATTGTAACTCAGATACCACTGAAAAGTATCATTTGGAATAAAAAAAAAAGAGTTAAGAAGTAAGAAGCAGTATTTCATTAGGTAGAATACTGAAAAATCACTATTTGTAACTCAAAAACCATCACTATTTCTAACTCGAAAACCACTGAAAAGTATCAATAGGAATAAAAAAATAGATAGTCAAGAAAGAAAGATGCACTATTTCTATTAGGTAGAATACTGCTCAGAAGTTAGATTTTATTATTATTTCTGTTATTATTTTGTTATTTCTGTGTTGTACTCATCTGAGTTGTGCACATAATAAATTCTATTCTATTATATATTCTATAAACATTATTTCTTAAAGGTGATCATTCAGAAAATAACTCAAGCAATCACACATTAAATTCTTCAGTAAATTCTTTTAATTTCACCAACCATACAGGTGAACGGGTTTATATTTTTGGAAATTTCCATGACGTAAATAATTTCGACATACAGAGCAAAATCTAAAAAAGAATTGAAATTCCATCGCATTTCATTGGCTAAATTTAAATCTCAACGTTGATTGGTTTCTTAAGTCGATATATTGGACCGCTGATGTTATTCTCTTTAGGTTGACGAAGGTTTCGTATTGGGAGCCGAAAAGCTTCCCGTGTACGTATTTTAAAAATATTTTAAATGTGTGTATTTTTAAATTCAATTTTTTTAAAAGTAGATATAAAGTGCGAAATCTCTTAACATGCATCGGAGAGAAAAACTGTTTTAGAATTTTAAAATAAGTTTTAGAGTTCAATCTTAAGTCGAAATACGCAAATTAGTCTGTGATCTCAACAAGGGTTTCCCTGAAACCTAAAACTTTAATAGAAGTTTACGTTCTTAAAGTGGACAAATGGAAAGGCTGAAGGAGGCGGGTTCAATGCCCGATCACGGCGGATGTCCAGATTTTTCCATGTAAATTCTCCTCCAGACAAGTCCTGGGCTCCATCCATCCCTCTGTAGAGTGGGTATCTGTTTCTTTCACGGGATACAGGCGGGCGAGCATTGGACGGACCACCCGGCCCTCATCTCGGATCAATGAAATATTGGGAGCCTTACCTCCAGCGCCTACAATGGTATACACCTATCTACCTATCTGTAATCTTAAAAGAAAGACCTGTATAAATCTTGTACATTCTAGAGTAGCTAAGGAAATATGGGCTAAAAAGTCATCTAAGTTTGCTAGCATTCCTGAACGGTGCCTCTGGGAAACCAGGTCCGAATCCTAGAGTAAATAAAAAAAGGGCCTTCCCTGCGCATGGGGGCAATACGCAGGGTGACTGTTTATTCAAACTCATATGGATAAAACTGATATAATAACCATGGAGGGCTCTCTTGAAGAGAACTCCAAAAACATCCCTATCCAGGGCATTAACGAGGAAGCTAGCTTCCCCGAAACTGTAAAGGAGGGACTGCTTACGCTCAAACCTCCGGAGACACAAAGTTCTGACTCCGGTAAGGAACCATCAAGGGAACTTACCGTTAGAATACAGGACGCTGTAAAACGCGCCAGACTTAGTGGCGCAGAAAGGAAAAAGAGGAAAAAGGCCAAAGCATCAGCCTTGGCTGCCTCTAATAAAACTGCTGGAAGGGGAGCTGGCACAACCGGTGCACGAGGGAAGCGTCTTGGAGGTTATGCCCCAACTGGACAACGAGGAAGGGCTGCCAACATGCCCACCCAAGGAGCATCGGGGACTGCTGCACCCCCAGATGGGACCAAGGGGTCTGGCATTAAACGTGACCGATCCCAAGGAAACACACCACCAAATGTAGGATCCTATCCTAAAAGACAACGGAACACCAGTCTGGAAGTCCCGGTACAAGCAGCTATGCTGAGGCAACAGCTGCAGACCCTGCTCTTTAAGTAGCTATCTGGAAGTCAAATAAAACTGAGAACTTCACGGAAGAAGAGCAGATGGAGCTGTCCTATGCGGTGGGACAACTGATTCACCAAATCCCAGAAGCAGGACAAGTTCCTCGCTTTAGAGGTACGAGACGCAGGGCAGAATATATTTTTGTAACTGCAGATAATAACTTTAGTAAGGACTGGCTCCTTAGAACAGTCCCAAATATGAGAATCTGGGAAGGGGTAGCACTCTCCGCTGTGGAAGCTGCAGATATACCCCGTCTGACCAGAGCTATGCTCTGGATCCCAGGCAAAATTACTAACCCAAGTGAGGCGACCTACCTGCTTGACAGGCAGAACCTTGGTCTTAAAGCCTCTACTTGGAGAATCTTGGAAACTAAGAAAGAGAAGCATGGACTCAGGCTAGTCATTGGACTAGATGAGGACTCGATTAAACAGCTGGCAAAAATTAATTTTCGGCCAAGTATAAATCTAGATGTTGCGGAAGTGACTCTAAAGGAGAGACCTAAATTCTTGGAAAAAGGGACTCCTTTACATGCCACAGAAGAAGACGCCACTAACAGTGAAGGACTCTCTCCTAAACCTGATACAATGGAAGTCTCCAACTAGGTAAGTTTTGGTTTCTTTTGTTTAAATAACCTAGTAAAGATGCTAATTTGTGTCTTATTCTTTTTCTTTTTTACAGATCAATCTCCAGCACTGCATAGCGGCTACTGCGGTACTTTGTAAAAGAATCACAGAGCTCGGTTTGGATTTTGTCCTTATTCAAGAACCTTGGCTCTATAAGGACAAAGTTAGAGGACTGGGAGGATGTGGAGGATCTTTGCTTTATTGCTTACAGACTACTCCACGTGCCTGTATCTTTACAAAGCACAGGAATGTTTTCCTCCTCTCAGAATTCTGTACCAGGGATCTGGTGGCAATCAGACTCCCAATGATTACAGGAGTTCTTACAGGACACTGTACTCTTAATAAACACCTACATATACTTGGAATTTCCCAAAGTAATGTTTGTAGGAAATGTGGAATGGATCAGGAAACTCCTGAACACATTCTATGCCACTGTCCAGCTTTAGCTAGGAACAGATGGGAGATCTTTGGCAAGATTCGTATTACCACTGATTACATCTCCACGCTAAACGTTAAGGTCATCTTGCTATACTGTAAATCTACAGGACTCTTCATGACCACAGAAACTCAATCTTACGTTGAAGAATAATCATTGACTTAAACAATGTCATATGAGGGTACACAATGGACCCATGCATGAGGTCTGAGTGGTTAACGGCTATCGGCCGACCCTCTTATATCCTTATCCTTGCTAGCATTCAATTCCAATACTACGATACTTGAAAGAAAGAAAAAACAAGAGTTCGCTTCACTGGAATAACTTCTCCCCCCATCTTACTTGATCTTTTAACTGTTTATTTTGTCTTTTGTCTCAGTCTTTGGCTGTCTCCAAAAAGTTTTTCTCATTTCCTATGTTTTTAATTTCTTATTTTATCACTGAATAACTGGAGTTTTTTTTTCTTATTGATTAAATATCATTTTCTTATTGTTTTGATGATCTTGTGATGCAGCCACTCGAAATTGGCTTGCCGACTATTTATTGCTTTCATTAAAGGAGAGCTACTAAACCTAATAGAATTAGGAAATCTTAAGTTAGAATTATTTCTTTTTAATTAGGAAACATCAGTCATGTGATTACAACAGTCCCTTACAAGCAACCCATTCCACCTGAATCTAATATAAAAAAGCAACCGAAGAATGAATATTTCTTTTACTGGTGACATTGTGAAATGCAAAGATCTCCAACAGAGGAGAACTTGACTTGTTTTTGAGGGTTCTAAGGACTTCGTGAAACAAGACTCTTCTAAGATCGTTGTTGTCTTTCTGTACATTCCGCATCTAACAGAAGTCAACAATATTTATTAGATTTGGATGGAAATGATGTAAAAATAGATTCTTGCATTGCTACAATGCGAACGTATTATTAAATGATGATTTTGATGGTTACTGCGCAACTCCTTTAATGGGATTGATTCGTTAAAAAGCAAGAAGTTTTTTTAAAAGAAGCTTTTTTTTTTTTTAGACTTTCTTCCCTTAAATGCTGTCCTTAAAATTTCTTTGTTTTTTTTTGCTTAAACTAGTGAAAACCTCAAAAACAAAAAAACAAAACAAAAAAACAAACAAACCCGAAACTACGTTTTATTTGAAACTATAATATCTGCTGAAAATTGGAAAAAAAAATATTTCAGTCCTCATTAGTTATTTACGCTTCTTAAATCTGATTAATTAAAAAAAAATAATAAACACACCAAAATTTGTTAAAAAATATTTACAAATAAATGTTTAAAAATATATTATGGAAAACCAAAAACGAGAGCTTTCGGAATCTTGTGCGATTCCCTTATCAATCAAAAAAACTCAAATTTTTTTGATTGACAACGGAATCACACAGGATCCCGAAAGCTCTCGTTATTGGTTTTCCGTAAGGTATTTTTAAACATTTTTATTATAAAGACTTTTTTTAACAAATTTTGCTGTGATTTCTTATTCTACTATCATTGATTTAAGGTTTGTTTTTTTTTTATTTCGAAATTTATCTAATAGGCAAACAATGATTATGAGAAAATAATTCGAAGCCAGTGAATATATATCTGTAGTTACGCTTTCATCAAACAGTAAACTGTTGTATCGATTCAGAATGTCATCCTATTTGTTTAAACACTTCTATTTCAATATTTACCAATCAAAGTGCTTACTTTAGTGCTAACTCAAACAGAATAGTTTCAGTTTAAATTAATAACTACCCTTTTCATGCTTTATTAAAAAAAATAACTAATTAAGTAGAAATACTGCATTTATTGTTTTACTACATAACTAGAGATACTAGAGAAAGTTAGGCCTTTTTTTATCTCTTGTTATTCATTTGCTTCATGAATCGTAAACTAAAATTAAATTTCAGATTTCAGATTTTTTTTTTAAGAAGTCCATTTTAATATTTATCAAAAATCAAACAACAAATAAAAATACGGCACACATTTAAAAAATAACGTATTCCCATAAGCCAGGACGTTTCGATCTGCGGAAAACTGAAAGATCATCTTCAGCTTAAAAACTGACAAACAAAAAGATTTTTTTTTAAAGTCATTTACTTTAATATGGATGGCGTTATGCATCATTTGACCAATCGCCAAAATTCGAATTTGAGATATTCGCATAAACGCAAAAGCTTATGTATTATTTCACATTTTTATGGAATGACGAGTGTTATACAGTGCAACTTGGATAATTCGAACGTCTTTAATTCGAAATCGTGGTTGATTCGAAGATTTCTCTTGGTCCCTTGAACCTCTTATTAAATCAATGTTAAAAAATCGTGGATAATTCGAAGTTCAACTTCCTTAATTCGAAGTTTTTTACAAAAAATTTCGAACCATAACGATTTTTCGGCGTTTCATCGTTAAGAAATTCGACACCTGACAACTGAAGTCCCCTTCCCGCCACCGTTCGACACGTGACGCTTCAGACGCCATTCGAGCTTCCTGCTGTCAGTGTCACCATGTCTTTCAGCAAACCACGCGTGTACAAGAATTTAACGTTCGATGAAAAGGTCGCCGTCATTCGCGAGGTGGAAAAGGGTGTGAAGAAGAAATGCCAATCCCTTCATCGTCGGAGGCGCTTTTTCATTTGGGCGAATTTCGTCGGTACATTGAAGGACAAACCAACGTAAGTGAAGCTGTTTTCCGTTCACTAAACATGCTTGATGATTTTGCTAACCTGAAGCGACTGAATTCTACAAAACAATCAGACATTGCACAATTTTTTGAAAAACTATAATTTTCTTTATTGAATGTAATATGTACTGTAGCTTACATAATATAAATCTTATTTTGTTTACATACATGTAGCGTTTAAGTCTTTCATATCATGATCTTTCTGAATAAATATTTACTCATTGACAGAATAATCTTTTGAAGCATTCAGTGGACCTGAAATTAAAGTTAAAAGATGTAACTTGTTTAATTCGAAAACTTGGATAACTCGAAGTTTTGTAGTGGTCCCTTCAGCTTCGAATTATCCAAGTTGCACTGTATATCAAAATGAAGATACTTTCAGAGGACAATTCTAATCATCATCAAAATTACTAATATCCTTTAAAGGTCGTTAATCACATGATGCAATTCTTATTCGTTATGATTAATCGATTGGCGTTTATTCAAAATTAAGTTTCCCACAGAATAATGTTGAGGTATCAAAAAGGAACAGTTTTTTTATAAGACTTTATACCTTTCGCTAATAGTTGGAGGAATAATCTACAAAGAAATCTATTTTGGAGCTTGGTCAAATGATGCATAACACCATCAATATTTAAAAGAATATAATAATATATACTAAATGAATTCTTTAAATATCTTGTTAATAATAACGTTAAATAATAACTTTCCAAAATCGTCTGGTACCATTACTTTTTTTTTTTAATTTGATTTTTGTTAAAATGTAAAATTTAACAAAAATGAAAAATAACATAATTTTTTATTTAAAGGCTTTATAACAATAATTTTTTTGAATTCCGCTGTTTCATTAATTTCTTTTTAAACTCACTACAATCCTAAACAACATCACGGAAATTCATCAAATTTAAGTAAATGAAAAAAAACCAAAAAAACAAGCTAAATTTTTGTTTTGCTTCTTTTTTCTCTTTTAATTGTCACTTTCTGATCCTCTCAACTTTTGGTGCAATTAAAAACCTTGGATATTTCTTTAAGCATTATATCAAAATTTAAGTTTTGAATAAATCTATAAATGAAATCCATACCATAAAGTTAACCCCAAACCAGTTAAGCTACGATCGACTGATAGTGACATCTATCGGCAAATAATGAAATCAACTCTTCCAGTGCTGAACTTTCTGCCGTTCCAAACATTCGACTAAAGATATTCAGTTACTTTATTTTAAGGACCCCACGCAACACATGAAGGCATTTATTCGGTATAAATAATTAAATTTTCATAATTCAAACATGACGCGAATAATCTTTAAAAGTTCCATCCTTTATCATTAAGAAGACTGACATGATTGTATTTGCCATTTTCACACTGACAATTACAGATCTATTTCAGTGAATTATTAAGCACCATTATTAATAAATTGTAGGACAGCACAAAGACTAAAAGGGAAAAACTGAAAAACACCCACC
>JAFIDM010012231.1:52822460-52925327 GCA_023159025.1 Thereuonema tuberculata | reverse complement strand
ATTAACTGTTAAAATTAATTAACGAATATCGTTAATAAAGGTTTATAAATTATAATAGACCGCTTGCCAATTAGTAGTTGATAAATCGTTACAGCCTTACAATACTTTTGAATTATGGAATAATGATTACAAGCACCAATTCATTAATCTCATTGAAAGGATTATTGGAACTTCAGTTTTAAATGGATCATCTATGAATACGACGTAACGTATTATTGGAAAGTAGTTCAATGACCTTTCACATCAACGTGGTTTTCGGCAATCTCAAAGATCACAATCATCGATTGGGATTAAGCTTCTCAGTAATGGATTTGGTTTAATCCTCTGATGATGATGATGATGATGATGATGATGATGACATTCTATTTACGTATTTTAAAAGACCTAAAGTATACAAATGACAAGGATTCGCATTAAAGAAAATAAATCCAAAGCATTCATTTTTTTTTAGCTTTTAAGTAAATGGAATCCTAGGACAGCTGTTTGGGACTCGAGGCCCCTTTCTTTAATTTATATTAAGCCTACAGTTTTTTTAATTGAATTTTTCAGATCAACTCGTTCCGATAATTTATCCATGGGTTAATCTCTTATTGGATAACATGGATGTTCTCTTGTGTGTGCTTACCCCAGATTCATCTTTGTCTGGACAAAAAGAACTAGGAAACGTGAAATTTAAAAAAGTGGGTAACGCCACAAGAAGCGAAGATATCGATCTGACTTCTTAATAAACATGAATTTATATGAATAAAATCAGAGAGGCTTGAATACATCTTATACAGGTTCTTCTCCATAGAATCCTTAAACATTAACATTATCTTCTCTTTTTAGTTTCATATTTTTCCTGATGCTTGAGATAAACTAGGAGTTACACAAAGAAATTTTCAAAACCGGAAACTTTTAAAAAAGAAATATAACTATAAAAGCCACCAAAGGAAAATTTCATTGTTAGTCATTCGATGTGCAAAAATGAATTTAATAATAAATGCAAAACAGTAGAAAATAATAATAATGTTTATGTTTCAAAAACATCAACTGTTTTCTTCTTCAGGTCCTTTACGGAGTGAAACCAGAAGTTTCCTCTCCTTAAATAAAAAAAAACATGAAATAACATCGAAAATAACAATAAATAAATAAATTATTTTGTTATTTAACAATAACAAAATGAATATTGAATAATATCACGTAATAATATTGAGTTTGATAACAATATAAATATCGAACGATAACAATATTCTACTATATTATATCACAGAATAATCTGAGCCTGATAATAATATATAAATAACGAATTTGACAACAATTTTGATAACAAGTTTCGTTAATGCGGAATGACACTGAACATGAATCAATAGAAATATGAGGAAACATCTGAAATTTGAAAAAATAAATCAATATGATTCAATTATTGTTATTTTCGACGTTATTTCATGTTTTTTGATTTAAGGAGAGGAAACGTTTCACTCCGTGATGTACCTGAAGAAGAAAACAGTTGATGTTTTGAAATATAATGAGTTAGTTTGGAAGAAGAAAGAGTTTGTGGATTTAATTATTGATATTTACCTAATTTTTTTTAAGTTTATTAATAACATTATATTTTAATTATCTGCTTTTCTAGGAAACTAAATAGGTGGTTAAAAAACACTCAGAATCATGCATGTAGGGGTAGGTATCCCTATCTAATAAGCTTTTTGAACCATTGAATGAACTTTCTTGAAATTTGCCATGGGAAATTACGGACATTAAGCTGTGTAAATTTAGGATTTGAAAAATTTTCCTTGTGCGTCCTTGCTGAAAAATTAGCGCTTGATATTGACAATAATTTTTATAGAAAAACATTTTAGACGAAACAATGGACTTATATATAGCTAAGCCGGACAGCTATCTGAAATTTGTATTGGGTTTTTTTAAATTTCAGATAGCTGTCCGGCTTAGCTATATGTTTAGTAATGTAAGTTAATTCTATTCTTATATTCTAAATTTTCTAAATTTCAAAATTGCAAATGATTTATTTGAAATCTTTGCATCGCTAAACTCGAAATTATGCATCATTCGAGTTTGGCCTTTCGATATATATATATATCTTAATAATCCATTTTAATCCAATTACTAATCCTTGTGAGCTTCTGATTAAAGTTAAAAGGATTTTGAAAACTTAAGTTAATACAGATTTAAGTTTTTTTTTTTTTTTTTTTTCGGAAAGTGAAAAACTTGTAGTGTTTGTATTCAATAGACAATAAATAAATGGAAACTCGTTCTTTGTGATGTTTTCAAAGACACAAAGAAAAACAAAAACGAAACATTGACATTTTAGGGAAAGTAGATTACATGTTGTTTCAGGAATCTCTAATTCTATTCCTTCTGAATGGCTTCATGTTGTATTTAAGACTTTAATAATTAATATTACTGCTTTTAAAATTTTCACCTCAGTTACTAAAATACTGTCACAACAGACTGGAAAATATTCAAAAGCTTTTTTTTCCAACATTATTTATTTTTATATTATTAAAAAATAAGAAATTAGTAATTTTTACATTAATAATAATATTATACTTTAAATATTAATAAAGTTAATATATCGATTTTCGTATCTTTAGTATCTTCTTTCTAATGGTATTTTAAGAGTTGAAATCAATTTTTTTTTCTTAGGATGTTGTATTTGGTCTAAAAGGACTCTGATCGGCAGAGGTTTTCTGTTATTAAAGAAAGACGAATTTTTTTCTCTCTTATTGATCTGACTTCTGCACTTTCAGCCCACATCGAAGATTGCCTTCTTTTTTCCTTGGCAGAATCAAATATTTGTGTGGGTACACCGACATCATTTCATAATCGCAAAACGTATTGAAGAGGCCATAAGGTTTCATTGGCTTCCCAGTCCTTGCGGCATTTCTTTGCCACGCAGACTGTGTGCATAGCGCTGATAGGGAGTTGCCGCCGAGCACCGTTTGTACCTATTGACATTAGTCTGTGAAAAGCCGTCCTGCAGGACATACGTCCTTCCTTTGAAGCGCTGTTTAAAATAACATAGCTTCATCACGTGACAAAAAAAAGAAGAAGAAAATATTGAAGTTAGCAACAGCAGCCCTTTCATGCCTTCAGAACGGAGACTACTTATCAATGGGCAGAAAGAAAAACAGTTGAACTATTGCTGCTCTCTTTCTATATGATACAAATTTCCTTACACTTAAGTCAGCGATAGTCGCCATTTTAAGTTGTAAATTCAAAAATAAAAAGTGAAGAGTATTCTGTAGTTCATTCATTTACTTAGCTGGTTGCACTCAAATGTATAAATATTATAAATGTATTCTATAATTATCCTGTGCGAATTTAATTTATAACAAGAATCTCTTAAAAGAACAGATTTCCCATTTTCCTTAAACTCTTTGGTTGTCTATTTTCTTTGTAATTATTTGCTGACTATAAACAGTACAAATTTTTCATTTTCTGAAAAATAAATACCGGTAAATAAAAAAACAAATCCGCATTTGAATCCAATCACTTTTAATCTTCAAATAACCAAAACATTACTAAAATTCCAAATAACTCCTACTTTAGTATCACAATATTTCATCTCTCGTTGCGAGTGACTTCTTCAGGTGACGATAGAGGTCAAGAAAAATTCTTCTTCTTCCTCACACTTTCATTTGGATTACAAAAAAGAACTAAACAAACATAATAACAGCAATTCAGACATTTCATATCTTAGTTAAGGTATGAACTATCTGAATTGTTATTATGATTGTTTAGTTCTTTTTGTAATCCAAATGAATATATGAGAAGGAAGAACATTTTTTCTTGATCTCTAGCGTCATCTGAAGAAGTCTCTTGGTAAGAGAAATGAATATCGTGGTATTAAAGTAGCAGTTATTTGGAATTTTACTGATATTTGGCTATTTGAGTATAATGAAGGGGAATATTAATAAAGAACTTTTAATCTTATTACAACTTACAGTATAGGATTACTAAGAGTATTAATAGTCTTTATTTAGGACTGATAAAAATCCAGTGTTTGGATTCTAATGTTTTTTTGTGATAATTTTTGTCATTTTCACGCCCTAATTTCTTGATAAGGACCCAAACGGCCCTTTTACATTTCAAATATAAGTTAGATCATCTCTTGTCTTTAAATGTGCTCGCCAAGTTTCAAAAGATTCAGAAGCGGTTAATTAGGGGCAAACCCAAACACACACACAGACTAGTTAATTTCCTAAGCTTCGCTTTCCTAGGAAAGTAGCTAAAAAGAATTAATTATATATATTTAATGTTTTACAGATGAGCTATATTTCAATTGAAACAAACAAAACAAACAAAAATAGCTCGCCAGCAAAACAGGTGTTGGCTCGCCTGTAAAACATTTCGGATGGTGTGCCAAAGAATATGATCTCTAGGAAAGTCTCACTTTAGGACCACCTTGCGGCTTAATAGTACGTTTCCGGACATGGGTTCATTAGGAACATATTGATCCTTAGCCATGCCTCTACACGTGGTTTGAATATTACACAGGAATTTTGCAACATCCTGTTTATATAAACACACTTTAATAAATAAATTAAAATTAAAGTTTTCGAGGAGTTTTGTATATATTTTTTACTTTTCTATTAATTTTAAGTTTTTATACATTTAATATTTAAAAATAATTTTTAAATGATGTGTATGTCTAACTCTTCTTTGAGTTACATTATAAAAGATTAAAATATCATTAAAGAATGCAGTATTATATCTAAGATTGATCAGAGTTAGAACGGTGAAAAACAAAGTAGATTAAATAACGAATATTAAATAAAAAAAATATATTTTATAATTGTAAATTATCACGTTTATTTTTTTTTTTATTTTTTTATTAAATATACGTTTTTTTGAATTTAAATTTACAACAATGTATCCTTCAATACAAAACAAAAATAAGCTCAAGAAAAATACGTCGAAAACAAAAAAAAAAGTAAAAATGAAATAAAAGACCAAACTTTCACAACATTAAATTTTCAATTAATTATTAAATAAAACTTCTCTAAAGCTCCTACAGTTGCCTTTTATGTTACTTTATCTTATTTTCTTCTGCTCTCTTAATCCAAAACCATATTCAAAAATTTTATGTTTTCCCTTTTTTTTTTTTTGTTTTTAGGATTAAATTTGAGTCGATGTAAGTGTGAAAGTTTATGTGAAAACGAATTCCTCCCTTTTTTTGTTTTGAGTGAGAAATGCGATTAAAATACTGTATTTTTTTCAAAAGGTGAACGTGTTTTTGGAGGTGGAAGCATCGGTTATTGGAGAAGATTTAATTAAAACTTATTGCCATTGTTCTTTCGATCCAAATATCAAAGTTGAAAACAACTGCTGATTCCATTGAAGGGGCTTTGTAAGAGCGCTTTTTCGAGCCTTACCAGGATTACTTTTTTTTTTCTTTCTCGTCGCTATTGTATTTTGCAAAAGAGATGTGTTCGTATCATCTCCTTAAGAATGACTCCATGGATAAGTGGAAACTTTTCAATGGAATTCCATGCATAGACGCAGCCTCGTTCTCAATTCTAGGTTTCGCTGACGCAATCATTTCTCGGAAAGCCTCTGAGAAAATTGCTGACCACGGTTCTTTTTTGGAATAGTCATTTCGCCTCCCATTATATATGTATAGATATATATATATTTAAAAAAAAAAGAAGCCACAGAGATACGTTCCTATAGTAATAATGATTTATAAAAAAAAGGGTCTGATTTTTCATCGTCTTGCTCTTAAGATTCCCCCATCCGCCTTCGCACTCATTGGTGGCGTTTTAAGAGCCAACAATTTTCCAATAATCCCCAAAACTCATCGCCTTCGAAAAAGACGGATCTTTTATGCAGTAAAACATAAAAGGCAGAGGACGAATAAGATGGCGCTCATAAATTATGACTACATTCATACGGAAAATTATGGTAGTTATAAGTTTCAAACCCCTATGATGGTGGAGACGACATTGGAGAAGCCTTGAAAGGTGGCGATAAAATAAGAAAGTAGATGAAGGAAAATGTGAGCAGGAAAATCATTTCTGGAAGGGGTTTTACAGGATATCAATTCTTATCATGAGAAGGGAAAGGGGGGCAAAATATCGCAGCGGGTAAGAGTTTATTCCTGAATTTAATTGCTGCATAGAACGCTATATAAGATAACTAAACATTGGTCTAAGCTGTATATAACTAGAATGACAAAATATCGCATGGCAATTAAAAAAAGAAAAGCAACAGTATGATTCGAATTGCTAGCATTCGAATTGAAACATCGCTAACCATGCTTATTCTTTGTAACTGAATTTCTTAATTACATAGAACGTTTAGGAAAAAATGAAAATGCTAGGTAGCATTAATCACCTCCGAAAATCTCATCTACATTATCAATGAGTCTCAGTTAATAAATCGTTTTTTATTTAATTTTAAATACAATTAAACTTGAAGTTGTAGCTGATTTGAACCTTATTTAGCTTTAATTGCTGAAAATTATTCCTTAAACACTGTTGCGGTGTATTATACCGTTATTTCTGTCCATTTCTGAAACTGCGAGGGTCGATAAGAAAAAAATGCAGATTTACAACTGCTAGAAATTAAATTTATGAGTTTGCCATAATGTCGCTGGTGGCTGCAAGCCGGGTTGTACTGCTCAGTGCCGCATGGTGTTTCTCGTGGGTCATTGGATATGCGCGCTTTCATTTCAAAATGGCGATCCGCTTGGATGACTGGTCTCCTTTTGAAATCTTAAAGAAATTGCGCAACAACATCAGGAAAAAATGTCCTGGTCTTCTCAACAAAGGTGTGAACCTCCTCCACGAAAATGTCCGATCACGCGTGGCACTTTTCCATTGGGAGATTATGAGATATCCACCCTACAGTCCGGATTTGACTCCCAGTGATTTTCATCTGTTCCCATCTTAAAAGAGCATGTATCAGGTTTACACTTCATATGCAATGAAGATGTCCAATGTGATGCAAAAAAGTGGCTACAACAGCAGGACCATGACTTTTACGCTACCGGAATTTGAGAAACTGATCAAACTTTATGACAAACGTCCCAATCATCAAGGTGACTTTGTAGAAAAATAGTATCTGTTCCCCTTCAAAGGTACCATCTCATTTTCTTCCAGTGAAAGTTTGCTTTTTGCACAGAAGCGTTGTAAACTTTTTCTACAACCTACGTATGTTTTACAAAAATTCCGTAATTTATTATCGCTTGTTTGTTTTTCACTGAATTGATTCTTCCTTTTAATATCAGATATTTTTTGTGAGAGAAAAGCTGGCGTTGTTCCAAATTTTAATAAAAAATGCTAATACTACCTCATAGGAACTTCCTGATTCTTTAGTACTTACTACAAATCGCGGCAATTTACCTTACTGTTTTTTAGCTTTTTTTTTTTCAATTTTCCCTTCATCTACTTAAAAATGTAGTCTAATCATTTCTCACTATCTTTTCTTTCTATTTCGAAAAAAAAAACATTCCTGGTTTTTTTGATTATCAAATGTCATTTCCATTTATTCTCTTTCGTAGTAATGTATTTGAAGAATGATCTCTCAATTTTGCATCTTTATATTGGTTTCTATTTTAAATTCTTTATTCGAAGTTGTTTCAGGAATCGTAAATATCTTCTTCTTTGATATTGTCGTAATCTATTTCGATTTCTCTGGATCATATTTTTCTTTTTCACGTGAGCCTCTTCAATTTGAAATTAAGCATATCTTAAATAACCTTCATTGGTTTTTCATTTCTCTTTTTTTTATTAATTCCTTCCTTTGGATGCATCACTCCAGCCTTCTTCTTTACGTCATTTCTAAGACTGTAAAATTTATGACCATACTCATGTCTAATATAAGGTCTGAAATGGGCTTTGCGTGACAATCCAGCGATATTATAGAAACAAAGTAGGCAAAATCTAAGCGAATATAATTGAATTTTTCATGAATAAAATTGCAAGATGTCACCATAACTATAGAGATATTTATGGTGAATATCTCTATATTCACCAAAAAATTGAACCTGCTTTTTTCTTGACAGTATGGAAGGGAAAAAATCTCCCAAACATAACCTCGGTTGCGTCCTTGATATAATGTAAAAGTTGTTGAAATTGTTGAAAAATATTTGTCAAAGAAATTTTATGCAGCAATCAAAATTAGGAAAATCCATAGAAAGTAGAGTGGAGTCACAAGAAGAACTTAATCTGAGAAACAGAAAGACAGACAAGCAGATGATCTTCTGATCCATATTCTCCAAGGGAGACCAGCAACATGGCTGCGTGTGAAAAGAAGAATTAGATGATTGACTAGAAAAGCGTTACCATCTCACTTTTGTAGCAAAAAGATCAGGGTTCGATGATTGGATATTAGGAAAATGTAATCCAGACTTTCATCTATCTATAGTAGAACGAAATCCTTAACTATCAATTGAATAGGTGAGTTGAAAAAGGTACATATTCCACAAATGTAAACTTTTGGAAAACTAAAAAAAACTGTTTATTAAGAAAACTAATTTTTTTACAAAAAAATTTTCTATTATCGATTTATACCTTTAAGTGAAGCGAGCTCATTGTGCTTTGTAAATATATAGATATGTAACTTTTTATAGCATAAAACTATGTAAATATGTTGAGGAATATGTTCCTTTTTCAACTCAATGTTTAAAAAAAAAAGAAAAAAAACCTCATAAAATTTTATTTTTGTGTAATTTATATTACGTAATGTTACATTATATCACGCCATGTATTGTGCTTTGTAAATATATAGATATATAAATTTTTATAGCATAAAACAATGTAAATGTGTTGAGGAATATGTTCCTTTTTCAACCCAATGCTAGTGCGACTTTGAGTTGACAAAAGAACATATTCCTGGAATATGTCCCTTCTTCAACTCAATCATTTTTACATGGCTCTGGAAAGCAGACTTAAAATTGAGAAATATGTTTCTTTTTCTGTTTAATGGATGTATATACGTGCAAAGAAGAAAATGGCTATCTCAGTTTAGTTTGTCAAATTTGTGGAATATGTACCTTTTTCAACTCACCCATTCAATTTGAGCATTTGTTGTATATTAGCAATCAGCCAAAAAAAAAAAAAAGTTTAAAATCTAGCAAACTTTAAGAAAAAAAATGTCTTTTACTGATCCAATTTAATTTAGCTGTCGATTAATATAAAGTAGAAATGTTAGAAATTGGATATTAAATATTATTTTTTTTTTACATTGTAATTTACAGTTTAGCTATCATTTCAAATTTAACTTTAAAATGAAAAATAAGTTCATCTTAATTCCATTTCTTACTTCCTAAAGGTATCCTTATCTGGTTGGAATAAGAAGTAGGGGAGATCCGTGTATTATGGACCCCCTAAGCAAGAATGCTCATAAACCTTTAATTATTAACATAAAAAGATTTAATTTGTTGGCTGCTCATTACAATTGTATAGCTACATGGTTCATACGTGGTAAAGTTCTTTGCTAACTATTAATTATTGCAGGAAATAATTTTGTTATTTTCGTGTCGGTGGTCCACATTACACATACGTTCGTGTAATATGGACCGAGTAAACCAAAATCAAAACATAAGAAATTCATTAAAATAATTTTTACAAACAAGCTTTCATTATAATGCAGTAAACAATAATCATACTGTAGGCATGTGACATTTCACGATTTTATTTGGATTGGTTTATGAGATATGGTGATTTTAAAATTAGCCCCTCATTACCCCCCTTTTTGGGTCGAATTTTGAAAAATTTAAATCATAAAAATTGTACGACTTGAATTACATTAAGCAAACCCTAATTTGTGCTTTTCGTTTAATATATTAAAAAAAAAGAGTTTCAGGCTCATAGTAATATGCTTAGCAACCACATTGGACGGAGCAACATTGTTTCCAATCACATATCGCTATGCAAAATGGCGCGCATAAAACACATGTCTGGATTGTGAAGAAAATAAGTACATTTGCTACTATTAACGAGAAAATTAAATTAAAATAACCTAACAGCAGAAAGTAATACATTCATTCTAACATATCTATTACATCATGATCATATAAAACGGAAAACCCAATTTAATACTCGTCTAAATGAAGGCACACTTGCAAAAGTCACCTCCTGCTTTGGATAACAATAATATTCACTAAAGGCAATGGGATGTTTCTGCCAACTAGTGTTGAACACACAAATTTCAACAGGATCCGTATTACATGATGGTCCATAATATACGGATCTCCCCTATATAGATTCCCTAAACTAGTGGTAACCCTCCTTTTTTATAGAATGTTAATAAGGGACTTTGGATTACATACTATTTTCAGTTTGCTGCCATTCAGTTTATTAAGTATCTACCCATACAGAAAATCTTTTTCAACGCAGGATTCCAGTCTTTATTTCAATATTCACCAATTAAAAAACCGACAAGATGGAGCCATTCTGCAATCTACAAATGGATTGGCCCTCAACTTCGTACATCCCTACTGCGAATGTGGATATATCTCATTTACATCTGGACGTTAATTGGTTTAGAACTATCTTCGCTTTATAGGCGAAGAATCTTGTATTATATTCTTCACCAGGTGATGTTTGGCTAAGCCCAATCGAAATCGATTTTTTTTTTTATTTTATTTTTTTTCTTACAAGAGAAGTGCGTGACCTCGAACGCTAAGAACCGCATGAAAATATGCTTAGAATATAAATCGCTCATGACAAAAACAATGGTATGAGTCATTCTCATGTTAAACTGCACATCTTACCACGAGAGACATTTGAATGATCACCTATTGAAGGTCCAATAGAGGAACTTTGATAAAGCGAAGAAACAAAATATTGATATAACAGGACCAAAACCACACATATTTCAATGTCGTGACTGTATTGCTATATTTTACTCTGCTTAAAATAATTGTGCTATCTGAACATCAAACCTTCCCTATTGACCTGACAGTGTTGCACAGCTTTCAGTCTTCAAAATGCAGGTCTGGGATTTCAATGAAGTGGTCAAAGCAAAGTGGCACATCTGACTAAAGCCACTTCTTCACATTCATCATCACTTCCGCATTTAAGCAGTCCAATATCAAAAGCCACACTAATTACATTTTCAAACGATGATATTGGTATGCCAATGTCATAACCTGCCTTTGTCATATTGTAACATAGGCTTGTACTTCGGTGCAGAAAGTTGATTGTATAGCACAGAGTGAAGTCTGATGAAATGACGATCGTGTATCTTTACTTGTGATTTTTCTCATTGTAGTCTTACAAAATCAACGATCCTTCTCGTGTAGTGCTTCTATTGCCTAAAGAAGTACATATAAGGCTGGCGTTAGATTGGCAATATTTTGTTGTCTTCGGTTGCAATATCTTGTGATGAAGTATATGTTAGTGCAGATACAACATACCACCATCGGATGGCGCTAGCAGACAACAGCTGAGTTTTGCATGAGAATGACTCATACCACTGTTTTTGGGATGAGCGATTTATATTCTAAGCACATTTTCGTGCGGATCTCGACGTTAGAGGTCACGCACATCCCTTGTTAGTCTTATGTGTTGGCAGAACTTTTACTCAACCAATCTTTAGCTTTTACTTATTTACTTTTAGCTTCTATTGTTAACCTTAATCATTTTTACCGTTTAACAAATCTAAAAGTAAAATTAATAAATAGCAATTCTACTTATACAGTGTTAAAAAAATTTACAATGATTGTACAAATATATTTCTATTAAATTTATTCACATTATCCAATTTCCTTATTAGGCCCATTTCACACCCACAAACAGGAATCTGATTTCTTATCTGAAATCTGATTTCTGAGATTAATCCTTCAAGAGAGAAAATATAAATTGATTGCAACCGAACACCGATCCTCTGAATCAGGATTCGTAAGACCCTTAGGGTTCTGTACATAACTGCCAGAATTTCTGAAAATAATTACAAGATAAGTAATCGTAAATAAATACTTAATAACTAATTAAAAAAGGTCACTCGTCAAAACCTCGTTTTGGAGGCAAAACCGGTTGTGAACTTTTTAATTGCATATAATGTTTTTTAACCAGTCTTCTGTGTTGGCTCTCCACTGCAATTTTTTAATTACAATGCGCACACACGTAAAATTTACTATTCTAAAATGAATAATATTTTATAAATAAATTTGTACAATAATTTGGCTATTTTTTAACTGAAACATTATAATGCTGGCTGTAAACTTTCCTGACCTTGTTAATTTCCTGTTAAAACATGATCAATGTTATGAGCAATTTAGAAAATTTTTGGATGCAAAAACGAAGCCATACACCTGAATATCATAAATAATTTATATAACAAATAAATGAAATAAAAATACACGACTTATCTCATCCTCACGATAATTGTAGAATCTTCTAACAAATATAAAGTATTGAAATAAAACCACTTCTCCATCTTAGAAACATCAGATCTATATTTCAGCCCAATTACGGGTCTTCTTCAGGATAAAAATTAAATACAGCAAAATAAAGAGAAAACATCTTCTTTCTCTTACAAATCATGATCGAATAGAAAATAAATAATCATGATGGTACAAGAGGCTATAGCAAATCACGACGCCATTCCTCCTCAGCACTGCCGGTAATTACACAGAAAGAATAAACAACTTACGTTGTAGCAGTCCACGATGCGACGCAACACACGAACGCAAAGAAAAAGGCTTAACGACGAACCATCGAACCCTCAGAAATAGAGGAGGCTGTCTCTCGACGGCGAAACGTCGTGTATTTTTATTTCATTTATTTGTTGTATAAATTATTTATCATATTCAGGTGTATGGCTTCATTTTTGCATCCAATATTATGCAGTACATGTAAAACCACATTTTTTTTTTTATTTTTAGAAAATTTTTCCAGATAAAAACATTGTGAATCCCGGGTTATTCTCACTTAACGGCTTCTCTACATAACAAAACACTTATGCAGGAAAGCGCATCACTGTGCGGAGAATTTAAGAGCATTTTAGAAATGAGCAATAAAAACAATAGTCAATTAACTTATATTAGCAGTTTAAATATGATTAATTCACTTATTAATTAAAAGATAAAAAATAATTTTATGATTTTAAAACATGAAATTAGAGAGATCTCCAAAGCTTAATTGAAGATTTGTTTTTTGATTCTTGGTTCTACATTCCCAGAAATCACATTAACACTGCTTTTTAAAATATGCTATACAATACCTGCATTGTATTTCACTCAAAAAATTAGTAGTATATTGACGATTTAAAATATATCCATTGCTTTGAAGTCAGCAATTTCTCTTTACACAGCAAATGCTTTTTTTATTTTTATTTTTTAAATTTCTCTAATTAATAAATTATTCTTAAGATATGCAAAGAGAACAAAAATCTTTAGAACAATTTGATGATCCTTAGGCTTATGAGTCTTTCTTATGTCTTCCTCAGTCGTGATGATCTCCCCATTAAAGACGCTAGAATTTCGCTCCAGTTGGATCAATGCTATTTTCAAAAGTTGCGTTAAATGTTGCTATTTCTGAGCTTTTTTCTTTTTCTTTGGATCTATTCCCATTATGGGTTCGCCACAGTGTAATAATAGCCTCTCATTTGATCGTAATAGACGAAAACACTGTGTAAACTTCGGGAATCGAGCGAAACCTGAGGATTTCATATTTAATAATAAGCAATTATCATTTTACAATGAAATATTGAAATATAATTTTTTATTTTACACTCTTCAATTCCATTATATGTCTTTTATCTAGAAAGAATCGAATATATCTTGAAAGTAATATTTTTGTTTTTGAGAATTATTTCCTCCTCCATTATGGAGATGTATAACCCTTTCATTAATTTGAATTTATCGTTATTAGCTTAAATGACAATTCAGTAGGAATATCAATACACCGAGAGATCCGATATTGAATAAATCATGATCTTTGCTTCAGGCAACATACGATCAACTAAAAATGAAATCCTGTAAAACTTGTAAATTTTCTTGTGAGAAATAAAAGCCATGTTAATATTTTCAACTTTTGTTGTTGATTTTAAGACGTATGTCGCTCAGATATACTAAACATGTTCTGATAAGATTAAAAAAAAAACAAAAAAAAAACTTGTTGATAACTTCTTGTTCCAATGCAATGTTAGTCATCTGCTTTGGGATTCTAAACTTTTACAGAAAACTTTCTTGAAATCTATTTCATACAATAAAAACGATGAAATTCCTAAAATATTATATTATACTTATAGAATATTTGCCCGTCATACATTATAACGAATAGAAAATTAAAATGAATGCGTTGCTAGGAACCTAAGTGAATTTGTATATTGGAAGGTTTGATGCGGGCGTTACTGGGAACTGACGGCGCTTCAACTTGAATGGCAAAATTGACATCATTCGGTTGAAAATCGGTCCTGGAAATAGTGACGATATCATCTCTGTTGATTTCCAAAAGAACTTCTGCCATGATTAAATTACGATGACACTCCTTAACGACCAAACGTGTGCCATTATAGAGTCCTGTCTTTGGATTGAGATTGCGAAGGAGCATCACAATTAGTCCTTTCTTCAGGCTCAACTGATGAGGTGGCATGTCGGAAACTGTGAGTGTCTGAAGGAAATCTGCAGGATAGTTTCGTTCATCGCATGGATCATGAGGCACTGCTACAGTAGATAAGTGAGACTTGGGCAACTTTCTGATCTGTTGCATTACACACAGAGGAATACAAACAGAATTGAAAAAAATTGTTGTATTATATTATTTATATTATATTATATTTACCGCTATTTTAGCAGCAATCCATTTCTATATCAAAAACAAAAACAATAACAAAAAAGTAAGAAAAGGAAATACTTCCTGCTTTCTTAATATACACTGTCCGGCCACTTTAAGTACAACCCTGCTGTGCGCATGAATGTCTAGACCCATCGTGTCTCACAACAACTCTTCAAGCTGGTGGGGGCAGTGACGTGGTGTAGGGGATGTTTTCCTGGCACACATTGAGGCATGTTAGGATGCTAGAACGTATTTAAAGATCGTAGCTGACCAAGTGCAACCGTACATGTTAACAGTTTATCCTCATGCAGATGGCTACTTCAGCAGGATAATGCGCCGGTGCACAAAGCCCGCATCACTATGGAATGGTTTGAGGAACATGACGATGACTTTTCCTTGCTGCAGTGGCCCGCTCAGTCTCCGGATCTCAGTCCGATTGAAAATTTGTGGGATGAGCTGGAACGGGCTGTTCGCTCCAGGCCTACCCCTCCATCAAATCTTCAGGAACTGCGTGACACACTCCTGTCTTCATGGTATACAATACCTCAACAACTTTTTCAGTATCTTATGGAATCCACGCCTCGACGAATTCAGGCTGTTTTGAGGGCTGAAGGAGGCCCAACACGCTACTAGGTAGATGTATCTAATAAAGTGGCCTGAAAGTGTACATATCTTATTTGGTATTTATCTAAAAAATAACTTATCAAAATAAAGAGAGAGAGGTATTTATGCTAATATTGTAATAATGAAATAAGGAAGGTAGGTACTAATATTAAAATCACAATTTAAAAAACCAATCATTGAAATTAAATATTTTATTAATTAAAACGATCATTTTTTAAAATTACGATTTTAATATTTATCAACAAAATAAGCAAAATGTTTAAGTAATAGGTTTTTAATGTAAGAAACCAACATAAAAACATCAATGATTTTCACTAGATAAAACCGATTTCAGAAGAAAAAAAAATTAAAAACATATTCTTAAAAGAATGTTCTGAAAGTATTTATTTTAATCCATGAATTTAGATTATTGTTAAAATGGTTGATTGGCAGTAATTCCATCGGTAATTGATGTTCGAAAGCAATTAAAAGCACATTATTAAACCAATAACATGCTTTGCTTCCAGGCTTTTCGTAAAACATTGAAACTCTATTAATTAATTCATGTTGCAAAATTTGTAGATAATTTTTAAAAAGAGGAACAACCAATAAATATTCTGTTCACACAACAGAACTAAAGTGAACAATCTGAATTGGTAACCATTCATTCTTACCTTTAAAAATCGATAACTAAAAAAAAAAAAAACAGTCTGTAGAATATATTTTGACCTTAGGCTTTGTTAAATCACAAAATGTGATACAAAATTTTTTAAATTACTACTGTAAAATTTTTACAGTAGGCCTATTACTGTACTTACCCAATACAAGTAAAGACTCGGAATTATAAGTATGAAAAGATTTTAATGACGACATAACAGATGTATATAAATATTCTTCTTATTTCTTTTCAAGGAAGTCATTGTATTTACTATAACTGCTCTATATATATACTCTATATATAGTTCCTTGGTGAATGAAATGCTCGTAGATGAGATTTAAAACATGTTATCCATATCATGTGAATAATAAAGCATGCTTTGTGTACTGCCACTAATGGCATTGAAGTTTGCAGATCTTCCTATTTAGCCAGCGCTTGTTACCAGATGTTATGGAGAAGTAATTATTGAGCACGCAGTGCAAAATCATATCCTAGGTAGCCACTTTTTGAACTTCCTTTTTATCACGACAATAAAATGAACTTCCACAAGTTCAACGAATATTTTCATCAATTTTTTTTTTTTTGCAATGAACCGACTTAACATCGCACCCAATTCCCCTAATAAACTTTATTAAGTAAACTTTCAATATTTCATACTGCTTTTCTCAGTATGATGCAACGAAAAGCGTGCGCTTCTTATTATTATATCGCCTTCATTATTTATTTTTGCTTGTTAAGCATTAGGTTATTTATATCAATTTGCTATGTTAAATTATCTAAATCCAATTAGTTTATAGCAGATCAAAGCCCGTGTCTACAATACGGACTTTCATGTGTCACTATTATAGAGTAGCTCTCAACTAAAAAAAATATCAGTTTCTTTTTTTTTAATACTTAGGTATGTTTTTCTTAAAAAATGAGATTTTGTTCGAAATAACTTTGCTTACTTGATGATATTGTTACAGTTGAAACGTAATTATTAAATAAAACCCACATTTTGTTTAATTTAGCATTTTAAAAAGTTGATATATAATCAGTAATACCCACTTAAAATTCTTATGTAATATTTGTTTTGTTTCTGCATTTATTATTGACAATAGCTTTAAATGTTACAAGTTCTTTGATAAAAATTGTATATAATTTTTAAGGCTACTATTTTAAGATCATAATATTACCATAAATGGCTTATTTTTCTCGAATTATCTTTTGTGATTGAAATTATTTTTTACCTAGGTTAATTTCAGCAATTAGCTTTCAAATCACATCTATTATTATATATATTTTTACCGACCCATTTGAGAGCTATTGTGATAACGACCAAATTGGTAGCTATTGCGTTTGTATTGTCCGTTCGTCCGTTTCTGTCCTCCCCTAACAACTCCGGAACTTAAGATCGGATCGGCAAACGGATTTCATCATCGTGTTCAGAGATCCAAACACTGTAGGATTGGATATTTTCAGGGGCCAACGCACCTCGCCCCTTATGTTTGAGATATTTAGCATTGTTTTCATTGGATTTCCTCTATTAGGTTAAATATTTGAAATGCAGCCATTTCATTTCACTTGTTAGATGTAGCTTGACGGGTAAGGTCTCAGACTCATATGCTGGAGGTTATCGGTCCGAATCCGTATATCTACTTTTTTTTTTTTTTTTTCTTTTTTTTTTTCCTCAATGTCCGCGTGTTTTTTTTTTATATTTTTTTTTACGTTAACATACTTTCCTCTTTTTACTTTATTTCATTATTATTTTTAATTTTTTTTTTAGTATTTTGAATCGACCTGAAATTTTATGCTTTAGCAGAAAATTATATTCACTTGTTTTTTATCCAAAACAATTAAACAAAGAAAACATTGTTTAACGTATTATTTTTGCTGTCTCTGGAAACCAAAGCAATTAAAGTAGATGATGGGATTTCGATTGAAATTATTGAGTTCCAACTGCTGCAGTGATCCATAGGGTTCTGTTAAAGCATTTCCAAGTTTATTTTTAAAGGTGCTTCATTTTATTCAGCGATCGGAATTAGCTTTAAGACGTCGTATGTGAGAGATTAGCTTTTTTTTTTTTAATCAACATGTCTCAAAAGGGATATAAAGTTTTGTCGTTACAGACAGTTTACTTTACATTCTCGAATGGCTTTTCTTGCGCTTTTGATGGAAATACGAGCAGAGCTTAAAATGTTAATACTTATATTATGAACTATTAACATAGAGGTGTAATTAATTTGTGCGGGTGTTTAATGAGAATTCGCTCCTTCTTTTAAAGTCATAAAGGATTTAAACCTGCTTTTCAATGCAGATGATTTGATCATTTTAGCCCGAATGCTCATTGAAATTCAGCAGAGTCTTACTTGTATAATTTCCATCCCATCCACTGCGCTGAGCTCCAAATGAATTTGTCATTAATGGAAGAACAAGGCTTTTTCTCGTGCTTTCGCTCAAATGACGTTTTCGTTGCAGCAAAATTTGCTTCGATGACATTGTCTTAGGCTTACTTTATAAGGTTAAACGTAAGTATTGTCTCTTCAAAATAAGTAAGTTTATTTTTTTAGGATAAGTAATTAGTAATTTTCATTAATTTTGAAAGTGATTTCTCTTAAAAAAAGAAATATTTCGTTTTGTTGACTCATAAATCTCTACTCCGCTATAACTTGAAACATGTCAGTTGATCTTCTGAAACTTGACATGCATACTTACGGATAAGAGGCGATCTATCTTTATATTTGAAGATTTCTTCACGCGTATCCGTGATAAGATATGCGCGAGGTTTAGAAAAAAAGTCCATAGAAAAATATTTAAAAATCAATCAGTTACTATCACCAATAGTAAAATAATGATTCCTATGGTTGTCTAATCGCCATTTCTAAATCCAATTTGTAACTATTAGTTTATTACTTAGTTTCTAAAAATTTAGATCATTTTTATAATTCATTAAAATTTGTCTTGATTTGATTTGAATGACTTAAATTATTATTTAGGGATTTAATCCAAATCCGACGAATAAAAACATGAAGTTAAGGTTGTTTGTATTCGAAGCTTCATAGTCGTACTTATAAAATTTTTCCTTTGTATAGTTTTCATCACTTTTTTTTATTTTTTAAAGAAGAAAAGTAATAAAAGATTTTTTTTTGTAACTTATTTAATTTTCTGCTTAATCTGTTTTTAATTAACTGAAATATCACCTTTCTCTGATCACAGTTAAATGAGGTTGAAGTAAAGTGTTAGAAAAAGTTGTTTGACAACGTAAATACATTTAAAATCCTGAAGCATAGTAATACTGAAGTTAGATCTTTTTTTATGCGGTCCGTCATCAGAATTGCAGTTAACAAATTTTACAAAATTTACAAAAAACTTACAACAGACACACAGTTAAACCTTAAGAATGAAACGAATGATTGTCATATATTCCGTTTTTTGCAAACCATTACTCAAACGATTCTTTACTTTATTCATAGTGGATTTAAGATTCAGGAGTGTTAAGGGATTCACAGAATTGTGAGGCCTTTCAGATAAAGAAGGAACAGGTAAGGGTGCTTTCCTGATAGGTCCTTAATCAGCTCTTAATCTGACTTCTGGTAAATCCGCCTCAGTCCTTTAGATTCATGTACAGGAAAGGGGGGACAAGGTATCACTCAGAAAGGCAAGAAATTTTTGCTTTCCTTTATTTTTATTTTTTTAATTTGTTGCATTCAAAAGGTAGATTTCTTTATTTTCATTTTCTGTGAAGATTAATTAAATCCTTAAGTCTTATTTCATTTTTGTAGGGGATCCAGTTAATTATCACTTAATAAAGCTATCGCTGACATTCAGAGAAATTAAGGATCCTTTGTTTAAGAAATCAATTAAAAATCCATTGTTCTGTCTCTAATATTTTTCTGGGGGAATTTTTTTGCAACCTTCTCTCTAATTTCTCAAAAATTCACACGGAAAATTCTTAAATTATTAAAGATAGTCTTTTGTCCTTAGATGTCTAGTTTCAAGATTTATCCCCAGCGGTTCAAAATGAAGCAGTTCTAGTGAACAAATACATACACACTTATTGTCCTCCCAATGAATGATGGCCGCCCTGTTTTTGTGAGATCTGCGCATGTATCATCGATTAGTCTGGTCAGGCACTTCCGTCTGATTTCATGAAAGGACGCCGCCATCGTGCTAATCGCTTGTTACTTTGCAAAAGAGCATTGTATTTATAAATAATATATATTTATTTATTTATATAAATATTTATTGTTAGCAACTGGTATTGAAATAACTCTAAATAGTCGAGAGAAGTTTTAATTTGGCGTTATCAACATGTCTTTCTCAGTGAAAACAGACTACGTCATCCATTGTGACAGGAAAACATAATTGATCAGCTGCGCAGTTCAAACTTCCGCTGGCCAATTTTCATTTTGAGGACAGTAAAGACTTGTTAATTCGATGAATCTCACTTTCCTGGGGAAAGTAAACTAAAAATTATAGATAGCAGTAATAAAAGCGAATAAATGAATAAAATATTCGTTTTCCAAATTGATATTTGGAAATAAATTGAATTTCGTGTAGGAAGAGTACATTTTCAATGTCTGTGAATTCGTTTCTGTTGATGTGTAATAAATGTTGAAGTCTCATCGATTCCCGTGACTGTGCAACTGGTGTCAAATCTGTTTCACTAACCCGAAAGCTACTTTCATCGGTTTTCGAAACTTCCATTTTCACGGTTTGGGAAATCGGGAAACCGTTGGCGATGGTGGTTCAGACGTCTTTTGTGTTTTGGTGCATTGATGCCTTTTTCAGATCCGAAATTTATGATTCGTTTAATGAACTAAGCCTTGACTAAGAATATTGATTGTAATTTGAACGTCTTTCCATGTTGAAATTTGATCATCTTCAGATAAATCATTAGCGCGACTGAGTTTTAAAATTGTCATCAATCAAAATAATCTAAAGCAGAAGACATGAAAGAAACCAGATTTCAATTAATTGATAAAGCAACTCCATTGTCCCTTCGAAATACTACCACAAACTTCAACCACATTGATAAGTTACCGCTCTTCAGACAGTAAAATATCAATCAAGAAAAATTTCTTTTATAACATTCTTTTAATACAGTATCTGCGTAATCTCAATATTCATTAGTGTTACTCGGGGTATGACTCCGCGTTACATTATAAACTCTCTCTTATAATTCATCTGTAATAATAAATTGTACGAAAATGATATTATACAGTTAACTTGCAAACAGATACTGACTCAGATTATTATTGACCATTATTAAATGGCTACTAATGACAGAGAGGCATGCTTTCATTCCGTTATTTTATTGTAAGAATGAATGAACTGTTTCAGTGGTACCGTTATGGATCATGTGACATGACGTCAAAGTTCTAACAATCTATTGCTATCGACGTTTTAGCAATACATTGAACTGGGAAACGCTTAATTTGCGGTGGTGTTTCTTTTAAAGAAGAAGACAAAGAAAAAAAATAGAAAAAAAAAATACCTGAAGCAGTTTTAAGAGTTCAAGATAGCCCATTGTAGTATTTTTTCTCCCCTTACTTTTGAGAATTTTAGAAAAAGCATCAACACGAAGCAAGCTGTATTTTTTGAACATTTTCAGGTTTTCACTGCCATACTACATTGCAGTTAGTTATTAATTTGACCACTGAAGTTATCGGATTTTCAATAACAAAGTTCTAATTTCGATAGATTTAAGATAAATTACCTATGTTTTATTTTATGTTTTAATTTTAGGGGAAAAATAGTTAATTTCTTATAAACGGTAAACATGAAAAATTGACAGGATCCCTTTTCATTATTGTGAAGACATTCTAGCATTTTGACGATAAAATAAAACGAAAATACAAGCAATTTATATTAATTTTTGTAACAACAGATTAATTAAGTTGGTCTAAGGTATTTGACTCTTTAAATAATGATAAAATACTTTGCTGATTGATATCCATTATCAATTATCTTTTATCCAAAACAAAAAAAAATGATAACTAAAATAAATGCCGTAAGTGTACCTCATATTTGGTTTTTACGAAATAATTTCTTACTGGAAGACAAGAAAAGAACAACTAATATCAAGAACCCACTAATATCAAAACTGATGATAACGCTACGTGTGCACCATTTAAAAAAATGACTGCAAGCAATCCATGCCTTTAGCCTACTTTTCTAGATAAGATCTCTTAATATCGGCCGATCTGTAAGTGATCCTGATAACTTTTCAGCCGGTGAACATATTTTCTTGAAACTTTATTGTATATTTGAGAAAACTCCTTTCTTGAAATGTTTTCCATATGGTTTTGCAAACAAAAAACACGGTGACAAAGGTACCATTTGAAAACACTACAAACCATACAATGAATTTATTAGAAATTAAGGGAAAGTCAAACACTAACGTTAGTCCTTTCAGTAATCTACTTAATTAGCTGTTATCGACAAGAAATGAAAAAGAAAAGAAAAATCAATCGAATTTAGCTAACTATAGTAATTAATCCGATTTAATTAACTTTCAGCAGAAATTACAATTAAAGAATACCAGAAGATTGTTCCTTTAGTTTCTCGACTTTAAAAACAGAAAAATAAAGAAAGCAAAGAAAAAAAAAAGTGAGATTTTTTTTCTTTAAGTAAGAAATTTCTTATTACTCTCCATCAATCATACTGTATGATAGAAATTTATGTCATGTCGTAGAAATGCAAGACGTCATTTGAGAAAGTCAGAAAGATTGTCAGAGCAAGTAAAAAATGACATCAAATTAAACTTATTTAATAAAAAAATAATTCATTGTTCAGTGTAATCTTGATTTCATAATACAGCCAAATATTCCATGGAAGAAAAGACATACAACAAGCAACTACTATATTAAAATAATTAGTAATTAAAAACCTTGGATATCAACTTATGTAATTGGCTAGGTTCGTCTGTATGTAACTCGATATAATTAAGCTATTAAGATAGATTGAATCAATGGTACTCAAATTGGATAAAATATTAGTTCATTTTGTCATTCCATGTCGTTTCCATGAAATTTTAACTGAAATTCTAACAAAACATACGTTCAAAACCAAATAATTTTGTTACCACTGCACCCATTTTAATGAAATTTGGCATACTTACTCAGTTTTTTACGCTGATTTTGAAACTCAAAACCATTTTTGCCGAAGAAGTTTCGTTCACAAGTTAGCGCAGTATTTAGATTATATAGGTGAGTTTTAAATGCCTTTTGGCGTTATGGGTCAAAAATAATAATTATTCCATTCTTACTTTAAGTAAAATTTATTTACAAGGACAAACTTTAGATATGGTTGGTATTTAATTACCAGAGCCTGTTTTTAGTCTTGGATAGTTATGTTTTCTGGAGCACGTCGTGCTTGCGACGTCAAAATCAAAATTATTGACCGAATAATAATAAAATGATTTTTCAGATATTTTTATGCCTGTCGTCCTACAGGCTTTTCTGCTAGTCAATAATAATGTATTACTAAGAAATGAAAACCAACGACTGCATGTGAATAAACAAATCCCGCCTTTGAGTTTGTTAACAGAGGAATCGAGTTCTTATTAGGGATTCGCCCCTGAAGTAAAAAAAAAAATAGTCCGCTAGGGTGAAATTTAGCGGTAATGTCGTTTTAATTTGCATATTAGATAGGCTATCAAATAAATTCCGGCAGTACAGAGAAGTTGATAAGCAGCATTGCAATGATTTTATTGCAATTTACTGTGGCGATTGCACATATCGTTAATTTTAGCTATCCATAGGTTATAATGTCACAGAGTGTGATTTTTTTACAAATTTTATCAAATTGCATATACTGAAGTGTGCAAATAAGCAATAAATGAGAAGCATGTTTCTACGTGCATCCCTTCCCCCATCTCCTTGTTCTAAAGTTCGCATTCTCTGAACAGCGCATCCGACGGCGGAATGCAACTGACTTGAGTGCATGCATCAGTAGCACTGCTGCTTCTTTGATAATAAAGTTTTATAATTAATGCCCAATCAGGAATATATGCAACATGAATTGTCGCTAATCCAAATTAATGCAACACGAGTTACGACCCTCTATGTACCCGAAAATTGTTCAGAAGCTACTTAAAGCAAAAGATGCAAATTAAAGCGAAATTAGCTCCAAATTTCACCCTACAGGGAAATTTCTGAACTAAGTTTCTTTTAGTTGAAAAAGACTCCAGGTGATTGATCCGAAATCTTGAGAGTTACGTAGAGTAATGGTCACTTTATAATCTGCACTTATGGAATAAATTGTTATGGAATAAATTGGAATAAATTGTAGATGTACGTTAATTAAAATGCCAGATAACTCCGATTATATTGTATAAAGTTTCTTAAAGGTTTGATAAGATCGCAAAATTCTTTCATTTGCAAATAATATTTAAAATCGAATTTTAAATTTTTAGTAATTATGAAAAACAATCTTTTTTTGGTTTTGCTTTTTTTGGTCGCAGTTGGAAGAGACTAGAATTGTTTAGAAAGTTCTTTACATTCTTAACAACACTTGCAGTCTCTAAGGAAAAATAGGACCAGTGGAACAGAAAAAAAACGCGTCGTAATATCCTCTCACACGAAGGGACGATGTCTTGAGATATCAGGAAACTCAGAAGAGATTTCAATTGGCAACTTGTAGACAGAAATAGCTTTTAAGGCTTCCAAGTCTAAATGCTTCCATTTTTGAAATCAACACCGTAAAATTAAAAACACTAAACCGGTGTTGTTATTGAAAATACAAACATGAAAGCCATAAGGTTTTAGAGCGCACTTAAAATTTTTTTTTTGGACACTACTTTTGTTTCTTCGTTTGTATTAGATTGAAAAATTGAAGAGAAGACTTATTTTTTTGAAGAGCTTTATGTTAAAGCTATAATGACAGTGTTATAAATACAGCTCTAAATGTTAAAGGAAGAATGTTTTATCTAGTTCTAGAAGAACTATTTCTTACTGAAATTAGGAGTAATGGCTTTTTTTTTGCAATACACCGATTCAATAACTAAGTCAATTTATCTTATTATTTAAAATTTTAGCTTCCTTGAATACATTGTGTAAGAACAGATGGTCGCAAGGTAACTACTGATATGTTTCGTTGAAGTAACGCTTAGTAATCAATGATGTAAGAATGCAAATTCGTAAAGGACAGTAAATAGGCGATGTAGTTGGGCCTTTTTTTCTATTTTTAGTTAGCTGTTTTTTACAAAGAAAGTGACCTGTAAAGATTATTATGTTTGCAGTGCGATGTTTTCTGTGTGTAAAAGTCTGTATCAAAGTTACACTATATAATATTTTTAATACTTGAGGGGTATTTTTAATACTTAAGTATTTTTAATACTTTAATATGAAGTAAACTTTTGTTCCCGGTGGAAACCGGGCGCTTATGATTATTATGAAGCTTAAACAAATCTACAAAGGCCTTTGAGAGCCTGTTTCCTTCCAATATAATGAGAACAGATGTTGTTGATTAGCCACAGTAAAGCTTTATTAAAATTGCATCAAAGGAAAAGCAGAACAAAATTAAATTAAAACTTCCTCAATTTCAGTTTGATTAAACCCAAAATTTTCCGAATCTGTAAGGATTCTAAATTAAAGTATTAAATAAAGTATTTGGCACATGTTTACTACAAAAGTACACGCATGCTTACAATGGCGAACCCAGGAGTAAGGTTTGGAAGGGGCTAAGGATCTTGTAAAAAGTTCCTTCAGATGTAGGCCTATTTAAAAATAAATTGTTTCAAAGATCCCTTTCCAAAAATAATAAGATACAGACATGTCAGTGATTTAATAAAGGTTTTCTTCCTGTTTTTTCTTTATTTCTTTCTTTTTTTTCTTTTTCTTTATTTATTTTTGGGTTGGGGGAGGGGCTTAGCCCCCTTAGCCCAGAACATTCATACGTAAAATACATAACGTTTAATCTTGTTTAATCTAAATTCCTTATAAAACATATGTCACATGTTTATATACATACGTACATACATAGGGAATCATGTTTAATCTAAATTCCTTATAAAGCATATGTCACATGTTTACATACATACATACATACATACATACATACATACATACATACATACATACATACATAGGGAATCATGTTTAATCTAAATTCCTTATAAAGAATATGTCACATGTTTACATACATACATACATACATACATACATACATACATAGGGAATCATGTTTAATCTAAATTCCTTATAAAGCATATGTCACATGTTTACATACATACATACATACATACATACATAGGGAATTATATTTAATATAAATTCCTTGGAAACCATATGGCACATATGTGTATATTTTAAGAAATCGTCGGTTTATATTAATTACTTAATCACTTAAATATTTAGTTTTTACCTTTAATTACTTTTCCACAGATTCCTTGTACGAAATTCCTACTTTATAATAAACAACGCTTTTTTTAACTACTTCTCATTCTAGAAATTTCAGGACAGAAATTCGAGGTATCAACTCAAAAAATCTGAATCTCTCTATGTCTCAAAAGGAATGAAAGAGAAGAATTACTAAGAAATGTAATTATATATCTATATCTAAATTACCACAATGAGATTTTCTTTTTAAATCTGTCATTTTATTTTAAATAAATTATCAAAAATTTGATTGATAACTTTAAAAATGTTTCACTGTTTTTTTGGTAAGCAAGTAAGAATGTATATCACTTTGTTTTTATTTCATCTTGAAATGGAAACTCTTTCGAAAGAATAACTTTCTTTTCAGTTCAATCTTAAAATTCAATTTAAAAGGATAAACGAAAAAAACTGAAGTGTTGAAAAGAAAAATACATTTTGACACAAGCCTAATATTATTCTGCTATTTTTATTTTCAAGAATACCGGTTTATTGTTTTTAATTTTCCGGTGATGATTTCACAAACGGAGACATTTAAAGCCGGAAGCCTTTAAAGCCCATTTCTGTCTACAAGTCGCCAATTGAAATCTCTTCTGGGTTTTCTGATATCAGAACGTCAGGCTTTCGTGTGCAACGACGTAAAGACTTCATTTTTCCACACATAGTGGTTCCATTTCATTTCTGTTGTTATTTCTGAGTGAGCTTTAAGTTAATAAATACAGAAAACTTGGGGTAAATACAAAATAATGAAATTTCTAAATAATAGGTAAAATAATTTGTGAACAGTAAAAATTAAAATACAATAAATTACAACAACAATATTTATTAAATTATAAATATTTAACGAAGGTATAATTTACCGGAGCCCATAAATTTAAAATTAATCTTTTTTTATTTGAGTATTTACTTAGGTATATAAATTTATTCTATCAAAAACAGTAATTATTTTGAAAAATATAGTTCTTCTTTACAATATCCCAATTTTAATTATCATGACAGTTTAATATATTTTAGAATGGTACCTGAAAAGAAATCATTATTTAGTATTTTATTAATGTGAAAATAAAAAATATGGGAGGAAAAGTGAAAAAAAAACATTTCTGTTTTAATTATATAATATATATCGGGAAAGAGAGAGATTTATTAAAACTGATATGTAAGTACTGTATGTAGCTAAAATTTAATAATTTTTTATTACTATGATGATTTTTCATGCAAATATTGAACAATTTCATCAGACTCATAAAGATTAAGATTTTTTGTTTCTTTTTTTATTAAAATAAATAAATGGAGACCTTCTGGGCATCCTGTGACAGCTGGTTTGGATTTACTGTCATCTGTCATTGAGAGAAACCTTAGCGAATCTTGTTAACTTTTTTAAAAGAATTATTGTAAACTATTAAAATACCAAAATGCTTAAAAATTAATAACTCTAAATTATTATTAAAACAAAACTTTGTTATGAAGGGAATGCCGACACACAATTTAAAAGATTAAAAATTTTTATACACTAAAAATACAATTAAAACGACCGCTTTCGCCTATATCACCAGGCTTTGACAAGTTTGGCGAAACCGGTGGTTTTAATTGTATTTTTAGTGTGTAAAAAATTTTTTAATCTTTTAAATTTTAATCTTTTTGCACATATTAAACTTCTATCATCCAAAACTTTGATTAAAGTCCTTTTTCTTGTAAGTATTAACATAATAATAAATAGTAGTTAATATAATATTGTAACGGAATATTTATGATTAACCATATTTACATTATTAACTTGTGGTACAAAAAGCATAGTTCAATATTATAATTTACAATTTAATAATCTGTTTTAATAACCTATCTAAATCTGTTTATTTTTTTCAGTTGACAGATAATTTTTAAAGATACGATAAGCGTTCCTGTACTACGTCGCTTTGACTTTAGGTGCCCAGCCCTAACGATGCTTTTATCTTGCTTCGAACATCAGAATAAAAATACAGCGCTTATGATCTGACGTGACAAGAATAGTAAGTGCGCAATCTTTGCTTAAGCGTGTATCTATCATGGTCATCCTGATTCATAGCGTTTTATTTCTGTCATATTTTTCTTTTTTTATGTATTTAATTTATTTGCCTTTCCTACTGCCCGATAAAGGAAATTAAACACGAGAATTAAATATTACAAAGTAAAGAAAGTTAAAAAAGATTTTTTTAGAATAAAAAAAAAAAAAATAAGAAAAACTAAAACGCTTAAGAAATTATTGTTGTCTTGTAAGAAGAATGGTGGAATTATAAAAAAGATTCAAGTAATAAACCGAGATCTTTGGTTTAATGCATGCTTCAGCGACATTAAATGCCTAAAACAAACTTCAAAATATGACAATTATGTAATACACTAGCAAAATAGCCATTCCTCGGACGGGTTACAATGATATGGATGATATAGAAATTGAACTTGTGAGATCGCTTCGAAACTTTCTCAGTTGATACAAAAATTACGTGATACGTAAAAAGTTATGTTATATTTGAATTTTGTAACGCGAGATCTCTAGATATGAAATTAATATTGAGATCGAAGAATATAAGACTTACCACTCCTTTCTCCCTTCCCACACCCCTACTACTTCAAACCTTCCTCAGTTCTTAAAAACTCATGTAATCATTACAAATCTGTATTTAACCCGAAAACCTTGTAGAAGTATCCTTCATCAATGTTTGCCCATCCCCCTCATGCCCTCCCGTTTACACCCAATAGTTCTTGTTTTTGTCTTCAGGTTTATATGTGGCGTTATTATGCACAATAATACTTTAGTTCCCGTTGTCGCCACCAGGTTAATCTGCGGTGCTAGTATGCACAACAATAATTTAGTTCCAACTGTTGACAACAACATTTTTGTAGTTCCAATTGTCATCTCCAGGTGCATATGTGGCGCTTTCAAGAAAGTTATCCTCGTCATTTACATCCCTTAGGACGCCAATATCGAAAATTCGTCGAATAAATATCTTTTTGCTTTTGACAAAGAACACTCATCTCAAATTTCGTGTTTGTAGCTCAAACCGTTTCCGAGATATGTATAACCTTAAAGAAACTTCACAATATCTGATACTGTAATTGACCATTAAATAAAAAAAAGGTAGAATGGAAATATATATTTTTATAAAACAAATTAAGTGAAATTGTCGTTCTTACAATTCTTAGTGTTAATATTAATTGTAAAATCAATCAGGAAAGATAACAATGGCTCATATTGTTATGTCAGTGGGATCCATGTAATGACACTTTTTCCATAGACTTTAGATCAGGAGTTTTTCCATTGGAAGGAGTTTTTTCCATTGTATGTTACGTAGCGGTGACTTCATCAGATCTCAAATTGTGCTGCCTGTATTCACTTATGTCAACATCGAAATTTTAACGAGGAAAACAGATTTAATGACTCATTAATTGCTCTACTTAAACTTAATAGTTCAAAAGTATATGAACATTCTAGGTACACATCCAGAATTATAATATAGGAATGTAAGGAAAATGGCTTCGTTTATCGAAAAATAGTTTCAAGACATGTTTACGAAGAAACTAACTCTGTCGTTAAACGACGTATGACTGAAATAGAAATCGAATATTTGGACGACTTTATTTCAATCGATTTTGTAAACTTTTTGCTAAAAGAAGTTTTTCAATTTTCATCTCTGAGTATTGCCGTATTGTAAGTTTCCAATTTATTTATAATAGAATCCTTTATTGATCTTTTTGTAAGTTTCCTAGTGAAAACCACATATGAATTTGAAATTGCAGGCGAAAGGCAGCACTGAGTATTACAAAAGGTTACCCATTTCTGCTTTAGATCAATTTTTAAGGTAATATTCAGATAATATACTAATATTTGTAAAAGATTATAGAATTAGATATCCTTGTTTTCAATTTTCAGTTACCAAAAAAAAAATATACAAGAATATTAACAGTGTTGTCGTAAAATGGTATTTCAATTTCAATGTTGCCGCCATTTTGAATAAGTCGAAAGTACGCATTTTTCAAATATAAAGAGGAAGTCTTTTGTACGTAAATACGACTGTCATGTTTCAAGAAGATTCGTTTATTACTTGCTATTAAACTTATTTATAAATAGATACGAGTTCATGATCCTACTTTTCCTTCGGGAAATGTTACATAAAATACAATATAGAAGAAACTAAATTTTTACTTTATAATGGACGAAGCGAAGGTGCCCCCCCCCAAAAAAAAAAGCAGTTAGGAAGCGTTAACTGATTTCTTCGCTAAGGAAATATGAATGTTGAACAAGATTTGCCGATACCCTGCAGGTGACCCTGGGTTACGAACTTTTGTATTAAAAAATCTTGCTTCTGGGAACGCACGACTTATAACATTTCATCTGAAATTTCATTTTCCTCCCTGCTGAATAGTAAGTTCCTTGTCAGAGTTTGGCAATGCAGCCAATTCTTCCAAAGAACCATTTATCTTTACTCCTTTCTTTACTCGTTTTGTTTTAAGACTTCACAAACATACCTATCACATGCTTAAAAACAAGGAGAAAAATAATTACATAAGACATTAAAATTTAAAAAAGAAGAATTAGTTTAACGGTGTTTCGAAAGCAGGTATTTTTGACATTTGATGAATGAAATTCGGTTTTAAGATGTTGAAGAGAGAGTTTCAATTTTCAGACAATTGTAGCACAGCCAAATCAATTGGACAAATAATAATCAGGGGCAAAAAAAACCCAGATCCTCCTTTTATATGGATGATTCCGGTATTTGTGTATAAATTGCGATGTAAACAACATATTTTCCCTACATTACATAGATCATTTTCAATTCCGATTCAAAGGAAGGCTTTAACAGCAAGAAGTAAACAATTAAAGACTTCATTTTTAGCTTAAAGCGAATTTTGTAAACAACTTCAAGATTAATAATTAAAAGTTCTTGTTAGTTTTTTGTTTTGTTTTAATATTCAGTTCATTGAATTTTCAAATGAATGAGATTCACTTTGCTGCCAATCACATAAAAAAAGCAAGCCTCTATTTTTTTTCATTAACTTAGAAATCTCCTTTCCCTCTTCTTTAATTAAATCTATCCGGAAAACAAGACGAAATTGTTTCTTACTACATATATGTTGTCTTTCATTGAATATTGAGCATTTTTTTGTTTTCAGTTTTTTTTTTTTTGTAGATATGTTTTGTATTTTGTTTTTATCGATTGTCTGATAATGATTTTTTTCTTTCTTACAAAAGGTCATGAACTGTAAATGTAAATTAAATGCTTACCATTAAAAACCAATGATCGTCGTTACAACATTTATTCACCCATTACATTCTTTTTTACGCTTTACTTCCATTGTTTTTAATAAAAAGTAATCTTTACTATGTTATTACGTTATGATTTTCTTGAGTAAAACGATATTTCATAAGATGTTTCTTTTTGTTTTTCGTATTAAATTTTATTATTTATACAATGACAAACTTTTAATCCGAAAATTCGGTGAATCTTGAACTTTCAGGATAAAAAAAACACTTGCGGCAACAGTTAGTCTACCATACAGTCGTGCGTTATATCAGGTTTAACCATGGACCCCCTCTCCCGACCCTGCTACTTGATCGATATATTAGAAGTCTACGAACTAATTGATACAATAATTGATCCGAGTGTTCTCCAATCACTCGATCGGAGGTTTAGTTTTTTGCAGTTTACAGGTACTCAGGCTACGGCGTGGGTTTAGTCCTAATTATGAGAACTCTTTATAAAAGAAACTTTTATTCTCGAATTTTCAGTGTTTCTTACTGTTTACTGCATATTTCGCTTTATTACATATTTTATGTTTAGCTTGGACTATTCTTTTCTGCGGAATAAATTGATGATTCCATTACCATCAAATTCAAAACTGATCGGGGACTGGATTGCCATTTAGTTTCATAAGTATTTTATTATTTTAAGAGTCTTTAAATTAACTAAGTTCAAGTTTAGTGCGTTGCTTCGTTAGAATCTACCTTAAATTACAGACATATTAATTCGATCTTTATTCCTCCCATTCCTCAAATTTTAGGGATATCCCGAAATCCTTCGCGAAAATGGCTGAGCTGATTACATTAAAATTGCTCAATGCTTATTTAGAGTCAAATTTAAAATATGAGCATGAATATTTTGACCTGCACTTCTCCACTCTCGATCGTCAAAATGGATCCCTTATCTCAGCTCTACATTCTCAGTCCGCTACACGATGGGTAACTAAGCGTTTTCTTATTCAAATAATTACTGATTTTACAATTGTTTTCATTTCTCTTCTCTTTCCCCTTTTCCGTCGTCTCTCTCCCTGTGCTTAGAAGACTTACACGTGTGCTGATGATTGATATTCCTGCCTTGGGAGTCTTAGTGGCCAAGCGTTCATGTGTTAATAATCAAAATTCCACCTCCTATTCTCCCCCCCCCCCAAAAAAAAAAATCAATGAAAAAATAAATAAATAGAAAGCAGATAAAAAAACGCTTTTGCAATCCTCTTCTTAGAGCCGTCAGCAGTTGAGTTCCCTATGTCTCTCTTCCGCAACTGTTACTTGTGAAAATATGTGCACATTTCTTTACATTACCTAACTTTTACCACAGCATTTAAATAATATTTTAAACCTGATATGAGCATAAAATCTCTTACAGATCAGCGCATAAAATGTTGACATAAAATAAGACTTTCATTGTTGACTGAGCATCTATTTAAAATATTTTTCTTCTTTAATTGTCTGTTTCTATGCGCATCACATTAATAAAATTTCGCAGTGGCAATAAAATATGGTTCATAGTTGATGTACAGTCTTACTTCAAACATGAAAATTTACTGTGGTCTTCATTCTTCCATTCACAAAAAAACCTCTGTAATCTCTTGAAAGAACAGCTGCAATGATTTCTTTGAAATTTGCCATTATGTTTATGTTCAAATTTAAAATGTGACCACTATTCTTTTAATCTACATCCTTCCTGAATCCTAAAATTGCGTGTTGCCATCGCTGCACGTTGACTCACTTCTAAGTGCTAGAGAACTGAAATCATACCTTGTTTACTTTATTTGTTTGCTTGTGTTTTTAAAGAATAGAACTTACTTTCTTTTCTTTCCTTTTTTCTAATAAAAAAAAGAAAGTTCGATTTGTTCGAGACTTAGTCTTTGTTTTCGAAGAGGGAGGTGTGACTTAAGAGAGTCTGTCTTTATTTGGAGGCCTAATAGATTTGCCTTGACCGTTTTCTGAATGATGTTTGGTGCTTTTCTACAAATAACACCGTAAATCCCCGAGCATTACCGGAGGCTATTTTTGTTTCATTGTCCGATCTACATGCGGAGATTTGTCGCTGGCAATCGGATTACAACGCCATCGACCAAAGAGGGAAACCGGGGATATAGAAATCTGGTCGAAAGAGAGAGAAGAAATATTGTCTGTTTTATGATACGAAATCACACTGAAGACAATTTCCTTCGACTTGGTATTCAAGAGACGCAAAAGAAATTGTGAACGATAGCCATGGAGAGCAGCGCCGTCCGTCCGACCAGCCTTCTCCGCGGTTCCACACAAATCAATAGAAATGGAGGAACGGTTGGACTCCTACAGCAAAGTCATTAGATTTGAATTAAGGAATTGTATCTATTAAGAACTGAATCCGATTTGGCCTTCGAGATTTCTATTTTTTTTTTCTTTTCTTTTACTCTATCAATAAGTAATCATTTATCTTAAGGAATCGTTACGTTTTACGAAATAAAAATTTGCTGGATATTTTTTTTTCTCTTAAAATTTAGATATAATTGTGAAAATCAAAACTGGCAGAACATTGTCGAAATTTAAAAGTATTGAAATATTTTATAACAATATCGAAATTTTTAATTTATTTTTCTAACCATTAAATTAATTTCTTCAAATTATATATGTTGAATATTAAGACACTGCTTATAAACAATAAGTTCCTGTAAGAATTCAAAGTCCATTTCCTTAAAAATGTTTTTCTTAATTTATTATTATTATTATTTTAAAATCATCAAAACGGCACAAACGAAAAGCTTGTGCTTATTTTCAAATTAGAATATCTGCTGAATAAAACCAGTATCTACTTTTCCATTTCTTTTAAAAAATGGAAATAAATTCCTATTTGTTATATAAATTGTCTTCAGCCAAATTTTATTAATCATATCAAACTATGCGTAAATTAATGGATTAGCTACAAGGATTAATTTATTATTTAGGTTCTAATGATTTTCTATGGGAGTTTTCTTTTTTACGTTCTAATTAATGATTTTCAATGGGGATTTTTGCCGCCTTTTCGCTTTAATTTCTCGACAAGGATCCATTTAGAAAAGTTTTCAAACACAAAAGTTGGATCTCACTAGTTTTTAAATATTTATATCAAGTTCCAAGAAGAGTCATTTAGCAGTTCAAAAGTTGTTAGATGTGGAAAAACGACATACATACACAACCTCACACGACTAATTGATTTGATAAACCTAACTTTTCTGAAAGTAGGCTAAGTATACTGAGGCTTACAAAGATGTGAACTGAAATGTAAAATGTGAAATGTAAAAGATGTGAACTGAAAAAGTAACAAACTATCTTGAAGATTCGATTAGTTTCCCTTTGGGGGACGGGATATAAGTATTTTATTCCGGGGCGAGAGGACGGGGAAGGGATCACCCTCCAATAATCAAAAAAACAAAGTCGTTTTCAGAATTTCACAGGGTCGGGGGAGGGGAGGTCCCCTTAACCTGTCCTCCAACCAAAAACAAAAACGAAAGTAAGTAAGGCTATTCTAAATAGTTCAAAAAAAATTTTTTTTTGGGGGGGCATAATACAAGCCTACGCCCTTGTTTCCTGTCTCTGCAATTTTTACTGCTTGATTGCAGTGTGTGAAAACCTGTCGAGCAAATATTCCAGATGACGTAAATCCATCATCATTACGGTAAAAAGACAAACCAAAGACGTTTTTATGCATATAGATTCTGAACAAAATAAAATAAGCAATTCAATAAAAAGTAAAAAAAAAAAAAAATAGCTTACAAAGAACATATCACAAAAAGTTAATAGCCACATTCACTGTTTTGAAGAATACAGCTATTCTATTTTTTCTTCTAATTTCTTCTTCTTTTTTTTTGTGAACCTCCTGTCTCTTTGAATTGAACACATCCTTGAGCTTTACACGACTATAGAGACCTAACTACACTTCAAATTTCAAATCACTGTCTCATTCATTCTTGCGGGGTCGCTATTTCCACCATATATCTTACTTCTAGTTAAAAACTTATAACTAAAACTTAAAAACTTATTAGTTTTTAAGTTAGATCCTAGTTAATAATATTCATTGCCATTTCGGGCTACTGTAACTGGATATATTCTTTTTGTATCTTTCTTTCTTACAAAATATTTAGAACGGCATCCAAATATACATGATTGAAAGAATTTTGTTTGTTAGCTATTTTCTAGAAAAGTGAAGTTCCTCAAATCAGTTAATATGTACGTGACTGTCTTCGAAAACGTTTTTGAGCGATTGGATGAACTGTCTCGAAATTTGGCCAGTGCTATTTTAAGACAAAAGACAGTTTATTTTTTAAATATGAAAACTTTTCCTGAGTGAGTCCGTTTCGAGGAATTAGAGCAGAATGTGACAAAATCGATAGAAATGAAACAATGCATTAGAAACAAAACAGAGAAATCTACAATAGATATAATAACAAATTCATAATGATACAATTGACATCATAAGAAGGATAAGACATCATACTGACATCAATATTTCGTCTTTATTACACATTCCGAAGACTTCTACAAACATTTTTAGGTGTAGTATCATTATGAATTTGAAATAAGTTTGACATTTAAAGTTTTAGAAGATTTTAAGTTTTAAACATATGATTTAAGGAGAGATATTTTGAATACAATTCAAGAATCTACGATAAGGAAGAAATTTTCAGGAATGAAGTTAGGACTGATATTTGAAGAAAAAGACATATGAAAGAGCAACATATCTTCGAGCTTTCGAAGTTGAGAGGACGAGAGGTATGAAATAATTAAAAAAAGTTACGAAAAGTGATTACATATAAGAAGGTTAAAACTTTAATTTTGAAGATTTCTAAATAGACATAAAAGAAAAAAGACAATTAAAAAATTAAGAAGGACAATTTATAAAATTTAAAAATAAAAAAAAAAGTTTGGAAATTATAAAATTTGAAAATAAAAATAAAAAATTTGGTTTTTGTAAGTAAACCTAATGAGTGAACGAGATTAATATCACGTTTTATATTGTTGTATTTGTTTAACTTTTTCACTTTTTTTTATTAGCATTCTTGTCTTGTTTTCATTTCAATGATGTTAGGTAAGGGAGCGATGTTCTCCCTCCTAAAAATGTTTGTAGTAGTCCTTAAGAAGTCTTTGGAATGTGTAATAAAGACGAAATATTGATGTCAAAGTTGTAGTAGCTTGTATCATTATGAATTTGTTAAAAGTTTGACATTTAAAGTTTTAGAAGATTCTAACAATAGATATTAATCTCTTCAGTAATGCTTTAAATGCGGGGCTTAAAATGATTACAATTATTTGAATTTATTCAACTTCAGTAATGCTGAGATTATTTCTTTTTCAGAAGATGGAAAATTTGTAGCCTTCTCTTTGCGAATGCAGTAGATCTTTGAATTTATAAATAAATAGTGACTTTTGTATTACTTTGAGATTTTGAGAAATCATAAAAAAGGGGTGGTAAGGTGGAAATATTTTAAGAAATTTAGGCTGCAAGTTATTTCAGGAAATTCTTATAAACAAATAGATCAATTTTGTTTTAATAAATACGATACCATCTTTTGCTTCCATGAACAACGTTCTTAATATTGCCGCCATTTGAAGGATTTTTAGTCTTGTGATTAATAATCAGAAGACTAATATTCCCGTTTTGTCTGTCCGTCCGTATTATTAGCAACAATGATAATAATCACAACAATAATTGCGTCTTTTGCATGCGCAACAATCAAATTTATAATACAGCTCTGCAATAACCACAACAATCACAATAATCGAAACAATTGTGCCTTTTGCATTCACAACAATCACATTTATAATAATAAGGAAATTACAGCAATATCAATTGTATTTTCTTACACGTATCAGAAGACGTTGCGAAGCATTGTGATTGGTTTACTAATCGCTATCCCTACCTTGTTTTCTTAAATGATCTTTTGTCTGTGATGTAGATTCTGACGTCTTAGAGATCTGAAACTTACGAATCAATTTTAAAAGCTTTCATTTTAGAGATCAGTTCGATTTAAAGCAGAAAAAGCGACAATAAGCGATAAATAACAAAAAGAAAATAATAAACATGAAAGAAAAAAATGTTAATAGTTTCTTTCTTTCTTGATTTTGGACGAAGCAATAACTTAAGTTGGAAATTATTATGCCTATTCTCCAAATCCACTTACCATAAAATGATTGTCTCTATTTCACATCATAAAAACCACTGAGCATGGATTTCCCATTTAGAAACAGTGATTTGGTTGTCAGTTAATAGCTGATACTTCAGCTGTAATTGAAATGATTTTAACATCATTATCAAGTTTTCTCTGCAGGGCGATAAACATGCAATAACAATAAATCACAATGTCTTCTAGATAACTTTCCTCGCTTTGAGGGAAAGAATAAAAAGATAGAATCAGTCGTTTGAGGCAATAAAGAATATTTTTGTTTAATTAATGCCTATTTTTCTTCTTAATACTGTAATAAAGATATCAATTCCTCGAACTCGAAATGTAAAAGGGATTTAAGCTGAAATGGAGACAGAGTTTCGATCGTATTTTTCAAGATATTCAGGGGTACTTACAAAGAAGGTACTTTGAATTATGTTTGATTGATAACAGAGAGATTGTTTTTCTTGGAAGGTTATTTCCAGTGATGCAGGTCTTTCGCTATGAAATTCGATAATTTTTTGTTTAATGAAAGGTAAGTTATTTTGAAAAGCCAAATCCAAGGCCTTCTGATATCGGCGTAGCAAAAGATTGTGTTTTCCTCAGAACAATGACTGGTATACCGCAACTTCATATTGTACAGTCAGGTTAGATTTCTGTGGACTATGATTAGAAAACTAACTTCACATAGATGTCTCTTTCTATCATATAATAATCTCTCCTAGTAGGCCTTTGCTGGAATGATGGGTCTTTCAGCGACCAACGACATTAAGTTTGTATGGATTAGACTAAACTCTTGTTTTTTTAATATTTATTTTCAGAAGCATTCAAAATTATTAATTTTTATTCTAGTTTTCAAATAGCAGTGGAGAAAGCGAAAAAGTGTTTGGGAATCTATAATCCTTCTCTTCGACGCTGTTCAAAAAATTCAATCTCCCTTCTGGGGGTCGTCTTCTTCTCGGAGAGGCAAAATCTCCATATGGTGCAGTTGTATCGTTCTTAAAACAAGATAAGCATTGGTTTGAGAGGCACCAGTTTCCCCAGTCATCCGTCTTCTTGATTTCCAAGGTTTAGATCAGTTTTGTGGAGATTATCTACTCAGTATCAATGTTACCACTGAGAGATCCAGTAAAAGGTTTTTCTCTACTTGAACAGTCTATAGATGATGGATGTTCTATAATGCGAACAGAAACAAGTTGAATTTGAACCTGTTCCGATTACATCCATGTAGAAAAATTTGCTCGTTCATCCTAAAAACAAATACAAAAAAAACATGACATACAAATTTTACTCCATTGGAACCAGATACTTAAAATGCCAGGTTTTCTCTTATTATAAACATCTCACCAAATTTAAATGTAAAAAAACTACATTTAATACTACAAGCAAATTTCCGAAAAGATTACGGTACGTCTTTTCTTTCTTAAGCCTAAAATAACAATAATTTGAAGAACAATACTCTTATTATTATTATTATTTTATTATTATTTTATTATTTATTATTATTTTCCTTTCAGCGAATTTGGCCAACTAGGGACCACGTAACTAGCTCAACCTGACAACGTCAGGGTGAGGCTAGTGAAATCAAGAAAGGGGGGGGGACGAGAATTATATCCCATCCACGATAACCCTGAGATAGTAAGTCCCAGGTGGGAAACGGACGAAACACAGAAGAAGAAAGAAACAGCCATGCCACCACCGGAATTCGAACCCGGGTACTGGCGCATCGGCCACAACGGCAGCCCGCCGGTTAAACCGCACGGCCACGCCAGCACGGCTTTATTATTATTTTATTATTTATTATTTCTCTTATTATTACTTTTTTTTTTACCTTGATTCTGTTTTGAAAGATGAGTCAAGATATTAAAATTTAAAAATTAATGAAATGAATTTCTCTATCACATTATTACGGTTTTAAAACAAAGGGAACATTTCCCATTTCATTCATATCTACAAAAATGACAAGATTGTAAAGACCTTAGCTTAAATGTGGAAGGCTTCCGACTTTGAAGTCCTTTTAAACAAACAGAACTTTTTGTAAACAAAAAGAGGTTTTTTTGAAATGAATAGATTCTGTAATGGAATAAAGAAATTTTGGTTTAAATTCCTAAGATTAAAAAAAAAAGGCATGAGGCTAAAATTACAGATACTTTTATTAATCAAAATTATCAATCTTTATGTGAGACACATTAAATTTCCAGCACACAGAGTAATTTTATAATTACACTTAATAGGACTGGTTAATACTAAAAAGAAAGTTCGAAAGAAGTCAGAACTTTCGTTAAAATATTATTTCTTAACATTTCTTTATTTTTTTTATTAAGTCATCAAAACGACAAAAAGCTAAAAGTCTACATTTATTTTTAAAATCTAATATCTACTGAATACAAACAGTATAAATTTTCCTTTCTCTGAAAAATGAAATAAATCCATATTATTTACTTAAATTTACTTTCTTAAATCTAAATGGGTTTAATTTTAATTGTATGAATGCAGGAGCAATGATTACCAAAAGAAATAATGTTCCTTATTTAAGATAATGAAGTATATATTAATAAACTAAGAATAAAACTCCAGTGTTTAGATTCCATTACTTTTTCCCAGGAATTTTTGCCTCCGTCTCGCACTACTTTCTCGACAAGGATCTATGTGGGAAAGATTTCAAATATAAAAGATACATCGTTCCTAGTTCTCAATTATGCATCCCAAGCTTCAAGAAGATTCACCAGTGGTTGAAAAGTTAATAGGCGAGGAAAAACACATACAGACAGACTGATTTATGATTTTCACTTTCTTATTAGAAAGTGAATATTAATATTCTGAAATATTCTAATATACTGAAATCGAAGTTTATATCATAATGGAGTGAAATATCAGAAATCCTTCTAAAACTAAGTACAGAACATCTGATTTTGTGAGTTTTATACTTTATCATCGTTTTACGCCTTTAAATAAAAAACAACTATCATTTAAAACTGAGCAAGGATGAAAAACAGGAAAAAAAAATAAACAATCAAGAAATATGATTTCTTCTTTTTCCTGATCTCAGTAAAAAAGACAATATTTGTACGTCGAAAAATAAAAAAATCCATCAAATCCATCTACCCAGACACATTCTTACAGACGATTTTTCATCAAATTACGGGATTACTAAGTCTTAATTTTTTTTTTAACCTTTTCAGTAGGGCGAGAATAAAAAAGAAACATCATAATCTTCCTGCAATAATGTTTCATCACGGGATTAAAAATAACTGCTTTTACAATGGAATGAGATGGAATCTAAAAATACAGATTTCAATGCTGTCAAATTTCTTTTTTAGCCTACCTTCCTAATACGATTAGAGTCATCAAATCAGTCGGTATGTATGTGTGTCTTCCTCATAACTTTATCTACTGCATGGATCCTCTTGAAACTTGGTAAGAATATTTAAGCACAAGAGATGATCTGACTTTGGTATTTCTGTATTGGTCCTTGTAGAGACATGAATACGAGATGGTGACAAAAATTCACAAAAAAAAAAGTATTTGAAACGTTAAGTAATTTGCGCAAGCTTTCATACGATTAAAATTAATGGGAATTAAACAATTTAAGTGCGAATTTAAGTAATTCCTTTTTCAGATAATGGAAATCTATTTGTATTGGATATTATAAAAAGAAGTAAATGGGGAGTTTTCGTTAATTTTTTTGTTACAAATTAAAAAAAAAGCTAAGAAGAAATACGAAATGTTAAGACACAACATTATCAAATAGGCTTTAAAATAGGCGAAGATTCATTAGGAATTTTTAGTTTATTAAAAAATAAAGCGCAGTTTATAATAGATAAATGTGTCATATATTCTTTGTTGGTTGGGAGAGTTCCAGAATGAAAAAGAAAAGAAGAAATTCGAAGGAACTTAAAGCTTAATATTCTTAAAATGTTATTTCTTAAAAAGAAATTCTTTCTTCTTTTCTTTTTAAAAATTTGAAAACGAAAAGCCTAAATTTATATAGGGTGATTGAAAATTCCATGTATAAACATTAAAGTTAGGCCAGGAATAACAAAACAAACTGTAATCATAGTGGAACGTATGTCCGCAAACACCACCCGAATGTGCTAGAGGGCGCTGTTTGGCAGCACATTAATTGGGCATGTGAGTCATCGTCATTTGAGACGTTAACCTTACGAGTAGGATGTATCGGTTCCTAAAATTGAGCGGACACGTATACATCTAAACCAATGGCACAGCGAACGGAAACGGACGAGCCCCTGTATAATTGTATCGTGAACGAGGGCCCAAGAGACGAGGGCTCAATCATCAAACGTTTGCGCGTTTCGACCAGAGATTGTGTGAAACTGGATCATCCGACGGAAACAGGCAGGATTGTGTACACCTTACTGTCATATTGTAAGCATAGAGCTAATAAACATGTTGTCTACCTTATTAGTTGCCTTCTAGCACATTTGGTTGGCGTTTATGGACATACGTTCCACTATGAATACGGTTTGTTTTTATGTTGCTGACCTAACTTTAAAGTTTGTGTAGGGAATTTCGAATCACCCTGTATTCAAATTATAAAACAAACTGAATCAGGGAAAAAAAATAAATCCACATTATTTACTTATGTTATATAAATCGGATTAATTGTGATCGTCACTTGGAATGGATTAAGGATCGAATATTCATTATTTAAGATAATGAGATATTAATAGAAATAGTACAAAAATCCATTGTTTATATTCCAATGATTTTTGTCCATTTGGAAAAGATGTCAAATATAAAAATTATGATAGGTAGTCTATGGTCCTTAAATATGCATACAAATTTCAAAAACAATCATCCAGCGGTTCTTAATTTATTAAAAGGACATGATTGATTTGGTTAGGATAAAAATAATATATAAAATTAATGTTTTTTTTTATCCTATTTTTACAATAAAATTAAGACTTTTTACAAAAAGTTAGAAAATAACTTTAAAAATTATTTTAGCGTGAAAAATATTAACATTAAACTTTAGAATGATTTATTTCTAATATACGATTTTTTTCCCCTAGAAAAAAGATTTAGAAATCTAAGTTCAGTTTTCATCTTCTGATTAGCTGTAAGTAGTTACAATATTTAACGGATGGTGGAGCCACTGCTGATTATGTAAATCTTTGAGAAAAGTTTTGAAGCGAAGTAATTATTTGTTTCCTCTTTCAATATTGATTTACATTCCGCTTACTTTACTCTTCTCGAAGCAAAACCTGGAAGATCTTAAAGGTTAGACCTTCCTTTACCTAATTTTTATTGATTGTCGACTCTTAGGCTTGCTTTAAACTGGAACTGAAAGGCACATCGAATTCATTAGAATTGCCAGATAAAATATAAACAATAAAAAAGATAAATAGAATTTAGAGAAATTAAGGAAAAACTAATATATTAATTTTAATTTCGACTAAATTAAAAATAGAGTTTAAAAAAAAATGAAATAAATATTGAAATACCAAAAATACTTGGACAGTGGTTTTTTTTTGGAAGTATGGAGGATTTTTTTTTATTTTTTGTAGATTTGGTCCAACATTTCCAATAATATGTATCGTGAGGTAAAATGGACTATAAAGAAAATGTTTTAGAATGCATTTTAAATAGAGATAATTTCTGTCTGAGATTGAAACAAAATTTATATCCTAAAGAAGAGATTATAAGTTTGCGAGAATGTGAATGTTGTTAGACGGAAGATCTAAAGTTTTTGAGAATTGAAGTGCAAAAATTATGTAGAATAACTGCGAAAATCAAAAACAGGTTAAATTATAGAGTTTGTTGCTGCTGCTGTAATAAATCCCATCTGTTATTATAGATGACGGCTGTAATAAATCACTGCTAATTATTAAAAAAAAGGCTAATAAAAAAAAACCCTCTTATTTTCTAATTGGAAATGATTCTTACAGTACTCAGTTTGAAAAGTCTTATTTGTGGCGTCCAATTCGTAAAGTACGAAGCAAGGACAGTGGTATTCAATCCCTACAAGAGTCTACATTATTCTTCTTACGCTCCTGCATCGTTGCTCGTTACGATTCTCCACTATTTTTCTTTACAAATCAATTCATATATGGTCAGTTTTGACTGCAAAGCCTTCTATTCCATGTGAATATTTTCCTTCTCTGTTTGTCTGTTAGTAGCTATCATGCTAAAACAACTGAAGTGATTTCCATAAAATTGATACCTAAGAAGTTAGTTATTTTCTAATCTTAAAACGTTTCTTTTGATCTCCACTTTTACCATCCCTCAAAAATGACCTGACATTCCTCCCTAAAATGGCTGGGCTGAATTCTTTAAATTTGGTATCATGTTTATTTATTGTCCAATAAAATACGTGCGCGATTATTTGGTCTCCATCATTCTGTAAGTCCTGCAAGCTCAGTCCTATTGTGTGAATGATATCTGAGGGTGTCCTTGAATATATTTCTTAATCTTTATTCTCAAAAAGTGCAGTAATTGAAATTAAGCATGAAAAGAGATTTAACGTGCCTGAATTAATCAAAGAAATGGGTAAAAAACGAAGGCACAACGCTAAAAGAAAGGAATTCGCACCCTGAGCTGTCACCAATAAACAAATCAACAAAAATACAAAATACAAATTTTGTTTATTTTTGGTTAGGATTTCTTCGGGGGGGGGTCCCCTCTCTTTGGAGCGAGACCCGGAATCTTAACCTCTCGCACCTTCTGAGTCTGTCATCGGTGGAGTTTGGCTAACTGATGAGTCCTAAAAAGGACGAAACGGCCCGTTCCAGTCTTTTCCCGGTGACAGCTCAGGGCGCGAATTCCTTTCTTTTAGCGTTGTGCCTTCGTTTTCTACCCATTTCTTTGAAATTAGGCATCTTTATATCAATCTTATTTGATTTCTTTAAATTACAAGAGCTACTAAAATGATTAATGGTTTTATTAAGCTTCTTTTTAGCGTAGAATATTTCTTATGAGACAAATAAAATAAACACACGTTCATTACTTAAAGTAACTGAATAGAAAAGTTTTTGTTCTATAGGAATTTCGTTATTCAGAAAATCAATACAAGACTAGAAAGTGAGGGAGTTTATTCGCAAGCTTTTAATGATTACTATTCACATGGTTTCTGAAGGCTTTTAAAAATAGTTGAAGAGTAATTATTGCTGAACAAATAGTTGACTTAGATTAGTGCAGATTTTGAAAATTTAAAAGGCCTCGATAAGATGAAAACGGATTATAGTTAAATATCTTAGATGGTTAACAATGACATTGATATTAACTTTTTTTTTAGATCATGGTAACAATAATTTTTAATTATGGCTGTTCATGTGATGTAACAACCTAATAAAGTAGATCAGGTGTCAATATTAGCCATCTAAAAATCTGAGTCAGAATATAGAACTTCATTGGAATTTTTGCAGGTTCTTAAAGCGTCTTCGGTTCTTTTTCCTTGCTATTCAATATTTTAGACCAAAAGTGCATGGATTCTGAAGCAGGAAGGAAATTTGCTGGCCATTTACATGACATTTTCAGATCTCTCAAGAGATCTTTACTACCGAAAGTGAAAGTTAATAAGATCTTTGTTAATCTAGTTCTAAGTGGGCTATTAGTTTTGTTTTTTTATCTTGCTGTTAGCAAAGAATACGAAAATTCATTTCAATGAGTTATAATGTGCTGAATTAAAAAAAAATGTAAATCCTTTTAATTGCGTCGTGATAAAATTATTTCGAGACAGGCTTTATTTTCTCTGAGCACAAAAGAATATTCTTCACTATCTGATCTTAAAAGAAAGGCATTGATATCCATTTTCGCTTAATCGCACTTGGGTCACTGCTTAATGTCTTTTAAGTCGAAAATCTCTTTCCTGTCGCACAGCAAAATTCTTCCGAATTCCGAGGATTTGTCGGGCTTTTATCGACGTAAATTAAATAACGGATAAAAGCGTCTTTTCATTCCGGACGATGGTGGCTTTCATCATCTATCCTCAGCTAATGTCTGCGGCAGAGGCTCACGGAGCAAAAGGTCGCCGAGTCCACAACTTCGTGGAATTACTTGAAATGAGTCAGCGCTAACTGCAATATCTGTTGTGCTGCTCTGATGGGTCATGCTCCTCAAGAATGGATTTATTTTTATTAAAAGTGCAGCAACATTATTGATTCCTTAAAGACGGTATTAACGTCTGTTCAGACAAGCGGCTTATAAAGGTTTTCGATCTCACTTTTAAATTGGGATTCCACAGAAGAGAAGCAACATGCCGAAAAGGTTGAAAGGTCTTCGGAAACGATGATTAAAAGTGTGTTCTTGGATGTTCTTGTCTGAGCTTTGAAATCGTAGTACTTCTCATTTTTCTTGTTTGTTGTTTAGTTGTCCGCAAAAGTACGTCACGCTAAAATAACTGGACGGATTTTCTTAAATTTGATGCATTGAGTATTTAGGATCCTATTGAAAATTTTTGGTTTTACTTTCTTCGAAATCCACGCTCAAACGACTGGACTTATTTCTTTAAAATTTGCTTTGATTCTTATTAATGGTCTAACTTAAAAATGAGGGTGATTATTTTCCAGTCCTAAAAGTTGATTCCTCCCCCCCCCCAATGGCTATATGTTCAGTCCATAGTTTGAAACGTTTTATACGTACTCGTATCTAAAATTAATAAGATTCAGTGCTCCTATTTTAAATAAAACTTGACTATTTACTTCAACTTCCAAAAGTGTAACGGTCTAAATCAGCGGTTCCCAATCTATTTTCACTTGTGATCTCCTTGACAGCCTATTTTCATAAATGTATCCAAAATATTATGCTTGTAATTAATGTAGTTGCGGTTATGTCAGTTTTATAGGTTGTAAATGAAAATAAATGGGTCAATAATGGGATTTAAATAATGAGTTGAACAAACAATGTGTACATTTATATATTTACATTTTTGTCAAACACAGTTTAGGGAGGGATAACGAGGGCTTTTCTCATGGTCAAATAACGAAAAAAAATCACACCATCCTCACCGCAGAGTTGATTATTTTGACAACTTTTACTTTGTTTTTGTCTTCAACTGTTAGCATGTGTGCCTTTTTCCGCCATTATTCAATTTTTTTCGAGTATCCCCGAACGTCCTTCCTCGCATCCCAAGTTGGAACCGCTATTCTAAATGACTACAGAATTTCTGCTGCCTATGCTTTATACCAGCATTAATGATATCGTGACACTAGTATTTCTAGACGGGACAGAACTGAACTCAAACATTTTCCGATCAAAGATGATCCAAAAGGGTTTTTAGATAGAATGAGTAAATATCTATCTGAATAATGTAATATCTATCTGAAACAAAGAAACTATTGTAAGTCCCAGAGGAAAATACGTAATCTGATTAAATTAATAGTGATACTACGTTGAAAGCGTTATTTAAGATCATCGGAAGCGCAGTGATGCCTGGTGACTGCTCCTGGCTGATGATCGCTAAAGAGTGTGAAACAGCTGTTCCAGGAGTGTCACTTGGTAAACAATTTGGTCTCACCCGTTGTTGCGTTGTTTAAGAGTTTATCTTTGGAAACCTAGCTTAAATTTAAAAAAAGAATTTTCACTATTTAGTGAAAGCAGTGGAGATACCATAATGTATCGTTATGAAATGAACTTTTCTGTAAGGCAGCTACGTAACAATGGCTTCACTAATATAACATCTGCATTTACTATTTTCTGTAATATCTTTTTTTCATTAATAAAAAGTTTTATCGTATTTCTGTTAAGGGCACGATTTTGGTTTTCTATTCATAATTTATGCATTCATATGTGTTTAACAAAATAACTTTATTATTATTATTATTGTTATTATTATCATCATTATTTTCTTTTCTCATTTAAATCTAATGGATAACATGAATGCACGGACAGTTGTCAAGTGCATCCAAGTTATTCCAAACTAAGGAATCTCCGGACAATGTGACACGAGTGTAAAATTACAGATTTCTGCATTTCCTTTGCCACATGTCTTGTGAGAAAAAACTATAAAAAAAATGAAAAAAGTGACACCATGTACATTATATCAAAGATTTCCAGAGTAGATACTTTATAAATTACAACTCAGCGCATAATATGATAATTAAAAAAAGCAGCAATTCAAAATACACTGGACAGGATAACAACAAATACTAAAAACTAAGAAAAATAGGAAGAGAAAATAGCAAACTTCAAAGAAATTTGAAGGATCAATGAATACCCGGAACCTTTCATTAACAAATGTTTCCCAGAATTCATAAGGAAAATAAAAGAGAAAGACAAAGAAAACAAAGGAATAAAACCTAAATTATCATACAATAAAATTATAAAATTACCAAATGGTGCTAAAATTAACAAAAGAATGAAAGAAATATGTTTTAACAATGACATTAGATAATATATAGAAAAGGGAAAAACATTAAATCCCTATTAAATAAGAAAGAAGAAGAAGAAGAAAATTATGGGAACGATACAATATATAAACTGAAATATCGAACATGCGGAAAGATATATTTTGGGAACACGGGAAGAATGTTAAAGGAACGGATAAATGAGCACATAGCGGCATATCGAAACAACCATCCAAAAACATCAGATTGGGCCGAACATTGTCTATTAGAAGATCATAACCCGGATCCAGAAGTTCGTATACTTTTTAAAATCAGAGACAAGCATAGTAGATACGTTATTGAAGCATGTGTCATTAAAGCTTTTAAATGTATCAACAAAGATAAAGGATAGGTGGTTAATGCAAACACGTTATCTTGTTTCCAAGATATAATTAGAGGACAAGAGGATAAATTTCAATAAATAGATCAAGAATTGGAGAATAACAAGATTAGGACCTCATAAAAGACTATTATTCTAAATAACGTATCACAAAATGTTTAATATAATTGAATTATGTTACAAATATTTAATATAAAATTAATTACATAATTATACTATATATATATTAAGAACCTGTTGATAGGAATTTGTCATTCCTAACATGACTGTATCTTTAGTATTTAGATCGAAATTAATAAAAAAAAATATTATTTCTTAAATTTATCTATCAAATAAGATACTACTTACATACTTTAAAATGTAGAAAATATTATGACTAGGATTTCTTTGGAAGCTTGAAGCGCGTTTGTTTATATATGATGACGATTATTATTATTTTTGCGTTATATTTGATTGATAGTGAAGTTAGCTCCTGACTTAAAACAAGACCCCATATAGCCAAGCATTTTCGAGTTGAATCCGATGACGAACGTGGTCATAAGCATTAGCCAGGCAGACTTTCAAGTCACCGTAGATGACTACAGTGTACCATTTAAGTACGGTATGCACTTTTAACATTATACTACCAAACTTTAAATTTGGATATTTGTGTGACTTATGAATGCGTACTTATAAGACTTCAACTTATGACGCTTTCATCGGAAGATAACCCTGTCGTAAGTCGCGGACTATCTATTTAGTCTTATTAGTTAATATTAACTAAAATTATTTCTTTTCTTCTGTTTGCTCCCATAGTTTAAGTCTAAAAATAACAAAGCTTTTTTTTCTTCTTGTGTGTGTGTGTGTGTGTGTGTTTGTTGTTTACCAATTTTCTATGTTCATCGAAGCATCTTTTATTTGTATTTATGTACATATTTATATAATCCATCGAATTAAGTATTCATCGTGGTAAAGGTGGAATTGATGAATGGAAGGAACATAAACACGATTGGTAAACACTGTCCCTGGGAGATTTAACCGTTCTGAAGACAAACAGAAGCATTCACGTGAAACAATCTATCGGTGGCCACTTCGCAAACAAAGTCAATTAACACAATCCATAAGCAGTTCTGTGCATCGAACCAACAGACCAGAAAATTTAGAAGTTCACCTTCTTCTCGGTAGAGGATGGCGTGCGGTATTTTGAAAACTTTGTCTCCAAAGTGGAAGCACAATTATGATTTTGAGAATATTACTAGCAAAAGAGCTTTAAAAAAACTTGCTGCATTTGTAAATTCTCAGTAATAGAAAATTTGACCGTCGAATACTATCTATAATTCTTTTTTTTATGACTTAAATATCAATTATATACTTTAAGAAGATAAGGAATTAGATTAGACTTGTGTAAAAATTTAATTAGAGGGCGCAGGTTCGAAGTCAATCATTTATCTACCTATTACTGTTTTTTGACAATACAGTTTTAAAATAAGTAAAAATTATTTATTGTAATATTATTTATAAGTAAAAATTGGCGTGGCAAGTTTATATAGTGTAAGACTACGAGCAAATTAATGTTATTAAACAAAAGAAAAAGCAAAAAGTTATTCATTCATTTCAGTTGCCTTTTTTATTTTAGCTCGTGGTAAAGGAATTAGATCTATTGTTAATTGGCCCGAATTCGATAGAGATATTCATTGTAAGAATCGACTATAAAAGGTTCAGCTTATAGAAAATGGTTTTGACCTCTGTTGACGAATGGACAAACAGTTTTGGCCCTTAGTTCCTTATCTTATGCCGAAACCAATAGCATCACTCCTTGTACACATGATACACCTTTCTCTAAAAACTTAGTGGAATATAGTTACCCAGTTTTTCAATTGCATCTATTGTTGCTATTTAAGGACAACGAATTAGACTACTTCTAGTAGGCACAGCTTTTGAGTTACCCAGATTACAAATCGACGAACATGCGAATTTTGACTAAATTTTCAAGCTTGTCTTGTTATAACACTTTTTTTTTCATATTAAGAGCTTTTACAGAAGCCAAGATCAAACCTAAAATATCGAGTCAAATAATAAAGAAGGCCGAAAGAACGTAGAGCCTACATTCCTTAAAATGCTGTTTCTTAACCCTTTTCTTTCTTTTTTGTCTAAAAACGATAAAAAACGATGTCTATTTTTACTTTCAATTTACAATATCTACTGATTACAAACAGTACAAAATTTCCACTTTTCTGAAAAAAAATTAAATAAAATATTAATTGTCTAGGATTAACGGTATCAAGCCATGTGCAGTGGATTAAGGATTTAATATTCATTGTTTTAATATTCAGAATAGGAAAGAAATCCATTGTAAAGATTTCATTGCTTTTCTACGGGGATTTTTGTCCCATTTTTCTGCTAATTTTTCGAGAAGGATCCATTTGGAAAAGATTTCAAGATCACAGAGTTACATCGTCCCTAGTTCTGGAATTGCGCACCAAGTTTCAAGAAGATCCATCCATCGTTTCAAAAGTTATTAGGAGAGGAAGGACATACACAGACTGACTTATTAGAGGAGTCTCAGTTCCCTATTGAAAACGAGGCAAATAATAATGATAACGGCCATCTTAAATTACTGTATCGATCGTATCTGTCTTCAAGTTGTAAAAATCTAAGAAATTTCCACAGTTAAACATTCAAAATCATTCTTAGAAAAGATTAGAGCTTTTTTTTTTCATATTTCAAGCCACATTCTCCAGGATATATTATCCTTTATTCAAGCAAGTACACTACAGTAAAGCCATACTCTGGCATCCTAAATTTGGCGTGTTCATTCAAGGATGTTATCATTGGTATTAGTATTATTATGTGAATCTTACATAGGCTTAGTTTCTCTTGGAGCCTTATCAATTACACGAGTCTCACTGCAAGAATTCTCTGTTGGTAAAAACTAGGCATGGATAACAAAATAATATTTTTCCTTTTGGAGAAATTTCAGTTGTTTTCTTTCTTATCCGGATACTTTAAAGCTGTCATTTACAATAACTAGATTCCTACAAATAGGATCTATTTTTAACTACTTTGAGTGTTTTGTTTGAAAATAGAGTTAATTCATCTGACGTCTCTGCTCCGACGACCGCCAATAAAGGCCATGCGATATGAAAGTATCCGGAAGGACCACACCCCTTTAACAAAAATTGAATGAAAAGCCCATAAATACACACACACACATATATATATGTAATATAGATAGGTAGATAAATACAAATAATGAATAAATTCAGATTAACAACTTTTATTGAAACTGAAAAGAAACAAGGTAGGGATAGCGATTAGTAATCCAATCACAATGCTTCGCAACGTCTTCTGATACGTAATTTATATTGAATTATTGCCTTACTTTCCTTATTATTATAAATGTGATTGTTGCGAATGCAAAAGGCACAATTGTTGCGATTGTTGTGATTGTCGTCCTTAATGATAATTTAATGAGATTTTAATGATACTTGTCCACGGACAAACGGACAAAGCGGAATTATAAGGCTTCCTATCAGAAGCCTAAAACACTTGTGTTGAATTTTGCTTTTATGATGATTCACATGAAAGAATGTGTGATTATTTTGGTATCCAGTGTAACTTGTGTTAACAGTAACTTTCAGACGGCAAACCTATAATAAAAGTAAGGGAAACACAGAATATAATTTTCGTTAGTTACTAAAGATGGCAGTATTAGTTATTATTAAAAAATTATTAAGTGTTTAACACAAAATGACTTTCTATGAAAATTGTTAAGATGCAAATGTGGTTTCATTCCTCATGATCAAAATAGTTGATTTATTCAGTCAAAATTAGATTTGTCGATGACATTTGTGAAACCGAAGAATGAATTTATATTAATATTCAAACTGCAGGATTAGAGGGTGTTTTATGAATAGAACATGTATGATTACACAACGAATAACCCTAATTGTGGCCAGCGAAATTATATTAAGCGTTGTAATATTCTTGTAAAAGCTTTTGAAGGGATTTGCGAGTATAGCAAACAGAATTACAGCTTCCTATGAAAATACTGACCAGGTTGTCATCGCTTAATGGGACTGAACATGCAGCAGTGGGGTAAGAATATTTGTACGCAATATAATCGTGCTCATATTTTAAGTTAGACGTAAGCGTCATAACCAAACTTTGAAGAAACATTTCATTCGTTTAAGCGAGAAATTCAAGGGAGGAATTTAGGAATTTTTTTTGAGGAATGGGAACGATGTGTATCAAAATAAATGGATCTGTGTTATAAATTGGATTAAGCTACCTAACAAATTGCATGGAAATCCGTTCAGCCATTTTACAGTGATGCACATATAATCAGACAAGCGGACAAACTAGGAGAAAATGGACTAGGTGAGACGTTCAGTTAATTAAACAAGAAAGCAAGTGTATGTGAATATGTTTTCTGTGATTCAGAAAATGAAAACAAAAACAAAAATGTAAAGAATAGAGTCTATTTATTTTCAAGTCATGTAAACAAAAGAACAGTTTTATCTGCCGAATATAAACATTTTCTTGAATTTTCTTTTATAAATTAAAGTAAGTTTTCATTACTTAGTTACTTAAATCAATTTATTTTAAATACATCAAAGCATGTGTAAACGACAGGATTGCTAAATAGATTGATATGAATTGATAGGAATTATTTCGTTTCTAATGGTTTTCTTCAGGGAATTTTCTTACCATATGAACAAATTTTCTCACGTGGTATCCTTCTGAGAAAATGAATGATAAATATGAAAGACACGCGGACATTGAGATAAAAAAATTAAGAGGAAAAAAAAAGTAGATGTACGGATTCGAACCGACAACCTTCAGTATATGAGTCTGAAACCTTAACCGTCAAGCTGTAGCTGAATATCTCGAGCATGGGGAACAAGGGGGGGTGGGCGTTGGCCCCTGAAAATACCCTATTCCTATGTTGTTTGGGTCTCTGAACATGATGGTGAAGTCCGTTTGTCGATCCGACCTTCCGTTCGGGAGTTGTTAGGGTTGGGCAGATACGGACGGACGGACAATACAATTGATTTTGGTCGCTATCACAATGGCTCCCAAATCGATAAATCAATAATCAAATCAATAAAAATGTATAGGCCTTTTTCCGAGGGATTTTCCGAATCTCATTTTACTGTAGAAAATAGGCTTAAAAACAATGAAAACAAAAAAGAATATTTTAAGCAAAATCTGTGAAGTTGTCTGAAATAAAGTGGCCAATGTTGGAGATTTGTGACAAAAATTTCGAATTCTGATTTCCCCTCAGAAAAAGTTCTTGGTAAATTCGGAGCGGATGGGATTTCATTTGCGGAACGCACCCCCACTGCGGTGCCAGATGGCGAAAGGGTTTCTGGAAGGGGCAGGGTCACTAGTAAAAGGATCAAAAGGTTTCTCGTAAAGATCACGTGACGCCAGACAGGAAGCCTCACGTTGTCGCAGAACGACCAACACTTGTACGTGTCGCAGATCGATGAATTTTAGTTGGCAAAGTTAATTAGCTGCACTTGACGAACTTTTTCAGTATTTAATGAATATTTCGCCATTGATAAGTGTTCGGGAAAGCAAATCAAAGAAGACGTTTTTAAATTGAATTACACAATCGCAACGATGTCTGCTTGGAGCATAGGAGTAAGTCCTAATTAATTTATATTAATCTTCAGTCTGTTGAAGCTTCTTTTCGATTTAAATATTTGATCACGGTAAAATATTTTTGGAGTCATGTGTAAATGGACTGCTTTGAAGTTCTTGACTAAATCTAGTTATCATCTGTCAGCATTTTTCTTTTGGGCAAGATTATGAATTTAAGAATTAATTATGCTGTCACCTTTCAATTCTACGTGTTTTAAATTACGTTCTTTAATATAGTGACAAAATGACAAACAATCAGAAACCTAATAACTTAGGAACACTTTGTAAGCCTTAAATTTCATCAGATTTTTGTCTTTGCTATTACTTCGATAGACCTATATTTTTTTATTTTAGATTTTTATTTATTTTACTATATTTATTGAAAAATCAGTTTTTTTGTTTGGAGTTAATTCTTTCTGAAGAAGAGCAGCTGTAAAATTTATGTATTCGTAGATAAATAAACTACTTCTGTCTTTTTTTAAAGGAGCTTTAGCTTCATTTTGTTTCATCTAATATTCATTCATTATATTTTACATAGTTTAAACAATGTTACATTAATTTAAACAATGTTGTTTCAATTTCCTCCAGACCGATTCAGAATTCTATCCTTAAATATTATCTTAGAATATGTTTTAATTTTTTTTTCTTTTTTTTAATATGATACTTTTAAGACAAGGTCATTTTTGTCAAATATTTATCGTTAGGTTAGAATTTATTTTTCACAAAAAAATTATACTATTACTATTTGTCCAAAAAAAATATCAACTCTTCAAACATTTTTAGGAGGTTAAGTACCATGACTAAATATTTTCTTAAGAAGTCTGATGCTGTGTTTTATATATTTGTTCAAATTGACCATTCCGTCACACGTTACTCAAAAATAGACAAATCTTATATTAGGAAAATGAAAACGCACATTTCGAGGAAAAAAATCCTGGGAAATAGGGACGTTAGGATTATTTTTACATTTTGATACAGTATAAGGATTGAAACAAAAGTAGAAGACCAGCATCGATCCTGGAATGGGGAGGAGAGTAGAAAATTCTTCTCTGATTATTATCTCTGAGAACGAATCTAGGATTAACCCAGCCTTCTGTCAAAAAGTAGGTTGCGTTATGTGAGTCTCGACCTTGGACCTTTATTATGATCCTCTTGGCTGTATTTTGAGCCTACAACTAAATTCCACACAGGGCTGCAGTTACTAGAACTCCTATTGCTGTATCATCTATGCAACTATTGCATTTTCTCATAAACTGCAGTTTGTAGAAAATAAAATAAGAAAAGATAACGATTAAATTTTAGTATTGTCAATTAAGTTTTTTTCTAAATCCTTCAGGAGAAAATAATGTCTTATTAGATCCTGTTATTCATAGAAATCTTTCTGGCAGAAAGCAATTAAGAGTTGCTGATGTACAGAGAACGAATTCAGTTACGAATATGTCTCAATGTGCCATTGATTGTATATTAATAGTAGATGATGATGAATTCACATTCAATTGACTCCAATAAATGCAACTGATCTCTAATCGCGGGAAATCACGAAATCTATTGATTTTTTTTCCCATCTGGACGGTTGCATTTCTCAACATAAAATAGTAACAGTGTAATTCGTAATACAAATGAACTTAACGATTGCTGTGTAATTAATCAGTTGTAGAATTTATTCATCTATCAAACTTTCGTAATGAGGTGAGGCATTGAAATTAAATTCAAAGAGATCAACAGAATGACTTTTTAATCGAAGGCTCAATTAGATGTGAAAGCGTTTCTAATGTAAAAGACCAAATAATCGCCAGTATTGCTCTATTGGTTTTAATTTCTTTTTGAGATGCTACTGTATTTTTTTTTTAATATAATTGTTTAGTTTTTAGAAGGGAAGTAATGCCTTGTTAAATATGCAATTATTTTTTGAATGGATAATATTCTGCGAATACTTTTGTACTCGAATAACTAAACCTTACGCTCCGTTACTTTTATCAGTAACAAATACAAAATATACAAAAAACAGAGCATGTAAGTTGCTATGCCAATTTCCGAATGAACAACTTAAAAGAAAATTATTACTTTGCCATCAGATGATTTTTGATCCAGAACTTGTTACCTTCTAATTTAATTTTTATCATAATTAATCGTATTTTCCTTATAAACACCTAGACTGTTCTGAAAAAATTACAGCTTTATAGAATGAAATTATTTGAGTTATTATGATTATAGATAGCATCACAATGAAAGAACAGCTTTTGTCTCTGGTCATTATCTAATTTTTTAGCTCGAATCTGAATGGTATATTGATCAACATACACCTACATCTTTTCAAAATTTCGGCTTCTAGAGTGAAAAGATTTGAGTGATGACAGACCGTCGGACAGACGAACATAATATGTATGTAGTCTAAATACTTTTTTTTGTTCTAAGCCTTCTCTTCTACATTAAGTGGTATTACAAACATTCTGTCAAATTATAATACTTGTGCTATATTTTGTTTTTGTTCTTTTGCATCTCGCAGCAGTCTGCTATCCGAGAAGAATGTAATAACTATTGGTAGGGCGACGCCATGTTTGCATAGATGAAGGCGCTTGGATCACTCGAATACTTTAGATGAATCAGAAACTATGAAACATGTTTCATTTAGAAACTTTTCATATCTTTGACTATTTTAGATAGAAAAAGATAATATCTGAAATAGATAGGAAAAGATAGTATCTGAAATAGATGTGCAAATGTATTTCATGTATTTCTCTTGGGAAGTAGCTAAAATCATTCTGAAAGTAACTTTCCCAATCCCTGATTTTTGGACTATTGAAACATTGCAGCATTGAACACCAACAACTTACTGAAATTTTAATTAATAGTTGAATTGGTTAAAGCTAATGAAAAACATAAAACTTTAATGAATGAATTGTAAAAAAAAAAAAAAAAAACACGCATATTGGTTTTTTACTTAGATGGTAGTGCTGATATGGGCGCCCTTAGCTTCATAGATAATAATTTGCTGGAAGGGGAGTCGGATTCTATTCTTGATAGAAATCGGGACTTTTCGTGGGTTATTTCAATTCGTACAAAAATTGAAATAACCCTAGAAAAATCGTTTTTCCTTATTTTCAAGTATTTAAAAGTGAAAGCTGAAATTTGCAGAAAGAGTATTGCAGCTAAGAAATAGAATTTTTAGCATCTCAAAATGCAATTAACATAGAAGAAGTCCTGTATTACCACCAATAAAAAAAATCGCGAGTTGTTATAAGTGTCCTGCCAGAGAAATGGTTGCTTTTTATTTTTGGACTTTAATCATAATTCTAGATGTGATTCTTAGAAAAAAACCCAACTAAAATTCATCGTTTAGCTGCTTCTTTACGAGGATAAGCTATTGGTTGGATGAAGATTGAGAGAAGTTGATACGTCAAGAAAGAATAGTTGTGTCGAAGCTTTGGAAACATCTTCAAGATGTAGAGGAAATCACCAGAAGGCCAACTGAAAGAGACCTCGAAACACGAGATCACAAGCTGATCTTCAGATAATTGCTAAGCTTATTTGTCCTTTCTTAATTCGGTGAAGCCACTGCATAATTTCAAATTACTCTGACCTACTACGAAGTAGCTAGAAAACGGAAGTTTGTGTCTCCTTGTCTCCAAATCTGAAAGGATGCGTTTGGCATACTATAATCAACACGTAAGTCAGGATACTAAGATAGGAGCAAAGTTCTTTTCACAAATGAATAAGATTTAGTCTGCAACCCATTCTAGAAGGATTGTCATCTCGGTAACACATGGTCCAGGTATCAGCTATCAAACATTAAAGAAATGGATGACTATCTATATGTTTATTTATGATAATTATAAATGACCGCATAGATCTCCCATATTTGAGGGAGGCACATTTATTAGGTTACATAAAACCAAGTAGATCCTTGAATATCATGTTTTACCTTGACAGATGAAGTGATCCTAGAATGCTTAGTATGGATATAAAGGTCATCTTATGAACATGTATCTTGATAATCAAGGAATGGACTGTCCTGACCTGATTCCGATTCATCATGCATGATTTATGCACTCAGTTCTCCTTCTAGAATCCTGTTACGCTTAAACCAGCCCTTTTGCATGAATGGCCTTTATAATATGCTCCAAACTGTTTGTGATATCTTTTTAACCAGTATGAAAAGTTCCGTGAGATCAGCATTTCTACACAAGATAATAACAAAACTTTGCATAAAATAATTCTGAGGTAAAAAAGTGTTTGATCAATTATGTATTAATTTACCATTGAAATAATTAATATTCACATCAAGGATGTGATTAATCTTTCCCACGTCAACAGCATTGCAAAAGTCACAAAGTGCAGTGGTCTTTAAAGAAATATTTCTTTAATTCCTTTATAGTTTAATGCCTAAGGTTAAGAATTACCATTCTGTTCACATTAATGATTGTTGTGCATTTTCTGACATGCTTGTTCTTATTCTAATCATACGCTTTTTTTCAGAACAAGAAGAGTTTGTTCATCAGATTTTCTAATTTGAAAATAATTGTAAAGTTTTCACGACTTTAAAAAAAGACTTTAAGGAAAGTAGGTTTTACGTTCATTTGAATTTCTTGGGTTTTTTTTTTTTTTTACTTTTTTATTGATTTATTTACTTTATTTGCTGTCATTCGCAGCAATTCCGTTCTTTTAGTTATTGAACAGATGTTATTCATTGAATAATGATTCTGGATTTAGGATATTTCTTTGTCTCGCTGCACTCTTCCCTATCTGAACAGATAACCTTGTGATAAACGCCGATAAAGGGTCATAGATCACGATTATATATGCCATTCAAATTCTTCTTCCTACGATATCTATCTATCCACGATATATATATATATATATATATATATATATATAAATCCAATAGACAAAACTTGAATCGCCATCTTTTCAAGTTTCGTGATGCAAATATTTCATTCAATGATTTGCAATTTAAAATTCAATTATTTTTAGCAATAATTATCTGACTTGAGATGATAAAAAATGAATTTAAAAAACCTAAAAAAATATTAAAAAGAGAGCAATCTTCTTATAATAAAGCGCTTTTATGTGATTTCTAAAAAATTTTTTAGCTTAGTTTCAAAATTCAACACCAGGTGCCGCTGATGACGTGTATGTATATTCGAATATTAATACTTACACAGAAACAGCTTTTTGAAATTAATTTGGTTTTTAAATTTCAGAAAGCTGTCCGGCAAATTTTATATATATATATATATATATATATATCTTTCATATTTTTCAAAACCTTACAGTCACTTCGTTTTAAGAGCTTTCGCCACAAACGTTTCAGAACTTTTAAGAAATTAGTTGAACTACAAAGTATAAAAAAAATTGAAATCTGTTCACGGGTTTATAGGAGCGGGCCTTTGAAGTGGGGCATGATCTCAAAGTTGTAACATTGATAACCGCCGTAAAGTTTGAGCTTTTGAGCTAACACTTATGTGGATGCTAGATTCACGTATGGATTCGGCTGGTATTGTATTTCAGTCACATCGAATCAACCGTTCCAAAACGGCGGCTGTTTTTGCCACGAACTTTGTACAGCTTTTAGGGCATTGGTGTAACTACAAATAAGTAACAACAAAGTCGACATCTGTTCACGGGTTTTGAAGGGGCGGAGCTTAGTAGTGGGACGTGACCTCAAAGTTGTTTAGTGGAAATTTTGGGCTTTTCAGCTAAAACTAACCTTGATTTCGGATGGCTGAATATCAAACTTTATGAGTAAAATATTATTAACAAATACTATTCACAAATCTGAATAGTGGTTGACCTTTGGGAAATATACTTACACTGGTAGATGCCCGACAGAGATATTTGTATATTGATTTCCTTTATCAGACAAAAATGTTTGACTTTTTTATTTCTATTCAGCAAAGTTTACAAATATGTAAATCTGCAAAAGTAATCTGAGTTTGTTCTAGCAGAATTGAAACGCCTGAGTATATTGCTTGGTTTTTCGTTTGTTAACAATAAACCTTGAGCACTACTATTCAATAAATTTTCTGATCTCCTGCTTTTTAATTATATGTAATATAAAATACTACAAATCAGCGGGATTTTTCAGTGATTTTCTAAAACCCAACGAAGTTAAAAAAGGAATTACAAAAGTAATCAATTCAAGTAAGTATTAAACACAGTTGAGCTTCGAAGCCATTCTAAGTCAGTTGAAAATAAAAGAAAGTTGTTTTTAATTACAACTTTCAGCGATTTTTCAGGTGAAATTTAACACCATTTCACTGTTTTATAAAAATTCAAATGAGGAATATTATAAATTATCTCATCTTTTTTTTATAAATAATATTTCGTCAAGAGAATTCTAGACTTCTTCAAGTTTTCTTCGAAAAATTAATATTATTAATTTCTCGAAGAAATCTTGAGGAAGTCTAGAAATTCTCTTGAAATATTGTTGATAAAAAAGATTAATTTAAAATAAATGAATAAAGATAGCTTAGAGTGATGACTGAGGAATATTATAAATAATTATATTGTTATAGAATAAAACCTAATGTAACATACATAAATGAAATTAGGCTAAAAGTGCTTAGGGTTATCGATACTTCACTCAAATTTATCTATACATATATTTATATATATATACTTATATATATATTTATATAAAATACTTTAATTTTTAAATATTTAATAAATATTATTAATTATAAAATAGACTTTCTCATGCTTCTAAATTTTGATTTTAAGTAACATTTCATTACGGTACAATTACAATTACCTTCTGAAATTATATTTTTTTGTATACAATTATTGTTAAGGCATATATTAATAAATATATATTGTAAAAATGTATTAATTTACATTTAATCTGTTTTAATAATAATTATTAAAAAATCTTTTGAGATTTGATGGTCCAATCCGTTTATTCGTTATCCGATCGGAGAGCAGTTAAAAGACCCAAATCCTCATTAAATGTGATTTTCTGATTTGAACTAGGATGCTGTGTTTGCTTATAAGGTTGTGGTTTTGTGACATGGTATCAGCATGTTCCCATTACAACTCACTAACGACAATGGATTGTGGTTTAGTAGCTGATACTTAGTCACCTAATTTCGTTAATGACGCGGTTGTGAAATAGAAATTCGAAACAGTTGCTTTCGTTCAATAACCAATATAGATTTAATCGCTATTGGTAACAATAATAAGCAATTTCATTTAGCTTAATACTACTTTAATCCAAATAAATGAATTTGAAACTAAACAATGCTAGTTGTGAAATAAAGTAGCATCAATTTTTAATTAAAGTTTGTAACGATTTTTATGCTGTTTCCACCCTTTATAAAATTAAAATGAGAAACATAGAATTAAACCTACATATTATGTAATGTATAAAAATTGCAGGTATACTTATACCTAACGATATTGAACACAGTTTACAATTTATACTAATAAATAAGTACATCAATTTTTTTTTAGCAAAAATTATCTGACTTGAGATGATAAATAAATACATTAATTTTAATATTATCAATTTTAATATTACCTATTCTTCAGAATGGGTCTCGAACAATATGGAGACTAGAAACATAGTTAAATGTTTGTTTTTTTAAACTTTTTAATCTGTAAATATTGTGCAAGTATGGTTGACTTTTAATACAGTAAAACCCCGTTATTACGCTCGTCAAGGGACCATGAACTACAAGCGTAATAAGCGGGATAGCGCTAAAGACGGGAATTGATTTATGAGATGGGGAAACATTTAGACACCGTTTTACAGGAAAGATACTTGATTCTGCATTAGATATAGTGCAAAAGTGAGCTTATTTCCTATTAAAAAATTCTTTATTATTATTGTTCTCAGATTGGATGAGGGAATTCCTAGAGATTCTGCGAAATCCTTCTGACTTAGTGTAGAATTCTTGTCGTACTTATGGAGAATTTTCAATTTTTCACTTATAGTAAGGGATTTCTGCTTCGACATTTTGCTCTAACTTACTGTATCACAGACCCGCACTTCAAAGATTCAAAGATTCCCTCCTACCAGGAAAAGAAAAGAATCTTTACAGTGTTACATTTCTTTTCGATACAAAATTTCCAATATAAAAAAAGCGCTACAAGCGGGATTTGAAGCGTTATAAGGGGGTAAAAGTATACAGAGTTACTTAGAAAATTCCGGGGACCGTATGAAAGGAGCGTAAAGAACGGGATAGTGCTATAAGCGGGAGCGTAATAACGGGGTTTTACTGTATTTCTTATTGCACACAAATATATTTTGTAATTACATTAATTGTTTAATATTTTATAAACATTGCTAGTTAATGTAGTTTTTCCCAATTATAATTAACAGTTCTACGATGAACTATTATACCGGTATATGATACAATTGTAACCACGACACAACAATAATTAAATTGCTTAAAATTCAAACATGTGTGTAAGTTTGTCCATTGCAAAGTCTTTGCATCTTAGTTTTTCTGCTACTTATGGATGAAATATCATTTCACTTTTATACTTATGTCAATAAAAAGAAAGAAAATATTCGATTCAATTTCGGATACGAGCGATTTCATCCAGAAAAATTGTCAAAATCTTTTGTGGACACAAATTAATTTGACCAATGTCTAACCATAAAACAGTGGCCAAGATTCTGCCGACGTTGCAGAGTTAGATTGGAAGTGATTCCGACCAAATGACGAAGCAGAAACAGAAAGCGAAGGGAAGTTGCGTTTCATCGTAGATTCAATACAATTTGGCAGGTGATTTCAGAAATAACATCTATTAACTGTCAAGAAATGATAAATGGTGCTTCTAATACGTGGAAGTTCTTACTTTCTCCTAACTACAGACTCTTGTCTTTGGATTCCAATCAATTGTAGAAATTCTGCTGCCGAAAATAGAAAACAACGTATTTTTCCAAGATAGAATGGCGTTATCTTATGAAGTAAATACTTTTTAATTACGAATTAAGTTTTAGAAAGTTGTGATTTTCTTTCTTAATTCAATGCGTATAGATTAGTAATGTTTTTTATATTTTTGTATTTTTACTATTCTTCAATCCAAAGAGGTCTCCGGTTAACCGTGGTATTGATTTTGACAAAAATTGCGTCAACTTCTCATAAAAGTGCTTATGGTTGGTTTATCATTAAATACTGAGTTTGTTGTTGAATAATTTATTGTTTTAACTGCAACCCAAAATAACTGAATGGCTTTTCCAGAACATTAAATTGATAAAATACAAATTAAATTTGCTGATATCCATGCGGTGAATTTAACATTAAAAATCGAATAGTGTCTTTTATTGAAAAACTACATATTGAGAATTAAAAGATCCGAAACGATTTAATTACTTTAGCAAAAATTGCTTTGCATAGGAGGGACTTATCCATTGCAGAAGATGGAGTAGTGTAGTCTTCCTCTCGGAAATTCATCAATATTTTAATGTATTGGTGTTTCTTTTCTCCACCCTTGCTTTGTCTTTAAAGTTTACTCAGCCTAGATTTAACAATTTCTAACTACTTTTTTGCTGTATTTAAAAATCGTATTTCCTGAATTTTTTTTCTGTTTATGCGTTTTACATTATCTTTATTTTTGGTTTTATTTATTGCTTTGTTGTACTTTATTCAATTTATCCTAGGGAATTCGACTCATCAAATCACTCAGTCTCTGTGTGTTGTGTCTCTCTCTTTATAACTGTTGAAGCGCTGAATGAATCTTCTTGAAACTTGACAGGCATATTTGTGGACAAAAGACGATTTTAATTTTTTTTTTTTTTGAAATTTCTTACTTGTTCGAGAAATTAAAACAAGAAGGTGACAAGTACTTTAGAATCGAAATAAAGATTTATAACAATGAGTATTAATACTTTTAACTGATCCAATAATTCGTATTCTTTTCGTTGATGGTGGCGATCCGCGCTGGGCAGGTTTTCCCCGAGTTCTCCCGTTTCCCCTGCATTTCTCACACCATCCTTTCTCAGTCTTTACATTACATTACATTGATATGATTAAAATTACTAGGTAAATACTGCAAATTTTGCGGATTTAATTAAATTTTCATCAGAAAATGACAAAAAAAAAATAAAAAAATAAAAAATAAAGGACCGTACTGCAAGGATAGTAGCCTTTAAATTCGTTCAAAAACACTTCATGTTTACTTCTTTGTTTTACGTCCGTTATATCGATTTAGTTTTTTTGATTTGTTTTTCCCTGGTGCAGCAAAATCTCTGCCATAAAAAGAAAAATGCTCTTTTTTTCTTTTTCTTAATCTAGAAACTAACAAAAATACCCGTGCTTCGCGCGGGTTTACTCTTTTTTTTTTTGTCCTGATATAGATGACAAAGAAATTTTATTATTAATTGTGTGATCACTTTGAACTTTTCCAGTTGATAAAAAGACACGTGGTACTTACAAATTACGTTATAGACCTGTTACAGTCGCTTCGCTCCGGAAGCCTTGCATACATAACTTAAAAAAGGCTTTATTTCTTAAAATACATCATCAAGTACATAAAGTAAATTAAAAACTGAAACTTTCATGTCAAACTTCATGTTTCCAACTCAAGCGGTTTCGGAGATACGCCTACCCTGCAGGAACATCCCCCCTCCCCTACGCCCCTGTTTCCACCCCTTAGAATCCGAATATCGGAAATTCAACAGCGAAAGGTAATATAATATACCTGACAAATAGAGTGCCACTAAAAACAAAGATATCCTAGCGTCCAACCAACGCTCAGGTAGTTATTTACGTTGAAGTGCGTCTAAAATTTTATTTCTTTGTGTTTGAGTAAATGCTAGTCGCTATGTTTTTTTATTTAGTTTTTATGAGAAAATTATGACATTTTAAAAATATTATTCTAAAAGCAGGAAATTCTTGACCCTGAAAGTTTTGTTCTTTCTCCGAAAAAGAGGTTTCTTGTAAATCCTTTTTTTTTCTCGTTAAAAGAACAATTCCTAATTGGATATTAATATTTAATAGTTACTATTTAATAGAATGTCTCTTACCATAATTACTGATGACTTTTAATTTTTTAAGTTATTTAAGAAATTTGGAATTTGAATTAGTTTATTACAATCCAAACCATGTAGTTTTAATAAAAATAAAATTTAGTCGATTTGAATAAGACTTCATTTAGAAATTAAAATAGCTTTAAATCACTCTTCATTTCATAACTTTTTCCTATGGAATCATGTGAAGCATGGAAAAATCATAATTTCACTTGAACATTTTCCATCTCTGTTTGTTTGTTTATCAGCTAAAACGGCTTGACAGATCTCTTTTAAAAATTGGTGGCATAATTATTATGATCCAACTTAAAAGAAGAGCACGATTATTTTGGTATCCAACCTTTTCAATCCTTCAAAATTGACCCCACTCACTAAGCGCTCAACCGATACCTGAACATAAGCAGTTTTAATAGTTTAAAAGAAACCCATTTTTTGTTAGAGATTTGTTTTAAAATAAAAATATTACTAAAAAGAAATTGGCTGTCAAGATGAATGAATGAATGAATTACTAACATGGGATAGTCATAATCGCAAATCTAAGTTCGCAAGACTTCCGAACCAATATGATGGACCCATGTCGACTTGAGTCCGACTATTATTACTTTGATTACTTAATAATGAAAGTAATATTTTTTTTTAGTAAATATTAATTATTTAATTATTATTTCGATAGGATCAAAAATTGTTTAGCAATATGTACAATATTTTAAAGAACATCAGTGAAAATTTTTTTACTTGTTGAAAAAAAAACAAGAACAGATTACAGAAAAGATTGTTTTTTTTTTTTTGTTTTTTTTTTTTATGGTAGACTTTTAGCTATCTCAGTTTATAGGATTGTAAGTGATACTTTTTAATTCATATGACATTGATGCCGTTGTAATTGTACTGCACACGTCAATTAAGATTGCAAATCAAATTCTGTAGTAAGAGATGTTATCACTGCTATCTATTAAGTTTATCACACAAAATACATCTTTTTCTTCTTGCAACCTTTGGATCAGTCCACTGCTGGACGAAGGCCTCCCAAATGGCTGGCCACGAGGGGGTGGAAAGTCTAATCCCCCACGCTGACTTTCAACGGCGGATTGGGAGATACATTTTAACCCTAACTGCCAGGGGGGACAGATACTGGGGTGGGTGTCCCAATGCCAGCTCCAGGACGCCATTAAGGAATGATGTCAGACCAAAGAGAATCCGAAAATCGGAAATTCGTCGAATATGTATACTTTAGATTTTGACAACAAAAACGAATATGAAATTTTATGGTTGCAACTCAAGCGGTTTCGGAGATACGCATACCCTTGAAGAATGTTTGCCCTCTCATTTACACCCCTTTGGACCCGAATACCAAAAATTCGTCGAATATGTATATTTTAGATTTTGACAAAGAACACTCATGTGAAATTCCATGTTTGCAACTCAAGCTGTTAAGGAGATATGTACACCAATCAGGAAAGTTCCCCCCTCTCGTTTACACCCCTTAGGATCCGAATATCGAAAATTCGTCGAATACTTACATTTTAGATTTTGACAAAGATCACTAATATCAAGTTCCGTGTTTCGAACTAAAGAGGTATCAGAGATAAACGTACTCTTCAAGATTCTTTATCCCTCTATGAAATACCCGGTTAGTCCGGATCCGGATTTTCGTTGTTCCTGCATTATTCTGGATGCATGTGAGCCTCCGTGCCAAATTGGTAAAGATCCGTTGAGAAATGGCGACATTACTTCAAGACAAACAAACAAACGAACACTCGTGCTGATTATCTAAAAAAAAAAAAAAAATCAACCAACCAGTGTAGGGAATCGCTTCCTTATCGTTAACATTATTTCTTTATTTTTTTCTTGCACTTTATTTATTCCTGACACAACATAATCTTCAACACTTTTCCATTAATAGAAATAGTTCCACTAATATCATGTGCATTAAACAAAAGTAAACTTGATAAATGGAACCGGAACAAATACCATATTTTACAAATAAAAGCACCTCTTCCTCACAAGAATAAATCTAAGATGTTCAGCAACAGCAATATTAATAAGATTTTTAATACGAAAGTGGTACTTTCTCAGAAATTGCTACTTTCTTTATTACGAATTCTGACACTATTAGAAATAACCAATTTTCTCTAAACTTGTTATCATCTATACTATTTTTATTTTTAGAAAACTTTAGATCTAATGTAAGTACAACAAAATACATAAGTCCTGGTAGCTTAAAACTGCAAGATACTCGTTATGGGATTTTGGATAGAGATTCTTCCCAGCTTCTTTTTCTCCCTCACATGGGTCATAAGAATTATTCTTTGCCAAATGATGACACTAGTTTTTCCTTAAGAGCTGACGACACTGGAGTTTCGCATAAGAGCTGTCTGTTTGACCTTCCGACGTTCACTTTACACTGTTGGGCTGTAAATCCCAATATCTAAGATGGAGAAGTAGGATTCGATTCCTGATGAGATTCGGAGCTTTGTTTCTGTCCTTACTTTAACCAAACTTCTCTGTAAATTGGGATTTAAATTCATTTCTTCGATTCAGGATCTGCGAGCTTCGGGCCGAGCTTTGGACCTCCTCGACGTTCCAAGAGATTCGAGGTATCTTGCTTTTTTTTTGCCTTCTGTGATGAATTTGCAACAGGCAAATCTTATCATAAGTTAATTTTTAACGTGTCGTGTTTAACTATTTAAAAAAAAAAAAAAACCACTATTCAGACACCTATTTACAATTAAAAATTGAAAATTACAAGATCCCAATAAAACAACTACGTTTCGAAACCTCGACTTATACGATTTCTTTTTCAAGTTTTAAACCCCCTACCTTAAAAGCGATCCTCCTTTAACAGGGTTCATTGTCACTTTTTTTTTTATGGAAAAAACTTGATATTCCATGAAAGCCATTACGCACTCAGCTTATACTGCTGAGGTTGTCCCATAAATGCACCAAGTGTCTGTAAATAAAAACGGTTGTTGAAGGCAAACACTTGTAGATGAAACAATAAGTTAATGAGTTCCGTAGTTTCCTGCACATTAAAACAAAATCTTTCTTTAATAATAAAAATACCATGGTCAATGGCATGATGAATAACCTGTATAATTAAAGAGGGAGTTAGTGATGTATGTATGTTTATGTTTATGTAGTGAATGTGGGTGGCAGAGAAGCCAAGCACTGCGACCGGAGGTCTATTGTACTAACCCACGGAAAGAAGGACAGATGGAGAGAAAGACTGAGAAACTAAGGTGGGAGAAGTGCAGGGGAAACGGGAGAACCCCGAGAAAACCTGCCCAGCGCGGATCGTCCACCATCACGAAACCCACATGAGAACCGAACCCGGGACTCAGAGGTGAGAGGCCGATGTCTAGTGATGTATGTAAATTAATCACATCCAAGGAGAGCATCCGTGTATAACGGGATTATTCCGGAGATAACTCAATAGAAGTTCCCCGATTTGCAATACAAAATTGAGATTGGTAATTAAGGAGTTTTATTTTCTTCTCAACGATTTTGGAGATTATCATAATCGCCTTATTTCTACAATTGATTATCGGCCTAATTTTATACAATGAATTACACTTCTCTTTGTGTACCTTGGGTAACCCTCTAAGTTTGGGGAGAGATTTATTAATTTGGATCATTTCTTTGATCGTGTCCTGAGATATTAATCCTTTGTCATGTGCTTTTTCGATTTTCCTATTAATCTCTTTAATAATTTGTGATTCAGTTTGTTGCAATGGACTGAATCCTTCTGTATTACGAATAAACTGTTCGCACATATTATTATAGTCTTCTTTATTAAGAATAACTATGGCTCCCCCTTTATCTGCTTCAGTGATGATCTCATTGGTATAATCTTTAAGCTTAAATAATTCTTGGTATTGTAATTTATTAAGGGTGGTCTTTGATCTTTTTTTAAATTTGAGTGTATTAATAATGCGCCCTACCCGGTTCGTGATAACGAACCCTGTTAAAGGTAGGGGAGGTTTAAAACTTGAAAAAGAAACCGTGTAAGTCGAGGTTTGGAAACGTAGTTGTTTTATTGGGATCTTGTAATTTTTAATTTTTAATTGTAAATAGGTGTCTGAATTATTATTTTTTTTTTTTTTAAAAAAAAGGCAAAGCTTATGTTATGTTATTGTTTCCTTGTGTCATTATCGGGTCTTTTAAATGCAAATCACACTTGAATATCATTTCGATCCGCTTTGATACCAAAATGAACATAAGATTCTATTTCTTCGTTTTTGTTTATTTACATGAGCTTTTTGGTCTCCATCTCCGCTAGCGTTGATTCCCACATAAACAAGTTTTTCTTCCTGCATACTTCTACAATATATATTATAATATATATTATAAAGTAGAATTTCATTATAACGGACTAATAAGGGCTGAAGGTTGTCCGTTTTAATGAAAGTCCGGTTTATAACAAATAATTCCTACATCCATGAAAGTACAATAGTTAGCTATAAAAAGTGTTTATTATATATCAAATAAAAAACAGCCTTCAACATAATAGATTGATTTGAAACAGATGTGTACGTATACACTGCATTAATCTTCAGAACAAGAAGGTCCTGTTTCATGTTGATTGCTTACATTCTTTGATTTCAAAAAGTAATTTATTTTCTGCTGGGTTTGTTTACTTCTTATTTCTTCAGTTAATAACTGACGGAGGTGTCGTAAGTGTTCGTAATATGCAAACACATTTTCATTTGCCGATTGTTCAACATAATTGAATAACAAAATTTAAATGGTCTTTCAATTTTTTTTAAGCTGTCCGTTATAAGCGACGTCCGTTATAATAGTGCCCGTTGTAATGAGGTTCTACTGTATATATATATATATATATACTTGGAACAATATATAGAACTAAATATGTTGTGGCAATCACGTCAAATTCAATTTTGGCATCTGTTAACACTATTTCAGTTGAGGATCGTAAATATAGTATAAAAATGAGAAAATCGATCGCAATTCTCAGTGAGTTTGCAAATGGAGAGGGTAAATGAAAGAATAAAATATCTTCTCTGAAGCAGATATTTCTATGGGAAATTATTAAGCTAAGGAAAGCTTGAGAGAACGACTGCAAATAAATTTCTAATGTTTACTACAACATTGAAATTTAGCCTACGGTATCCTTGCAACTGTACAATGATTTCTGTAATGGCCTTTGGATTAAGCGAATAATTCGTCAAACGGTGGCAGTGTTTAGCGCTACAGTTGCACTTGTGTCCAGCTTTTGACTTAATAATGAGCTTAATAATAGGTCCTTCAATTTTATACAAGGGTCACTAAAAAGTAATGCGCATTTTTTTTAATTTAATTTTTTATTTACAGATTTGATATTTTCATAATACAGTGGTGCCTCGCATAACGAACGCCTCGCACAGCGAACGCTGCACACAACGAACTTCCTTTTCGTTCATTTCACGATTCATACAACGAACTTCGCTTCACACAACGAACAATGCTTCACACAACGAAGTCGCCCACTTCACACGATCACTGCCGATTTATTGCATCCTTCCGCGCAGGCAGTCGTTAGTCACTGAGCAGTACGCTTAACTTACGCACGTGTCGCAGCAATCGTTCATCATTACAACGAAGTCGCCCGATCTTCTACGATCACTGCCGATTAATTGCATCCTCCCGCGCAGGCAGTCGTTAGACTCGTTAGTCACTGCGTAGTACGCTTAACTTACGCACGAGTTCAGGAGTTTACCAATGCCCACTATCCGGATTCCGCTGAAGCAAACAGGATCAACGACCTGTACTCCGATACTCTTGTCCGTTATTTCCGGCAGATGTTGAAGAAAAGAGAGAAACAAACGACTTTGGACAGGTTTTTCACTGCACCATCGGCCAAAAAGCGGAAAATGGATGAAGATGTGCAAGATTCGATTATTTCTTAAAATTAAAAAATGTGTGTTTTTTTCATTATGTTTTTAGATGTATCTAAATAAAAATAATAACAAAAAATTTATCTTTTTTTTATGTCATCTTACCATATTTTATGCTACAGAACGAATTATTTTTTTTAACATGTATTGTTATGGGAAAACGCGTTTCACATAACGAACTTTTCGCATAACGAACTTGCTCCTGGAACGAATTAAGTTCGTTGTGTGAGGCACCACTGTATGCAAAAGCATCCTTCCCGTATCTATTCAAATGTAATGCAACCCGTTCCCCTCATGTGGCTGTGGGTTGTAGCAATCCCGCAAGACGGCTGCTGCTCTTGATGTCGGTCAGAAGCAACTTGCTACTATTGAATTCCTGGTTTTTGAGAATGAAACATTCGGAAACATCCACAAGAGATTGCAAAAAGTGTATGGAGATGACTGTTGATCGCAGTACCGTTAGTCGTTGTACACGTAGATGCTTAGGTGAGAATGGCCATACCAATATTCAGGATTTGCAACGCTACGGCAGACGTCACACCGTGCGAACGGCTGAGAATGTGAAGCGCATGAATAACATGGTTACGGCAGACGACGCGTAACTGTGAAAGAAATATCAATCCAACTGGGCATTGGGGAAGCAGGTGTACGAATAATACTGAAACAGTTGGGGTTGAAGAAGGTCTTTGCAAGCGATCAGATCACTTGGGTAGACAATTTTGTGCCCTGATCTGGCACCTGATCTGGCACCATCGGATTACCATCTCTTTGGCAAACTCAAGGACTCCCTTCGCAGAACAAAGGTTGAAAACGATGACCCTTGTGATGGACACTAAACAGGCACTTGTTCCAAGATGGAGTAAGGCTATTGAATGCCACGATGATTTTATAGAAAAATGACATTTTGTTGTTAACGCATGTATCTCTACATTTTAGCAAAAGCAAATCTGTAAATAAAAAATTAAATTAAAAAAAATGTTGTGCATTACTTTTGAAATGACCCTGATATTAATATGGAATAATTATGGAGTTCAAAACTTGTATTTAATCTGAATTTAAAATACAAATTTAACTATTGGCTGTGTTGTTGTTTAATCGTATTAAAACCTATAGCGAATGTGGAAACTTTAAAACCAATTTTGGGAATATTTAGATATAAAGAACTACATTTATGCAATTTTCTTTATAAAGGAATATAAATGAGTTCTAAGAAGAAAAGGATATGTATACATTTTAAAAGAATTTTAAATATAACTATTTATTAATAATTATATTTATTAAATAGACAGTACTACGTATCTCTCTCTCTCTTTACGACAGGTTTCAATTCGACGCTCTCCATTTTCTTTTATCCTGAGCATCTTTCTTCATTTGTTCATACTTTCTTCCTCTTTTAACATCATCCAGCATTCCAATCCTTCTTCTTCCTCTTCCTCTCTTTCCTTCCACTTTTCCTTCTATTATTCTTTGTTGTAGACAATTTCTTCGTAGCACATGTCCTAACCAAGATGTTTTTCTCTTGTGTACGGTTTCTAACAATTTCCTTTTTTTACCTATTCTTGTTAAAACGTCCTCATTCTTTACTCTATCCGACCATTTCACTTTTAACATTCTTCTTCAGAGCCACAGTTCAAAATTTCTAGAAATCTCTCTTCCTTCTTTTTAATAGTCCATGATTCACTATCATATAACACCACACTCCAAACAAAACATTTAGCAAACCTTTTCTATGTACATGAAATGATTATACGCCATTTCAAGTTTGCACCAGAGTTTCTTAATAAATAATAGCTTCAATTTTACGTGATTCTCGTAAGTAATATAGTATAAAGCAAGAGTAGTAGCCTATATAAAACTCAATACGAAATTCGTAACCAGAAATAGTTATAAGTAAGTAAATAAGTAAGTATTTTTATTCGATATCTATCCGAAGAGATTCTCAGAATGTATTGTCAAGCGAGGAGAAAAAAAAATATAGTAAAATATTGTATTTCAAATGATCATCAGCAATAACTGAAAAAGAAAACGATAAAAAGAAAAAGGAAATTTTAGATGCTATACTATATATATATCCAACATTTATCTAAGGGAAAACATTTCAAATTTGGCAATGATGTTATCGGAAAATTATACGAACGATAATTTCGAAACATGGTTTATAATGAAAATAAAATAATCAATTAACCATGTTTATTAATTTCAAAATATATAGGATAAATGTCAAAGTCTTTGTTGTGAGCATCGTAAAGCATTACAATAAGATCCCGTTTTCGGAGTTCCTCTAATATGACGGTTTAGTTACATCAGTGTTCATTATGTTTGGCGCTTGTTCCTGTCTTTCGACTTCTTTTGTGTATAATGCGGCAAAGATTGAGTCAGAATTGAGGAGCCATTTTATTACAATGTTAGGATGAAACTATAAATTACGAATTAATTTTAAGATAAGCAATATGTACATATCTTTTATTTTCCTACCATTTCTTTTAGGCCTAGCTCTAATACGCACTTAATATATGAAAGTATAAAACCATTTCCTAGGTTTTATCTGCATTTGCAAGTGAAAAAAAAAAGACTAGTTTTTAAGGACGCCCGAAACCTAATCTTCTGTATGAGTGGGCTCGGGTTACAACATAAAAATGTTATTTGAAATTGTAACAGTCTCCAAGTATAAATAAAATATTCTCTTTTGAGGAAGAATTGAAATTATCAATTTTGAAATCTTAGAATTCAGTTAAGGTTTCAATAATTTAAGTAGAGTACAGAGGGTATAAGGAGTAGAGGAAGACCGAAATTACGATGGATGGACAGTGTAAGGAATGATATAAAGGAATTTGGAATTACAAATTGGAAAGAAAAGGCGGAAAACAGAGAAGAATGGAAGAGAACTCTGAAGGAGGTTAAGGCCCAAATCGGGTTATAAGACCAAACAAGAAGAAGAAGAAGATAATATACAAATAAGATACATAAATGGTATGAGCATTCGTAATGTAATAATAACTATTTCAATTTCAGAATAAGCCTATTGTTTCATTACAAGATTTTGAAGGCTTTTCTGAAACACCGTGTGTTTAAGAAATCTTTAAAGGTCACAGGGAACTGCTTCAGATATTGTTCTTTCGTCTGGAATTATAAAAAAGAGTATACTTTTTTGGTTTTACATTTCCTTTTGAAATCTAACGACGTGGAGAGGTCTGCTATAAAAGTGCTTCCTCTTGGTTTCTGAAATTTTAAAATTCCTAGAAAACGGAACAATGTTGCAGGGGCCTGAAGGGGACAGCAAGACACAGTTTAAAAGAAATGGCCCATCATTTTGCTATCAAGAAAAGTAAAATAAAAGTTATGCTTTCAATTTATGAGATCTCTTATCGTTCTGAGAAGGATTTGAATGGTAAAGAGACAATAACCATTCCTGTGGCTAGGGCAGTAGGAGAGGGTGCGCCGATCTGGAATTTGATGAATTAATTCCAGATGATAAAACGGACGCTTTTAAGTGTGCAAAGGAAGCAAGCGAGTGAGGCTACATTAGACGTAAAACCGGAACCAAAGGCGTCTATTAAAGTTTCTAATGAAAAGAGAGTCTCAAAAGTGTATTTTAAGTGGAACGCTTGACGCCAAGAAGAAGAAAGAAGCTGTCACATCCCAGTGAGACCCTTTATTCGTAATAAAAAGCCTATAATCGTAAAGAGAAGACGGAATAAAGCCACCAAATGTTCGCATTTAGTAAGCATTTAGATCTATATGTGAGGGTAGCTTTGATAATATACCTGACAAATAGAGTGCCACTAAAAACAAAGATATCCTAGCGTCCAACCAACGCTCAGGTAGTTATTTACGTTGAAGTGCGTCTAGAATTTTATTTCTTTGTGTTTGAGTAAATGCTAGTAGCTATGTTTTTTATTCAGTTTTTATGAGAAAATTATGACATTTTAAAAATATTAATCTAAAAGCAGGAAATTCTTGACCCTGAAAGTTTTGTTCTTTCTCCGAATAAGAGGGTTCTTGTAAATCATTTTTTTTTGCTAGTTAAAAGAACAATTCCTAATTGGATATTAATATTTAAAACTTAATATTTAATAGAATGTCTCTTACCTCAATTACTAATGACTTTTAATTTTTAAAGTTATTTAAGAAATTTGAAATTTGAGTTAGTTTTATTACAATCCAACGATTTAGTTTTAATGAAAATAAAATTTAGTCGATTTGAATAAGACTTCATTTAGAAATTAAAATAGCTTTAAATCACTCTTCATTTCATAATAACTTTTTCCTATGGAATCATGTGAAGCATGGAAAATCGTAATTCCACTTGAACATTTTCCATCTCTGTTAGTTTGTTTATCAGCTAAAACGGCTTGACAGATCTCTTTAAAAATTGGTGTTATAGTTATTATGATCCAACTTAAAAGATGAGCACGATTATTTTGGTAAACACCCTTTTCAATCCTTCAAAATTGACCCCACTCACTAAGCGCTCAACCGATACCTGAACATAAGCAGTTTTAATAGTTTAAAAGAAACCCATTTTTTGTTAGAGATTTGTTTTAAAATAAAAATATTACTAAAAAGAAATTAGCTGTCAAGATGAATGAATGAATGAATTACTAACATGGGATAGTCATAATCGCAAATCTAAGTTTACAAGTGGAGGGACTTCCGAACCAATATGATGGACCCCTGTTGAATTGAGTCCGACTATTATTACTTTGATTACTGAATAATGAAAGTAATATTTTTTTTAGTAATATTTAATTATTATTTCGATAGAAACAAAACTTCTCTAGCAATATGTACAATTTTTCAAAGTATATCAGTGAAAATTTTTTTACTTGTTGAAAAAAAAACAAGAACAGATTACAGAAAAGATTTTTTTTTTTTGTGTGTAGACTCTTTAGCCATCTCGGTTTATACGATGTAAGTGATACTTTTTAATTCATATGACATTGATGCCATTATAATTATACTATACACGCCAATTAAGGTTGCAATCAAGTTCTGTAGTAAGAGATGTTATCACTGCTATCTATTAAGTTTATCACACAAAATACATCTTCTTCTTCTTGCAACCTTTGGATCAGTCCACTGCTGGACGAAGGCCTCCCCAATGGCTGGCCACGAGGGGGTGGAAAGTCTAATCCCCCACGCTGACTTTCAACGGCGGATTGGGAGATACATTTTAACCCTAACTGCCAGGGAAGACAGATACTGGGGTGGGTGTCCCAATGCCAGCTCCAGGACGCCGTTAAGGAATGACGTCAGACCGAAGAGAAAGCGAAGAAGAGGCGAACAAACACAGGAAAGGAAATTAGAAACATCAATGCTCTCGACCGAGAATTGAACCCGGATACCGGCACGGCACAAAATTCATGTAGGCTAAAAATTATTGCATTTTTATATTTTTGTTAATTTTTTGGAGAGTCCATTTAAAAAAAAAAGACTCCTATTGTAATTGTGCATAAAGAACAGTATTAGTCACAGTATTTCTTTAATCAAATGTTTGTTCTTTTAATCTCTTGTTGAAGAGATATAAAAGTGCTAAAATTACAGAATCCAGCTGTCAGAAATCTCAGTTTTTAGGATTGTAAGTGACACTTTTTAATTCGTATGACATTGATGCCGTTGTAATTATACTGCAATGCCAATTAAGATTGCAATCAAGTTCTGTAGTAATAGATGTTATCACTGCTTTCTATTAAGTTTATCACACAAAATACACATAAAAATGATTGCATTTTTATATTTTTGTCCATTATTTGGAGAGTCCGTTTTAAAAAAAAATAGACTCCTATTGTAATTGTGCGTAAAGAACAATATTGTCACAGTATTTCTTTAATCAAATGTTTGTTTTAATCTCTTGTTGAAGAGATGTAAACGTCCTACAAATATAGAATTCAGCTGTCAGAAATCTCAGTTTATAGGATTGTAAGTGACACTTTTTAATGCGTATGACATTGATGCCGTTGTAATTATATTCCACATGCCAATTAAGATTGCAATCAAGTTCTGTAGTAATAGATGATATCACTGCTATCTATTAAGCTTATCACACAAAATACATATAAAAATGATTGCATTTTTATATTTTTGTCCATTTTTTGGATTTTTTTGTCCATTAAAAAAAAAAAAAAAGACTCTTATTGTAATTGTGCATAAAGGAATACTTGTTGTTTTGGTGACAGTATTCCTTTCATCAAATGTTTGTTCTATTAATCTCTCGCTAAACGTGCTAAAATTATAGAATCCAGCTGTCAGAAATTCCCACAACAGCTTTGAGTATTTTCAATGTTAATAACGGAAGAGTGAAGGTCAGTATCATATTTCTTAATCAAGTGTAATTCCGGGATTTTATCTGTAAAACTCAACTTCACCTCGTTTTCAGACTTCAGAGAAAACAAGTTCCCTATTAAAGTGTTGCGATTCGAGCGCTTTAATCTTAAGCAAATCTTTAATTCTGAATGCAGTCCTTAATCAATAAAGGAGTTTACGTTTAAAAGCATTCATCTTTCAGCTGTGAAGGATTGGTTTTGAGTTATCCTGATTCACAGACGAGCTGACGTGTATATTTCGACTCTAATTTTTTTGTTTTTTATATCAGAAGCATATTAAAGAGTTTTGTAAAACTTTAGATAAAACCCTTATTTCCTTTTGGACAACTTTGCATTTTGGACAACCAAAATGTGTGTTTTTGAAGTTAAAGTAACAAATTGTCGAGTGTTGTGAATATTTGTCAGATGACGAAGACGATATAATTTCCTATGTCACTCGAGCATATTATTTTCGTTATAAAATTTAAAAGTATATTTATTCTTAAATAACACAGGGTGAGACCAAATTGTTTACGAAGTGACATCCTGGAACAGCTGTTTCACACTCTTTGGCGATCATCAGCCAGGAGCAGTTATCAGTAAAACAACAAGGTCTCCGTACTGAGGCTAATACATTTATTCTTCTTCTATTAAAAATAAAAAAATAAAAAAAATACTGATGACACAGCGAGACAAATAAACTTGCCTTTAGGCAAATTAGTTGAATAAGTAAACTTTAAGGATAAGGAGTTATTTCAGGAATAATTCCTGTAGAACTCGGTAATTTTTGAAGCTAGAGTGAATTCTTTGTGTTTTGATTAAAGAATATAAAAATGGTATATCACAGATCTTTATTAAAACTCCAAATCACTGCACCACAGACCAATATTTCGTCTTACTTTTCAAAGACTTCCTCAAATTTTTTTGATAACATAATAAACATGATAATCAATTAAAATTTTTATTTTTTTATTGATTTGTAAAGGTTTGAGAAGGTTATTTCTCTTTCCATTTTGATCTTTATTTTTTTATTTTATTTATTTGTTTATTATGTTATCAAAAAACCTTGAGGAAGTCTTTGAAAAATAAGACGAAATATTGGTCTTGGTGCAGTGATTTGGAGTTTAAATAAAGATTTGTGATATACTTATATAAGATCCAAGATTTCATTAATATAAAAATGGATTTGAATAGAAAAGTGTTTCAATTATAACATCAATAAGATATATTACTAACGTATCATGTGTTTGAAAAACCCACGAACTGAATGCTTTTAAATTTAGATAAGTTGCTTTCAGGGAAATGGGGTCAAATAAAGTTACAAACTTTCTCAAGCAAACTAGTTGATATGCAAATGTAAAGGAAATTCTAGTTAAGGAAATGTAGTTTAGAGTGCTTTCTTACCAATAAAAATAAATGTGTACATCAGGTTCAATTCGTGAATCTCCAGTCAGCTAAAGTCCAATTATGGAAATTATCCAAGAACTCATAACATTAAAAGTTTAAATCGACGAATATGTTAACTACAGAGAGGCTTTTAAAATTGTTTTGATTGGATGTTATTTGATAATCTAGTGAAAGGCTTTGACTTTATATTACTTCTTTAATCTAATATTTCAGTCTTTCTTTTTTTTACAGCTAACTTTTAAAAATTAAACGAATATTTTACCCTACTTTCCCAGGAAAGTGAGGCTCGTGAAGTCAGTCAACCCCTGCTAACTTTTAAACACTGGATAAATCTTTTTGAAACTTGGCATATATGTATATTTACGGACAAGAGGCGATCTGACGATTCTTTACGAGAAATTGGAGAGAAGATGGCAAAATGTGTCATAGCAAAGCATTAGAGCCGTATTTTTATAGATATCTTACTAATGAATATTACTCCTTTTTGATAATCCAGCAATTTGTCCGTGTTTTGAAATAGTAAAATTTAATTGGATTTAGACAATTAAGTATACTAAAAACTCGTTTGTTCTAATTTGATGGGACCGCGCTCGTTTTCGGATAATCCGGAGTATATTGTTTTAAACATATACTGTACATAACAATGGGTGAGACCAAATTATTTACAAGTGACATCCTGGAACTGCTGTTTCACGTTCGTTGGCGATCATCAGCCAGGAGAAGTCACTGTAAATAACAAGGTCTCCGTATTGAGGCTAGTATAGTGTACATGTTATTAATATTAATTACTGTACATGAATGTTATTAATAGAGTTCCTTTCGGCGTGGTCTTGTGCACAAGGCGGCGGCCTCGCATGAGACAGATCATCGGAACCTGGTTCAAATCCCGGCGTGGGCATGGATGTCTGCTTTCTTTCCTGTGTTGTCTGCTCCTTCGTCTGTCTATTCTTTCGCCATCTATGACATCTTTGAGTTAGCCCTCTAAGATGGGTTGGCGACAGGAAGGGCATCCGGTCGTAAAACCGTTGCCAAAACTGAATATTAAGCAAGCGAGGCTTCCTCATCAGCCACCCCACACGGAAAGTAACTCTATTAACAACGTCCTTCTTCTTCTTTTCCCACACGGAAAGTGGGAAAAGAAGAAGAAGGACGTTGTTAATACAGTTACAGTAACATAATCCCTTGTATACGTTATTAAATATTGATTATAGCGACGGAAAAATGTTTTTGTGTATTTCTAAAATTTCCTAAAAATCGTTTCGGATAAACGAGTTTTTAGTAATGAGGATTTAATTGATTTTTTTTCAGAAAAAGAAGAATTGATAATTTAATTATATTTCAAGCTATTCTAATTTAAAAATAAACAAAGTCTTATAATTTGTATTATTTACACGATTTAAAAAAAAATTACAAAAAAATACTTTTTACATTAATAAATTAATGTTATTTATACAACCAACTTAATTTTGTTATCTCATGAACAAAATTTCACTGATTTTCAATGTAATTTGTTAGGTTTTATGTTGTTTTGATATTACGTAAAAGATCACACAAATTACTATTTTAGCCTTCTTACGAAAGATGGATCAATAAATTCATTTGCACAAACTTGTGTGTGCATGTAGTTCCGTACATGGTTTTCATATATATGTATCTGATATGATGTTAGTGTGTGTGTGTGTGTGTGTGTATGAGTATGTGCGTGTGTGTGTGTGTGTGTTGTATGGTGTTTTTTTTTTTTTTTTTTTTTTAAGGACGGGGGAAATGCATTTACGCATACCAAGGAATTGGTAATGTGAGACTCAGTCATAAAAGACTACTACTCGCTAAAACCCTACGTCCGACTTCCAAAACACCCTACACGGAACCACCGTCAGGTACTATATCACGTAGGGCAGAATGACTAAAAGTCCGACTCAGATATTTCGCAACTGATCAAGTCTGATTTTCTCAGCCATACGAAGTTTCCGTATAATAGTGGCAGCATAGTCAGCCACTGCCGTCCAATTAGCCTGGGAGCTAGTCATCAAACCAACGATGTTCTCTGGAGTCACTCGCTGTCGAAGAGATTTCTTCAGCTCATTTCTATCTTCTTGGAAGCGTGGGTAGACAAAGAAGACATGTTCCACATCCTCGTCCAAGAACTGGCAAGTCGGACATGACGCACTGTCGACAATTCCGAAGCGCCTCTGGTACGCTAGAAAACAACCATGGCCACTTAATAGTTGAGTCAGGTAGTGATCCACCTCACCATGCTTTCTTTCCATCCATGTGCAATATTAGGTATAAGATTATGAGTCCATCTTCCACTGGTCGATGAATCCCATCGTCTCTGCCATCTGTCCGTTGTCTTGCTTTTCACGGCCTTCCTGATCTTGGGTCGGTGAGCGTCACGACGTTCCCGAATACCACTGCATATCGCGCTTCTCTCACTTGCTAAGAGATCGATAGGCGGCATCCCTGCTATGACGCACACGGCATCATATGAAACTGTTCGAAATGCACAAGCGACCCGTAGAGCGCATTTCCGGTGAACCGAAGTCATTTGACATACATATGATTTAGTCTCCATGGCATGGAACCAGATCGGAGCCGCGTAGAGCATGGTAGAGATAGCCACACTGGACAGGAGTCTTCGTCGGCTCTGCCGAGCTCCCCCGATGTTCGGCATGATCCTAGCCAAGGCGTTGACCACTCGTGCAGACTTTTCACTCACGATTCGAAGATGTTCATCGAACCGAAGCCTTGCATCAATCTGAACACCCAGATACCTGAGAGAAGGCTGCGACAGAATTTCATGATCACCCACAGTAAGGGTAACGATCTCCCTCGCTTTCCTGCTGGTCACAAGAACCGCCTCTGTCTTGTGATCTGCTAGTTGTAATCCAACCGTTGAGAGCCACTGACGGATCCTGGCAACAGCCACATTCGATGTTAGGGTGACAACTTCCAGGTGTTTCTCGATTACAACCAATGCAACATCGTCAGCGAACCCCACTACATTCACTCCCTCGGGCATTGGCAGCCTGAGTACTGCGTCATACATGATATTCCAAAGCAAAGGACCAAGTACTGATCCCTGTGGAACACCGCCAGTGATGTTGTAGGTCTTCAGTCCGACTTCGGTATTATACATCAGGATACGATCAGTGAAGTAACTCGCAATTATTTTCCTGATATACGCTGGAGCCTTCATTGAACTCAAAGTGTGTAAGATGCAGTTCCAGTTTGCCGAATTGAACGCATTCTTCACATCCAACGTTATTATGGCACAGTACTGTTTTACTCCTCCCTTCCAGCGTTTGCCCTCAATGGCCTCTCGAGCCAAATCAACAACAACTCTTACAGCGTCTATTGTAGATCTTGATTTCCTGAAACCATACTGGTTTTCAGAGAGACCATGCGCTCCTTCACTGAATGCCTCCAGTCGATTGTAAATGATCCTCTCCAATACCTTACCTGCCGTATCCAATAGGCAAATTGGCCGATAGGACGATGGATCAGTAGGTGGCTTGTTACCTTTAGGCAAGAGTACAAGCCACTGCTGCTTCCACAGATTTGGAAACACACCCTCCCGTAAACAAGCATTGTAGACGTCTAGAAAGATCTCAGATCTACACCGGATGGCGGTTTTAAGAGCAATATTTGGAACGCTGTCTGGGCCAGGGGCTTTTGAGTCACCAATCTTTCCGCAGGCCTTTATCAACTCGTCTTTTGAGATAGATGGCACATCTTCACATTCATGAGGTGGAACTTCCAAAACTATCCGCGGTTGTTGTGGAAAAAGAGTAGAGACAATCCTGCGCAGTAAATCAGGGCAGGTCGGAGGTGATAAGGAGCTACTTTTTATTTTAGCCATAACCGTCTTATATGGTCTACCCCATGGGTCGCTATTAACCACACTACAAAGTTCCTTCCAAGCACTCTGTTTACTGACTTTAATGGCCTTCTTGAGAGCACGGCTGGTTTCTATGTGCTGTTGTTTTAACTCGTCATAGTTTTCTCGTCCATGGGCTCGTTGTGATAGTCTTCTTGTGCGGTGACATTTCTTCCGAAGCTCCGCTATCTCAGCATTCCACCAATACACTGGATGGTGACGATTTCCTCTGCCACATCTTGTCATCGATGCCTCACAAGCATCAGTGACAAGTCGCATAAGTCGTGACGCCTTGCTATCAGCAGATCCCGAAAGCACCAAGTCCTCTTCCATCATTGCGATGAAGGATTCACGGTCAAAGGACCTGACGTTCCATCCTCTTGGAAGTGTGGATCCCAACCTTGACGCACCAGCAGTGGAGATCTCGAAAATTTTGGCTTGATGGTCGCTGTGAGTGTAGTGACTACACACTTCCCACGACGTAACACGAGAGGCCAAACAATCACTTACAAATGTCACGTCGATAATACAACTATTACCATTTCGAATGAATGTTGGTATTGATCCGGTATTGAGGAGAACAACATTCAGCGAGGCGAAGACATCCAAAAGTATCTCACCTCTTCTGTTGCTTACTCGACTACCCCATTCAATAGCCCACGCATTAAAATCACCTGCGATGACCACAGGCCACCGACCTTGGAGCTCTAATATAAGCCGATCAAGCAACAACTCAAATTCCTCTAATGGTGCACTTGGTGGAGCGTAGACACTATAGATGTACATATCTCTCACCTTTGCCCAAGTAAATCCATGCTGTTGTATCTGTGGAATTTCCTGGATGAAATGATTCCCGCCGATCCAAATTGCTGCCCGTCCACTAGCATCAGAGAGCCATGCGCATGATCCCTCGATGTTTCTGTGTTGCTCACAGAGAATCGCAACATCAACCCTCTCCTCACGTACAGTCTGTTGCAGTATATCCTGGGCAACCGTACAATGATTGAGATTAAGCTGAATAAACTTCATCTCCTCGATTTTTCTACACCTTGTATGGCCTGTTTGTAAGCCGGACAAACATAGCTGCCAGTACGATGTTTACTGTCTCCCTTGCCCTCACACAAAAGACAGCATAGTTCCTCAGAAGAGCATTCCTTGGCATAATGCCCATCTCCTCCACATTTCAGGCACAATTTGGACCTATCTGGACCATTACAAACTCGAGCAAGATGACCGTAGCCAAAACATTTAAAACAGCGCTGGACCGTAGTCTTCTCCCTCACCCGGCTAATCACCCATCCAATCTTCAACCTACCCTTCTTCAGAGCTCGATTCGCCAGTTCTGTAGGTGAAACTACCACAGCCGTTTGCGTACCTCCGTAAGCTTTGCGCACTGATTTTACCACTGAGTTATCAATGTCTTGTGCTCCATCGATCTGAGTCCGGATAGCCAGGCCAATATCTGCCTCAACTGTTAGTTCGTCGAGATCTTTCAGTTCAAGCACAGTAGTTTGTGTTCTACAATCTACATCAGCCTTCTCTTGCAGCTTTCCTTGTATGGTTTGACGAAGCTGACTTACTTTTTGTTTGGCCTTAGGGTCAAGTTGAATCAGTAAATGGCCCGCAATACTCTTTCTTATTTTCGTGACGGATGATCCGAGTTCTTCCAATTCTGGATCACTCTTTAGTGAACGCAAAATATCAGCGTATGAAGCACCTTTTGCTTTCACAATTATCGCGTCCGAACGAATTCTGGGAGGTCTCTGCTTCTTCCTGACCTTTTTCCATTCTTCTGGTGGATCAACTGGGACTTTTGGTATCTCTGCTTCAACACCTTCTTTGTCCGAATTCTTGATGTCAGTGTCCGAATTCTTGGTCCTTTTTTCACTCTTACTTTCCTTGCGAGGTGAAAAATCAGCCATCTTCCTCTTCAATTGTTCTTCACGTCCAGATTCCAGGAATGTAATCGGTTTCGTCTGCGTCTTTAGTCCAGGAGACGTTGGAATCTCATTCTCCTGTAAGAAGCGAAATGACGTTTGAGACTCATTCTCCCGCAAAGGGCGAGGTGACGTTTGGGTCTCACTTTCTTGCAAGGGGTGAGATGACTCTCCAGATACACTTCCACTGCCATCTTCATCCTGGTCTGCCACTTCGTCAAAGCATAACCGAATCAATTTTACAAGTCTTTTGATCTCATGGTGCACATTATTTCTGGGTTTAACATATTGTGATAGTTCGTCAATCTTATTCCCCAGTTCTTCCAGTGCTTGACTCCTTTTGTTGCTTGTCGTATTAGATGCATCAGTGGCCAAGCTCACCACCACTGAAGCACTGCGGTCGCTGGATGACGACGTCCCGGAGCCCGCTTGCTCACTCCCGACGAACGCCGGTACTGGGGATCCTAACCCCTGCACCGTAAGTTTAGTAGTTGTTGAACTAGCCATATTTGGTTTATATTCGGGGTTCCTTCCCCTAGTCTGTTTGGCCCGCGGGAGGTATTTTATTTCCCTCCTACCCTGCATATCTGCCGAGCATTCCCCCATCCGCCACCTGGGGATGCGCCATGTATGTGTTGTATGGTGTCAGTGCGTGTGTGTGTGTATGAGTATGTGCGTGTGTGTGTGTATGAGTATGTGCGTGTGTGTGTGTGTGTATGAGCATGTGCATGTGTTGTATGGTGTCAGTGCGTGTGTGTTTAAATCTATGCATGTATTTTTATATATCTTTATGTGTATATTCCTTTCCTAATATATTTTCAACGACTGAATGGATCTTTCTGAACTTTGGAATGCAGAAGCACATGACGATCTATTTTATTCGTCTGGATGAAAGGTGATGAAAATGCCTAGAAAATTACTAGAAACAAAACTAGTACTTCAATGATAGCAAAATTTCTGTCAGCATCTAATAATGCATAAAAATCCATTGAAATTTGCTAATGCTTTGATTGAATGAATTGCTCACAAGTTTAATTAATTTTCAACAAATGAAAAATTTAATAATAAGAATATTTATGTTCGGTGGGTATTTTATAATTTAGACTTTTTTATTATAGTGCTTTCGTAGTTGAAAACACAAAATAAAAACAGAATAGTCATCATTTAAAGTATCATTATGTCATTATTAGTAGTTGCAGTAGTCATTATGTCATTTATATTGACGTAGCCTACATTGTTTCATTTCATTTTTTTTTTTTAGTTTAATGTCCTTTTAACATCAGATAATTTCTATTAACTAAGTAGATGCTAATGGAAATGGACCTACGAATTTCTATTTAACATGGTATTTAAAAGTATTTCGTTCTAACCCTTCTTTTTCTATCTATGTTAGAAATATATGTTAGACCAAACCAGTAGCTACAGGTTTGGTATTAAAACTGAAAATTGATAATGGCAGCTATGCTACTCCTTAAGGAAACTTCATTAAGATTCCTTTGGCAAAACGAGTTTCTTAAAAGTTCTTTTCACTGTTTTAGAACTTTAATGAATATAAATAGACTGAGATAATGAGTAAGGTGAAAGAGCATTAATCCATTCATTTAATTCAGCTATTCTAAGTGAACTCGCTTCTCTGGCCTGAAAGGAATTCCTGACGTTTTAATGGCTACACGTTTCGCATTTAAATGGAATGTGAAGTATGTTTTTGCTTAATGTAATTAGTTCATTGACAAATAAGGCTCTTGGGATAAAAAAACAAAACAAAACATAAGAAAAGTTATTTCTGAAAGTGTTTTTTTTTTTTTTTTTAAGTCTAACTTTTCTAAAGGTGAACTTTTGTTTAGTTTTGTCTATAGACTATTTCATTTTTTTTTAAATAATTTGCTGTAATTTAAAAAAAATAAAAAATTCTAAATTAGTAATTCTCAAATATTTTAGGTTTGTGTATCTCGTCGTAAAGCTTAGTTAGGCTTATTTGAAACAAAAAAAAAAAATACTTAAGTTTGAAAGTCCAACTTTAAATCAAAATTCTCTTGTCCATCCGTCTTTTCATCTGTTCTCCTTTTGTGATCACGATAACTCAAAAATTATACATTACACAGAGAAGTTTACAGATAATTGTAAATTCCTTATAAATTTCGATGAAAAACGGAGGATAAGTAAGCAGTAATTGGCAAAAGTATAATCAGATATAATAAGGAAGGGGTGTAAATAAGGAAGTTTCGAATATTTTGAAAAAATAAATAAAAAAGTAAGTTTAAAAAATGAAGATTGCAAAAATATCCTATTCAAATTAAATAGGATATTTTTGCCATCTTCATTTTTTGAAACTTACTTTCTTATTTATTTTTTTCAAAATATTGAACAAGTTTGTTTTTGAGTCAAAATTTTTAAAAGTCGTAAAAAATAGCGCTTTGAGAAAACAGTGTGTGACATCATAGCTTGTAAACTGCCTCACAAACAGCTAAGGTGCATGAGCTTTGTTCTTTTCTGTGTAATCTTCTAAATATCTAAAAAAGGCAAAGGCTGATCGTAATAATCAAATATCATAAAATTATAATGGTAACACTCATTGAATATTAAATGTACATTACATCAACTCTATATTAATTTAGTATTTCTGTACTGGTTTAATAACTGAATAAAATAAATTTGTTTAGTCTTCGAATCTATCGACGTAGGAATTTGTTTCGATTTGATTGAAGTAAGCATTGTAACGATCAACTGTGAGTGGAAAACATTTAAAAGAACTGTTTTTTTCGTGATATAATGGTATGAGAATTGAATTTTGAAGATTTAACTTGCTATTTTTTTTAAATGAGATAAAGATTACATCTGAAACAGAGAAAAAAGATATGATTTTACTTTAGGATTCACGTCATCCTCTTCCACGATAACCGTTTTATCTTTTTCTTTAAATTATATATGTGTATTCCTTTTAAAAAATACTTTAAAGTTCTCCTGGAGGATAACAATCCATTTTACAGACAGAAAAAACTGCGAGATTTTCTTATTTATTATGTTTTTCCAATTATTCTGAAATTAATTCGTAAGGCGTTTCGCAGCTTCTTAAGACACGAAAACTTAAACTCTTATTTTCTTAGATTAGAAAGAGATAATTTCATTTTACAATTCACGATTAGTTTTAATTTTAACTTACTAATTTCGAACAACACTTTTCGTTCTGAATGTTTAGAAAAGGAATGCTACTTTTTAATGAATATTAAAACAGCAATGGGATTACTCGTTTAAATAAATCGCTATTTCTTTATGAGGCCGTGGTAATTAACTTAAGCGTCGCAAACCTATTAATGCCCTTATCACGGTTTTTCCACCACTGGGGAGCGCACTTCTTTGTCTGTTTTTTTAATGTTTACTCCCCTAATTAGTTTTCCTAATAAAATTGAATATTCATACTGCATTTTAAGGGCAGAGAACATCATGAATCAAATTATAGAGTATTTTTTATTTGGTTATCAACGGCTACCACTAGATCGATTCATTTTTTTTTAAACGATGGAAAAAAACCTTAAGATTAATTCTGAGAATTTTTCCCAGGGTCTCCTCTTGACTCAAAAGACTTTGCTTTTATTATTTTATCCTAAGTTGTTTCCTTTCCTTTCACCCACCAGAGGTTTTTGTTTATTATCATTATTTTTTTGTTCTGGTCAAATGCCTTTTGTGGTTAGCGTTTAGCTGCCAAGGATTTGCTTTCGACATTTTGCTGTTGTTTTTAAGAAAATAAAAACTTTGATTTCTGTGGGATTTTTAGGAAAAAAAATCTTTGCAAACATTCTGTTATATTCTGTTTCGTTCTAATAATGAAGGTTAGAAATGTATTCGTATTCAAATTAGCTTCAAAAGACACTTCAGGGGTATTCTGAAATCTTAAAATAGTTTGTTATTCATCAGCGAATCATGCTGGGGGTTTTCAAAGGCTTCTCTTATACAAATAGGAAAGCAATGGAATCGTTGGTGTACCGAGCGATTTTGTCAAATATATAAGCGCGCCTTGTAACAAAAAAAATTGAGAAGCACTGTGTGCAGATTGATAAAAAATGTCGATAGATGCTATTTTGTTCCTAATTAAAGGAGGTTTAGGCAGGTTTCAGATCAGCTTAGATCAGAACAGAACATCAGCTCAGATCACGCAATTTCCTATACACTACGTCCGCTCTTCTCAGATCAGAATGCTAGTCAAACATAATTTACATTTAATTTTATGGTTTTATTCTGTTCAATTACTTGTAAACTATTCAATGACTCAAAAAAATTTGTTTGATTCATTAATTTAAAAATTAATTATCACTTTCATTCAAATTTTTTGACATTTCCTCCCACATAGTTTCCTTCAATGATATAGTATAGTAATCTTTGTTACTAAGGTATTGCAGCACTGGATACTATTCAACCATAACATTAAGCTTTTCATCTAAAGACATAACGAAAGAAATCCACTTCAAAAAATACGAGACAACACCTAACAAGACGTGAAAGTTGTGATAATTCTATGAAGTGTCAGGACAGCAACTGAGAGGGAGACTCCTGAGAATGCGCACTCCTTCAGAACGCTTCGGAATCGGAACAAAATTGCTCGGCGAGCGAAAAATTCTGACGCGTTGTGATCTGAGCGGAAGCAGTATGTGGAGTTACATACAGATGGTTTCCGAATTTTTCTGATCTCAGCCGATCTGAGACAGTGTGCTACCAGTCTTATCCGTTAGGCTTCATAACTGTATACAGATACTTTACATTGATACAGATGATCGGAGAAAGGAAGGATGCATAGAACTGAATAAAGAAATTAGAATCTTACTATTAAATACTCAACAGAATAACATGTGTAATAACAATTCGTAAAATATTATATTTTAATATAATGCCTTTATTTCCAATTTTTTTTGTTTAAATTGATTGAAATTCTGAAATTCACAGCGCTAATGTTTGTTTTGTTAAGAAACAGAATTTAAATGAAAACTAAAAAATGAATTAAACTGACTGACCAGAGATGCTTAAGGATATTATAATTTACTCCCTTGATTCTTTGACTGGATTTCCTACTTATTGAATGAAATTAGACATTACAATGAAAATATTATAACATTAAAGCATAGAAATATAAAAAGTCTTTAACCAAAATTGCATCGTATTTAGAGAAACTAGAAATTACGACAGGAAGAATATTTCAAAACTTAAATTGAATCCAGGTTTAAATCTTGATGAAAGTTCCTCGTAAATTAAGTATGTTATGTTATGTTATGTGGTGAGTGTGGGTGGCAGGGAAGCCGAGCACCGCGACCGTTGGTCTATTGTTCTATCCACGGAAATAAGGACGACGGAGAGAAAGACTGAGAAAGAATGGTGGGAAAAATAGAAAAAGGAAAAGAGGGAAACGGGAGAACCCCGAGAAAACCTGCCCAGCGCGGATCGTCCACCATCACGAAACCCACATGAGAATCGAACCTCGGTACTCAGAGGTGAGACATCAATGTCTTAGCGACAACGCCAACTGCGCGGCTCGTAAATTAAGTAAGTTCAAAACTGGTGGTATTCAGCAAAACTGAAATTTAAAATTAATGGAAGCGCCTTACATAACGAAACTGTTCTTTATTTTGTATAATGAAAAGCAATAATTAAGATCAAGAAAACTGACATTAAATATTGCAGACATAGCTTTGAAGTGAAAACATGAATCATTCAGTGTCTGTTAGAATTGAAAGGAACTAAATTGAAAACTGACTTCGTTAATATTCATTGAGAAAATTGGTATAAAGTAAATTTTAATGATAAAAATGTGATGATTTTAATATTTCCTTCTTAATTAAATATTTACAATTTTTATAATTTGTAAGTTGAGAACATCTTACAGTACGTGAGTCTCTGTTTTTGAACAGAAATTAAAATTTCAAACAACTTCTGCAGATAACACTTTGGAAATTTCAGACATACTAAAGTTTATTTCTGAGTATCATAAAAATATCCTTAACTAAATACTTACATTAATGACATTAGGAATATTTTAGATTACGATTTGATTATAAAAGTAATAATTATAATATTGTACAGTTGATTTATATCGGTGTTGACTCTATGGCAGGGAATAGTAGTGAAGTTTTAACGAATGAATTAGGAATCAAGTATTAAATTTCCAAGCTCTTATTTATCCAGTATATGCACTAATAATAGTAGATATATTGATTTTGCTGAACTAATAATTTTAATACTATCTATAATACACGAAGGTGGCATTAACATTTGCATTTTGGCATTAAAGCTGATCTTCTTATAAGAATTCAGAAGTTTTTAACAATCAGAATTAGCTCATTTTGTGTACTTTTTTTGGAGAGTAATTTACACTTATAAGAAAAGAAAAATCTTAACTTTATTTCACATTTCCTTAACTTGTGTATTGTATAAAACTTTACATATGGTAAAAAGGAAAGTCAGATTAAGTTTTTATTTTTAAAGTATGTTTGAAATATCTTTTTTTTTTTAAAGTTTTGTATTGAAATCTTTTAAATTCTGAATTGAGATCTTTTTACTTTAAAATCTCAATCGTTAAGTCTGTTCTGGACTGTTTTTAAAATCTTCATTGAAATTTTCTTAATTCCAATTTGAGATCTTTTATTTTTAAATTTTGTTTTGAAATCTTCTAAAACCTGCATTGAAATCTATTCAATATTGAATTGAGATCTTGTTAATTTAAAATCTCCCAGTTAGTGGGAAACTAGTTACCGGTATTTAATTTCTTTTCTTACATAAAATAGGTACAATTCTTAAAAAAGTTGAAGGGAATTATTCATATTTATATTGGACTTAAGGATAAACTTACAACAGTTCTAATGCATGTAGTTACAAGGGAAAGTTGGCACTTATGCTTATTTTAGTTTTAGTGGTTATCAAACTTTTCGGACCCTGTCCCTTCCCTGTCTCTTCTTCCAATCTTGATTCATGATGTGTTTTCAATTAAAGGAATTTGAAATGTTATAAAGAATTTTAACCATTGAAAAGTAAATTTTACATGAATTTACTTTTAAATTAAACATATCTGCTTTTATTTACACTCTTTTCTTTAAAAAGGAGTGTTTATGATGATTCGAATATATTGAAAATTTCAAATAATTTCAGCTTCAATTAATTTGGATTATTGACGATTGTAACTATTGACGTTTACTATTTGAAAAATCCGGTGGTTCAGGCGCCGGACTGCGGAATGGAGAAGCCCGGGTTCATTCCCCGGTGGTGGATTATTTCTTCTCCAGACGGGCCCTAGGGTTCACCTATCCCTCTCTCAAATGGGTAGCAGGTTTCTACCCACTTTCGGGGGGCGGATGAGCGTCGGACTGACCATTCGACCTCAACTAATCCTGTTGGTCGAGAATCATTGGGAGCCTAAGTCTCTCTCGCGCACCCCAGGACCTGCATGGCCTGTTGCGGTACAGTTTAACTTTTAACTGTTAAACTTTCATTTTTCTTTTAAGTAAATGTATATTTTTAAGACAGCTTTTAAATCTTTCTTGAAATCTTTGTGATGATTTTAAAGTATTTGTGTTAAGTATGCAAGAGAAATTTAATTTTTAACATTTTTACTCAGATTTCCGAGGAATTAAGATTGCCATTGACTAAGTTTTCTTTGCTAGTCCTGCATACTAAATTAAAAAAATAAATTGAAATTCATTGTTACAATAATCTAACATTAAGAAAGCATGTCATTGTTATCCTCTTGAGAAATTTGAGTAAGTTCAATTTATATTCATCGTTAAAGTAAAATTTTTCTGGTTTCCGTTAGAGGCTAAAATTTCTTTAATTTTTGAAGTGTCTTTTATCAAAGTGCTTTTAAAAGAGATAAATTGGATTTCAGTTATAATCCATTTCAATTTTGAAATCTTCTTTAGATAGCATACAATGGTAGTGACATATTTTTTCTTTCTGGTTAATCATTGTAAGTATTTTATACACTGTATCATAAAATAATTATATTATTACTATGACGTTTACATATTATAAAAGCATCTGTGAATGTCTTTGTGAGCTAACTAAAAATGGTGTCATGGAATTTAAAATGGACCAAAGATAAAAAGATTTCATTTCTCTTAACAGCCATTTCATTAATATTAAGAATCGAAGAAAACGTTTCATTCAAATCTTTAACGATTTTTTTAAAGCTTTCCAGATATATCGTATTATAAGAAGATCCATTCACTGATTCCAAAATTATTAAAATGCAAAGATAAACTCACAATTAACAATTTCATATTTCGAAAAGTTGGAGTAAAATTTAACATTTACAATTTTGATAACGTTTCTTCCTTCTAACAATGAACGATTCTCAGTCCCCCTCTCAATTTAAAATCACTGGCTTAAAAGTTGGCAGAATGTTATACATTGTTTATTATGAGACTGTTCCATCTTCCCTATGCGGAAACAAGGGACACCATCTGCTGCTGGGTCGCAGAACTGAAATGTTTCCACTTCACGGGAGTGAGATGATCTGTGGTTGGTGTTTGTACCCATATCACGAAAACCAAGACAGCGTTGCACAACGGCCAGTTATTATCATTCACTGGGCCAAAACAGCAGACATGGCCTCCTAATTAATTCAAAACAAGCGTTGAAGATGACAATCTTTACTCAGCGTTTCACAATCTATCTCGTTGCTTCCAATGCATCTAGAATGTGAGATTGATCAAATCACACAGTCTGTGTTAGTCCTCCCGCCCTTCCTAATGACTTTTGAACGGTTGGATGGAGCTTCTTGAAAATCTGTTTAACTTTTATACTTTGAAGTTTTTTCCACTGTATATTTGCCGAGAAGTCAGCCCTTGATGGTGACAGAAATTTCTATAAAAAGCTTTAGAGCTAAAACAGAAAGTTCGGGAACTTAAAGCCTTTTTTTAAAATATGATTTATTATATTTTTTTAAAACATTAAAAACGAAAAAAAACTTACTCTTATTTTCAAATTCTAGTTTCTTCTGAATATAAGTAGAATTTTGCTTTTTGAAATAAAGGTTAAATCCGCATTACTTATTCAAGTTCTGAAATCGGATTTACTTTACTAACCGCAAGCTAAGTAATAAAAGGGATTAAAATTCGTTGTTTAAACAAAAAAGTTCTAATAGAAATCGACTGGGAATCTATTATTCATTTCCTTGGAACTTACGTTTAACTTTTCCCTGAGTTTTTTTTTTGTCGCTTTCTCGCCTAAATTTCTATAAATGGATCCAACATAAGATTCAAATACAAAACTTACGACATCTTTAGCCCTTAAATGTGCCTTCTAAGTTTCAAGAAGATCTATCTAGCAGTTAAAAAGTTTTTAGGGCATATACACACCCACATAGTCCAAGTGATGTCATGTCCCTAAGGATGTAGCAAATATTGATGTGTAACAATATATCTTAATCCTTTTAACTATTCTACTAATTCGCGTAGTGTGCTTTTAATCGGGATTTTAACAATTTAAGATAGTAGTTCCTTTTTTAATAAAAAAAATTGTCATTTCTACTATTTGTATTGAGCTTTTATTGAGATTTAAAAATAAGCACAGCTTTTTTGTTTGTTCCTTATAAAAACAAAGAAAATACAAATAATAAAAAAAGAAATTATAAGAAACAGTATTTTAAAGAAAGTAGGCTTTAAGTTTTTAGGCTTTCAAATTTTTTTTCTATATTAAAATGCTGTCTTGGGATTCACAGACAAGATACAGATTCTCCTGACCAGAGAACTGTATTACGTGGATATGAATTCTTCTTACATCCTGATCATGAATGTTGTAGTTTTGATTGCAAGATCTTGATTGGCGGGAATTCGGTTTTGTTTGTCTTTTACTATCAAAACCAAAAATCTTAATAAAAAAAAAAGCAGTAGTTTAAAATTACTTCAGATTACAAATCGATGTAAGTGGTCGTGTGTCCATCTGCTTGTCTTTCTATATTCTCAAAACTTGTTTATATAACGTTTATATTAGCTTTGAGTTATCATATGTGAGCTATATATTGATTTTTAAAAAAAAAATTAGTTTCAGCAGAGTAATCACCTAAATAGATTTAGTCATTAAAACACTTAAAAGTGCAACAATGCACATTTTTTTAAAAGACTAGGCTTACAAATATAAGTTCTCTAATAATTTTGATTCCAAATCATAGAAGACGGTGTCAACTATTAATTTGAATGATTTCTATGTTAAGTTTCACTTCAAACAATTGTATTCGAAAATTATTAACCGTAAATTAATTTCGTAAATTTAGAAATTATTAAATTGTTTTATTTCCACATAAACTACAACTGTTCTACTGATATTACAACGTATAGAATATGAACATTATATTTGGATCCATATTTGTTAAATTGAAAACAAACAAAATCTTTTTTCCCAAAAACAAACAATAAGTAAACCATCAAAAAATAAATAAATAAATAAATAAATTCATTGCATATTGGCTGCTGTAGTATCTTTGCTACTTTTAATTAAATATGATTAATTTGATCTAAAATTAATTAACATTAATGTTCAAACTTCATGTGAGAGAAGATTACAGCCTGCATACAAGCATCCAGAACTAGCCTTTCACCTCAGTGCGTCGAGGTGAAGAAGTCTCACTGAAAAAGCCTCTTTGTACTGAGGTGAAAGCTAATTCTGGACTTTTGAATGCTCGTTTTATGTTTATGCTTGTATGCAGGCTGTAATCTTCTTTTCTATTAATGTTCAAAGTTAGGAAAAATAATTGTTTTGATATAATAAATATTAAAAAAGACATTTTCAGTTGTAAACTTTTAAACACTCCCCACAAAGATTAAATCTTTTAGATTTTTTTCCCTAACTTATTTAAAATATTAATTCTGATTTCTTTTTCGGCTTTTACAATTTTCTATCCAAAAAAAAAAAAGTTTTATAAACAAACTACAAAATATAACTTTCAAACTCTAAATTTGCTCTCCTCTTTAGCCTTGCCTCCAAAGGAACTGTTGCTCCCGTTCTTCTCTCCTTTCCCAGTATATGAGTAGTCTCTCATATTCCAGATAAATGATATCTCGTAGATTTAGTTCAGATTTCAAATTCATAGGTTTTCTAACAATCGCCACTGCAGTAATAGACAAATCCTTTGAGCATCAACAGCTTATTTTAAGGTCATTCCTTGTCAAATCAACAAAGGGTCTGAACATTGGTATCTTAGATTGCTAGGATTTCTTTTACATAGACTATATCTATCGAAAGTAAGAAAAAAAATCCAAAAGAAATTTTTGGATTTTTTTTTTACCATTATCTGTTTTTTTTAATTGAATTTTCAAAATGGCGAAAAATGCAAATTTTGAGCAACTTCTATTTACCACAAACTGCTTTTACTGAGCAACCGTGTGTACTAGGGGTGATTTTAAAGCCTGTGATTTGCCTCATTATGCTTTTGGAAAAATAATAAAATTAAATAGTAGAAGGATGGTGATAGCCCTTTGGGATAGAGAAAATGAATTTGCAATTTGTCAAGATCGTCGTTGTCGATAAGTATGCTGGTATGTAAGACTACATTTTCAGTTCACTTGTTAAATATGATTTAACATCACTGGAAAATCAACTAATGCACACATGGTACTGTCGGTGGCGTTTCACATTAGCTGCCCGATATTTCCCCGCAGTGCAACAAGCTCTCAGCTCTTACAATTTTTTTAACCCCTTTTCAGTGCAAAAAAAAGAGCTAAAATTTGGTATACGTCAACTCCTTAAGATCCTGAATAAATGATAAAAGTTTCAAGGGATGTTTCGATCTGACAAACCTAACCATTCCCTTGTTAGATTGGTTTAAGGAAAGCACTACTTCGCAATGTAACATTGGAAATGCACCTGACATTACATGTTGTTTATTTGAAGGCTCACATTAGACTTACTTGAAGTCACAGAACAGAGGACAGGATTTATGATGTCTGATGTTATGACATGCTACATGCTGTTTTGCCGTTTACTACTAGCAACCTCAACAGGGTTGCACACTGGGAGCCCGTAACGAGTAAAACCTACAGTTTGATTGACATCACATTATTGAAAGTGAAGAATGTTGTAATTAAAAAATAAACTTTGTAGTAAATATTAAATACGCGTAAAAAAGGCTTCAATATTGGATTAAGCAACATGGTTTGTCAATAATTTCAGAGAGTTTTATTTAATGCTGAACCCTATTTGGGTAAATTTCATAAAAAACTTAAATATATAGTACGGTATTTTATATTACCTGTAAAATTTCAACTGCAGAGTTGTCTTGAAAATTATAGTTAAATAGGACCCGATTCGTGACCCAACTTGAAACTTTGGGTAAATGCTTAAAGAAAACGATATATTTTTCAACTATTTTTTCTGAAAAAATACACAATGGCCTTTTCAGATTTTCAAAACCGAAAATTTAGGAAAGTTTTCAAAACTTTTGTTTTCTTCCAAAATGCCTAATGACAAAATATCAAATAAAGTTATTTGTTACACATCAAATTTAATACTAATTCAAAAATTTGAATTTTTTCATTTATTCCATATAGGTACAGCCTATATATAAAAAATCATGATAATCTGAGACACAGAAGTTCAAATTTTTTTTCCGTATTGATTTGGTTTGGAGTGACCCTTTTACAATCCATTATTCCTATGCAGTTATTTTCAATCAAAGAAAAAATTAATAATCTATTGATTAAGTTCATTTACAGTCTTCCTTAATTCATCAACAAAAAAAGTGCCAAGTAAACTTCCAAAGATATCGAGGAAATGAGTATGGTTGCTATGATAGAAATAAGGAATTAAAATTTATTTTTAAGCATGTTATGACTTCTTAAAGTAGTTCAAATATAATTTGCGTACAAGTTACATAAATAAGGAAATTAAATTTACTCGTTATTAATTAACTTTTGCATTCACATTCATTTTAAATTAATTAATACTTATTAAGTATTTAATTAAGTTTACGTTAAATAACTTATTAATATTAAATTTAGTTAATAATGTAACTTATTAAAGTTAAGTTAATAAACTTATCTTATTAACTAAACTTTGATCAACATTTAGAAAATTTAAAAGAATTAATTTTCAAAGTTTCATTTTGAATTTAAAAAGATTAAGGCCAACATGCAAAGATTTGTGTGATGGCCTTAATCCTTTTTAAATTGAATATCAATTTTACACATGTAAAATCTCAGTTAAAGTTTTATTTTAGAAATTATAAATTGCTTAAAAATGAAAAAAAATTAATTTTAAATTTACTTATTAATTTATCATTTTGTTTCAATGATATTCAGAGCTAAAACAACATGAACCAAGCATGTTTAGGTATAAAAGTTTTAATTTTGCAGTAAAAGAGTAATATCTTATCACAATAACATTTTTAATCTCAATTTATAAAAAAAAGAAGAATTTCGCTTGTTTTTGTTCTTTAATGGGTTTTATATTAAGTTTAAGTTTTTAATTTCAGAGAGTTTGAAATTTTCATTTACAAATTGAAATGCTTATCACTATAAAAATTCAGCTGAGACAAAAAAAAAAAAAATCAAAAAAACAATGAAATCGAAAAACAGAGTCTTTTCTCTGGCTGAATTCCAACAATAATTTTGTTTAAGAAAATTTAAAAAAAGGAAAAAAAAAAGAAAGACTATGGCCATCTGGATTTGCTTCGTATTCTTTGTCTAGTACTATTAAAGAGCAATTTTCTAACAGAATTAATTTAATTTCAATGTTCTCGTCTGAACTTTCACAGACATAATGACATTTGTGTAGTAGATGGTTGCAGGTGTGAAGGGGAGGGGTTGTTTTGCAACAGAAGGCTTTCAAAAGAACTTGCTAAAGAAATTCCATGCCTTTGAAAGCTTGTGGGAATACGAATCTTAAAAGTTCTCTTTAGCAAGTCTAAAAGTTTTTCCCTCAGATTTCAGAGTTTTGAAATCATGTAAAATTATAACTAAATACTGTATACTCTATATCACATCTCATGCTTTTTTTTTCTTTATTATTCGGTGATGATAACATTAGTTGGTAAGAAAATCAAAATTCATTATAGATAGGCATATTGAGGGTCACGTGACGATCTCTTTGATACCACAGATGTAGCATTTGACATTCTCAGGTTTACATGTTCGAAGAATAGACACTTTGCTTCATTTGGGCTAATCTGAAAACATATTATTGCTACGAAAACTTATCTGAAATTACTTTCCAAACTTTCAGATAACTGTATCCAGAGCAAGTCATTTAGTGTTTGTAAGAAGACAAAATGACTTCTTTGTAAAGATATTGCTGACATTTATTGTATATTACAAATATTTTTTTTAGGAGAGTCATCGACAGAAGTAGCAACAAAAGCCATCGTAACTAAACAGGTAACGAAGGTTTATAAACAAAACACGTCGAATATCGCAGAAACCTATAATATAAATAATACATTGTCATGAATGTTATTTTTTCCAGGATATATTTGACGATTACTCGTTTCATTTACTTTCAAAATAAAAAAAATTACATTAGGCTTTTTAAAATTAAATTAAAAAAAATATAATAATTCATTAAACGTTGATTGAAACGATGTTCAAAATACTTCAAAAACCTTAACAAAATTAAATAGTTTAGTACAAAAAAATTGGTTCAATGCAATAAATTGAGAAAGATAATAAGACAATGCAAAAAGCACGGTTTACTGGAATCGAACTGTAGAATATATTCTTCTTAGTTTGACCATTTGATATATATATATATATATATTAAATTGTTTATTTTTAGTTTAAAACCTCTGGTCAACTATCACGGCGGGTTCAATTCCCGGCGATGGTATTTTTCCACGGTTATTTCGCCTCCAGACGAACCCAATGGTTCACCCAGCCCTCAGTCAAATGAGTATCGTGTTTCTTACTCCAGGTTAAATGCGGGCGAGAGAGACGTAATGACCAATCCTACCTAAACTGTCCGTTTGTTGTTGTTGGTCGAGAATCGCCGGCAGCCTAAACCTCTCGCGCACCTCTCAAGGCTGCTTGACCTATTGCGCTGCAGTTTAACTTAACTTAAATATTGTTTTCGTGGTTTTTATTCTCAAAAGTCTATATTTTTAATTTATGTTTGAACGAAATCAGTGAGGTCGCGATTGCAAACTTCCCTCGTGAGTTCCAAAAGGCTAAACTACGCCAAATGAGCTGTCTGGTGGTTTTTCCGATATCATTCCCGACTGATTCCATCTCATTTTTCTTTTAAATAACGGCTGTAATGGACCCTACTTAGGTGCAGCTTTGTAGTTTGTCCCAGTTTTAAGTTTTCTTCAATTCTAAGACTTTTCGCTTCCTTCTCTAACAGTAATTGAAAATTTGGCAAATAAGACTCTCCGAATTAGCCTTTATCACAGAACTGCGGAATATTATAATTTGAGAATGTTTGAAAACAATATTCTATATTTTTTTTATGTTTAGTGGATTTCCTTTGTATGTATTTCCTTTGTATGTATGAAGGAAAGGAAAGAAGAACATCCATGGGTAACTGCTAAAATCTAATTGGTAACTAAATTTATTTCTGATCAACACAAGAACTTTAAAGATATTTACTAAAATTCTGATTGGTTATTTAACAATAACATGGTAATGATTGGATAGTTCGAATCAAATCATAAAAGGAAAACGGTTAAATCAACGATTTCAGAATTAACATGAATGTCGTTTTAAATTTGAATTAAATGTTTAAATGTAAAATTCAAACAGATTCAGCACAAAGAAATAAGAATTCATAATAAAAATAATATTTCATTATAATATAAGAGATAATCTGTAAAATGGAAATTACATGTAGTTACTAAAACGCTATTAGTTTCAGTGGCAATACAATTTCAATTTAATTTATTATATGATTTCTGGAAATTTTGAAAGAACTATCTTAGAGAATCGAAAAGCATGTAAGCACCTTTTTGACGAGACATCTGTTGATATTTTATTTTTCAGAATGAAAAGATAAGAATGCCTGCGAAATATTCATAAGAGGAAAACCCTAAAATATAAATCAAAACAGCAAGAGATTGCAGTGATTTACATTTATACTTTTAGTTCTATTTCGAATGAAATCCTTCATGTTGCTAGAAAGGATTGTAATGATTTCTCTTTATATTTTTATTGACTTTATTTGGACATTTCATACCTGATACTTAAGCGTCTTTAGTTCAAATCCCGATAGGCATGGTTATTTTTCCTTACGTTTAAGAAAAATTTCAGTATCGAAAAGTACATCTTTTTAAGTCTGCCTTTCTAGTTGCTATTATTATTCTGTAATAGCAAAGAAATCTTTTAAAAAGCGCTATTGTAAAGTTTCATAGACAGTAAAGAAAATATAATGGGAAAACTTGAAGATGGTTTTCATGAAAAATTATGTTACAAAATAGAAAAATAGTTGAAAAATAGAAAAAGATAAAAGATTTTTTTTTTTTAACAAAATAGGTGCTAATTCTAGAGAAAATGTATTCTAAACATAAGTAGATAACATGTTAGAAGTTTCAAGAACGGAAGTTCTTTGGAATGAGCACAGTATTTCCACTTTTCGCCGAAGTAATCTTGAAGATCCACTACTTTTCTATTTTCTCTCGACAGGACTAAGGCGTTATCAGCATTGGAGATGGTTCGTGTACTTTGACACACTGAATCCTAAACGACACTTGGTCCACCTCTACGACTCTGTGAATGGGAAATTAACGTGTCATTGACGTCAATAAGAGACGTTATCTGACCCGGAAATGGCGGCGTACTCTTATCATCGAGCCCAGGAGAAGCAGTTGGCGATGGTGGAGCGTTTTTTCGGGCGCCACCTACTCGCAAGAAACGACACCTGAGAGAGTCTGCCGCACAGCAGCGCCCTCTCACAACACAGGAGCGCAGTTTACCAACTGTTATAAGCCAAATCACATATTTAGATAAAAACCAAAGAGGAACATTGAAATAAAATTGAATTGAATACTAGAAGTTTGAAACAACTTACTTTCCTAAAAATGATATTTCTTAAAAATTCTTAATTATTTTCTTTGTTTTTTTGTTAATCGTGAAAATCTAAACCTAATCTTATTTTCAAATTATAATATCTGCTGAATAAAAACAGTATATATTTTCTGAAATAATTAAGTAATTAGCGCTATTAAATTAACTTGTCTGTAACGGATTACGTTAAACCCTGATCCATTAATGGATTAGCCAAGAAGATTAATGTATATTATTTAAGACATCAATAGAAATCATTGATTAGATTTGAATGTTATTATAAAGGAATTGTTTTTATTTTCTCAATACGAACCCACTTAGAAAATACTTCAAATATAAAAGTTACGTCGTCTTTAGTCCTTAAATAATCCTTTTTAAGTTGCAAGAAGCTCCATTCCTGCGATTCGAAAGTTATTAGATCACATGTACAAACAGACTAAGTTATCTCCTGAGCCCTACTCTCATAAGAAACTAGGCTAATTATGTTACAGTTTTAAGAATTAATAAGATAACATAATTATTGTTTTTATTTGAGAAGGTCTTTTATTTTTAATTTAGGTTTGTGTAAATCAAATGTCTACATCACAATTATCAATCCCATTTTTTGGATAGAGATTAGTTCTCTATATAAATAAATATATATATATATAATATAAATGTTATTAAATATTCCTTTTCTAATTGCAAAACGAATGGCCACTGCAGAAGAGAACTTATTAAGTTTTGAACGACAACGTAATAAACTTTAGGCAAATACATAAAATATATTAAAAATTTCAAATGCTATTTTTTAATATATTCTTATACATATTTATTGACATTTAGTATGTTGGCATAGTATTTTCTTAAAAATAAGAATTCTTTATCTGTTTCAAAATTAGAGAATCACTCGAAAGAATCTGCTTGACGTCTAATCCCTTCCTCCTTTCTGACTGTCCAGTACTGTGGACTCAGTTGAAGCATGCATACCCATAGCATCGTCGTCCTTGGTATATTTGTACATTTGCTACATTCGTCACCAGTGTTATTGTGTGCAGATGTAAATACGGTATTCTCATATATTTTACAATAAAAAATATTGTATTGTTGCAGCAAAATAAAATAATATGCTTAAGTATACATTATCAAACAGGTGACTGGTTTCTTCACCATAAGAATGAGGCTCTCATTTCCTTGGTCAGATGACCTTTAAATACTCTTCATCTTCATTTGAATGTTGCTTTAATCTTTAATTACGTATTGTTTGCTTTAAGGAATAACTACTTACAAAATCTTACAAAAAAATGAACATTTGAAATTGCTATTGGCTGGTTTCTGTCAAGGCAAGTATTGACAGTCAATTATAAGAAAAAAAAAGTAGCAAAAGAAAGTTACTTACTTACATTGAATGACTTATGTTGAGTGCAAATGATATACTATACCTATACTTATTACTATACCTATACTATACCTATACTT
>JAFIDM010012231.1:52800947-52822450 GCA_023159025.1 Thereuonema tuberculata | reverse complement strand
TATACTATACCTATACTTATTACTATACCTATACTATACCTATACTTATTACTTTTTTTATATGTTATTTGTTTTTGTTGTGCCCTACTTTCGGATACGGGAGCGGGATCCATAATCTTTCAGGCCTTTCTGAGGTTATCATCGAGGGTAAATCTGGCTGAAGGACAAACAACTGTCCCAGATTCCCGACGATGATAAGGCGTGAAAGTCTGGCTAAGTGCGGGCTTTATTTCCTATCCTTTGATTAGATTGCTATACTTTTAACTTGGTTATTTACAAATGATTTTTTTTTCTTCTGATTTATTTTTAATGAGTTAACAGAAATTAGCTCAGCGTTTTGACAGCCCTGTAATATTAAAATCGTTATGTTACGAAAAAATTTTTCAGGAGCTTTTAAATCTCCACTTTAACTTATTAATTATAAAAACTACAATTCTTATATGCTAGAATTAATAATGTGCAGTCGAAAAATCCTCATTGGCTAACGGGACATAGTGGACATAGGTGACGCGCATATTTGTACAGTAAAAAAACAAACAATTCTCACACTGCTTGATTACTCCTCATCAACGTTATCGTTCTACTCCAGATGGTAAATACACTTTATTTTGAATAATGCTAATACGCTACAAAGACACAGATTTTCTTGTTTGTATGAAAAGGTAGACATTCAATTTTTTTGTTCACATTTCAACCACCATTTTAATTGACAATTTCCGGAAATACGAATTCTTTACTAATATTTCAGCTTCATTTGTAAGTTTTATTAAATAAATAAGTTACTTCTTTATTTATAGATGTCTTACATATTTTAGTGATTTATTTCGTTTAAGAAAAAGCTAATTTATCAAAAATTGTCGGTCTTTCAGAGTTAATTTGATTTGTTTACACCTGCAGTGCATCTGCCTATTGCATCGTTTTTGTATCCTCCACAGTTTGCAAAATTGCTCATTTTACAGATTTAGGATTTCTGTCCTAAACCATATTTTTTTCTCATTTTTTTTTAGGCGAACAAAATAATTCAGATCTTTCCAAAAAACCTCAAACGCAAGATTCATGTTTAAAAAGGTCTGAGAACTCCACTTATATATAATAGCCTCTCTTTCGCCTTTAAGCCTTCTCTCATTTTCCAACACCTTTTTTTTATCGGATTCTCATCAGTTGTGTGAAGATCCGACGGTTCCAGCCGCCGAGCAGAAAATAACGCGTGGGAGGAGAGGAAAAAAAATTAGTAAGCAGAAAGAAAAAAAAAATGGGAATACTGTGTTCATTCCCCTCTCAACCTAAGAAGGAAAAAAAAAGAGCAAATTGAGATAAGAAAGTAAGGGAAAGATATACAGCAGAAAAATGACTTTTCTAAAAAAATAATTATGTAATTATTAAAATATGAGATTGGTAAATATGACGAAAAAAGTTATTTTCAGTGTCAATGATTGACACCGGCTATTGATTGGATCTGGAATTGCTTTTTTTTTTAGCTTTCCATTTTAGTAGAAAATTCGATTTTTCTCTCTGTTTGACTGAAGTATGAAGCTTTCTTCACCGAGAATTTCGTGGAAGGTGTTTTGCCCAAAAGAGATTGAAGAGTAAATAAAGAAAGAAAGGAACGCATTACTACAATTTCGAAATAATCCTCGGGCATTAACCCAAAACGTGAATTGAACTCTCCAGAAATCTTTGAATTTGTAAGCATCTAATTGCTGATTATCGTGAATTTCCGATAATAATTTTGATTTCCAGATTGCTTTACTTTTTCTTTAATGATTTTATGTTACGTTGTCATCACAAAGGTTCGCATATACATTGAATCTCATTTTTCTCAAATAATTTTTAATAAGCAAGATATATGGGGATTTTCCAAGGGTCTCCACGATAGTTTCACTGGAGCGTTTGATGGTTTCCAAAGTTTCTTAAAGTTTCTTTAGTTAAGATCGGGTCATCAATTCAACGCTTGCCTGAGAAAGAAAGCAGGTCCCCATTTTTACGGTGGGCTGAAGGGACCTTAGGTTGAATGAAAATTAAACTGAGAAAAATCTCCGCTACTCAGTGGGAATCGAACCCATTCCCTCTTTAGCAATATGAGTTACGGATCCCATTTCTTGTTTAGGCCACATACAAATTATAGTAACAGTGCAGTGATGCCAGACAGTTTTCCTTTCTATTGCACTAATACTCTATTCTATTCGATAAACAATATCTGATGTCAGTTTTGACAACATATAAATATTAGAATACCACGTAATGTTAGAAAGTGCTGTTTCGTTTATATGAAAAAATATGCAACAAAACAATGATAAACCCCTAATTCATTTATCAATAAAATACAGCATTTTTATAAATTTTACGTGTATTAGAGTTACTTTCATTTCAAATCAACAATTGCAATTTTGAGAAATTTTCAGAAAAATTCCTATTACTTACAAAATGTGTGCAATTGAATGTATTTTTATGAAATTTCTCAAAACGACGAAGTTTCTTTAGAACAAAACCCCTAGCGATAAGCGCTTAAAAAGAAGAAGAAGCGAATAGACCAGCGTTACGAATCGATCCCTACTAGTGCAATTGATTTTGAAAGGCAGTAATGAATGATTTACGAAGCTGACAACTTTTCCCTCAACTTATTAAAGAGAGGAATTTTTTTTTCAAATTCTGACTCTTATAAAATCAGTATCAGAACTTTGAAGTAAATGCCATCGATCTAAGAGAAAACTACAGTTTTTTTGGCATTATCCACTTAAAGAAGTTAGCCGAAATTAAATAGTGCCTGAAATCTATCAGGCACTATTGTTCAATGTGGAGATTTTAATTAACTGCGTTTTTATTAATTATTCGAAATTTATTCAATTTTTCTCGGAGAATCCAAGAAATCCTAATCTTACAAACTCGGGATTTATTTATGATTAAGTATCTTTTAGAGGTCGATCGAATACTCGTATTTAACATTAACTTTAAACTTATAACTGTGGTTAATTAAACGTAGCCATAAGTTGAAATTAATAAATTGCCTACAAATAAGGAATAATGAAGCGATTTTTTAGCGACTCATTTGAGAATTACTCTGTAGCTATTGTGTTTGTCCTGTCCAAGGCCCAAACAACATAGGAATGGCGTATTTTCAGAGGCCAACCCCCCCCCCCAATGTTCGATATATTTGGCATTGTTTTCATTGAATTTCAGCAGTTAGCTAAAATGTCAGAAATGTAACTATATCATTTCAATTGTCAGGTGTAGCGTGATCGGTAAGGTCTCGGGCTAATATGCTAAAGATTTTCGGTTCGAATCCGTGTATCTTCTCTTAATCTTTTTTTTTCTCAATGTCCGTGTGGATTTTTTTTGTTTTCGTTTTTTCCTAACTTTCTTTTTATATTTTCCTTTCGTTAATGTACTTCTTTTTTTATTATTATTTCTAAATTTTATTATGGGTCGCCCTTAAATATATGCTTTAGCGCAAAATTGTATTCACTTATTTATATATTTGTTTGTTTTTGTTTTTTTTAATTTATCAATTGAAAACGAAAATACAACTTTGCTTTAACTGAATCATTTCTCGCGTTCTCTAATAATATCTTGCAAAATTCATTATTATATTTTGAGTTGTTACAATGTCTAAAGAAGAGACAACAGTGTATGCAGTACAGTTTAGGTTTTATTCTATAGTTCTGACAGAACCAGCAAGTGAGATATTTTGCCATCTAAATTATTGATAATGGAAAACAACAAAGATGTTCTAGAAAGAATTTCAAGCATACTTTCCTTATTTTTTTATAGATTTTTAAAATGAAAAATATTACAAATGAAAAGTCTTCATTTATAAGCAATAAGCCAAGAAGGCACCAAAGGTAAACAAAAGATTTCGCCTCTGAGCTATAAACAGTGGGAGTGTGAGACGGCCGTTTCGTCCTCTTTATGGACTCATCAGCCACACAAACCCTATGCCGAAAGCTCAGATCGCGAAATCAAGTAAGGGAATTCACCCACGCACCCGTCAGTGGGTTCCCATTAAAATAAAAGCAAATCAAAACAAAAGAAAAAGCCCTAATTTCTGGCCTGCGAATCTATCAGGCACAGAGGAAATTGAAGAAAGCAAAGGCTGATGGCAAGCCACTTAAATTATAATAAAATACATTTAAATTATACGTACTGACTGATTTGATAAGCCTGACATAAGTAAATAGGCAAAAAGCTGGAAACAGTAATCGTCTATTAAATATAAATTTCTTTAGTTTCCTTAACTGACACATGCATTGTGGCTGCGATATGTATAACCGAAGAAAGTTTAATTTATGAATATTTATAATCGAATTTAATTATTATAATAATGTTTTTAATATGAAAATAATTCAATTACAAGTGGAATTAAAGGAGCTTTTAGATTTTTGTTTTAAATCGTGGGACTGAACAGATTTGATGATGCTATGCAGTAAAGCTCCTGCTGGCGGTCAATTCACTAGAATAGGATTGATATCAAAGCCCATCTCACTATAAAAACATTGAGGTCATGGAACCATAAAGAGATAGCCTAGGACCATAGCAAATTATGCATTCATTAATCAAATATGAATGAAACAAGAATTTAAAAGTTAAGATACTTGAAACTTAACATACATAGATGTTTTAAACTAATATTTAATTGAAAATGTATTTTTCAACCAATTTTTACCTTAGCTTCCTGTGAATTTCGTTTTATTTTATTTCGTTAAATTTTATTTGAGTATAGCTCATATCATTTCGGTAGTCTTTAATATGAATCCCGATACAAAAGCATTACTTTTTAAGTTTTATTTATTTATTTTTCCTTAGTGTAATATTGAAATAACCCCAGAATAAATATAATTAAAAATTACATTTAATAAAAATTTAAAGAATATGGATATAATCATAAAACTTTATATTTATATATAACCATAAAAAAGAAATAATTCGATAATTTCATCGCTGACTGTAATTACTACTGGACTTCCAGGCTGGCGAGTATTGGACAGATCGTCCAATCTTTAGCAATCACTGAAACATCGGAATTTACTGCGCTGCGAAGTAAAGACAGGCGAACCTCGCAGCGGGTGAGGATTAACGATCATTAGAACTATTGAAGAATTAACTGAAAGTTATTCTTGGATTATTACACAATAAATGGCGATTTTATAATTAATTTTAAGTTTTTAGGAAGCTTTAAGATAACCAAGACATCGAGGTGAGATAACTCGAGTAATAAGAATAAAACAGTGAGCTAAATTGAAAGCCAAAAAGGGTACTTCTATTAACAACCCAAACACAATTGAAATTCAGAATCAAAATGTGATTCTACATTTTACATCGGTTAGCATCATCACATCTGTCCTCTTATCAAATGTCTGGTTTTGTTGAATACGATGATGAAATTATTTATGACCAATTTTCTCTTATGGTTTTGGCAGGAAATAGAATTATACTCTTCCAGAACAGCGCGATACTGTTATCTCATCCAGTCTTTTCTGCATCATTGATGGTTTACGGTGAGACCTGCAGCTGAAACATTTATGTCCAAATATCCTTGTGTCGACTGTAACGTCCATGTAGAGAGTACACTTGTCAAAAGACTAGACATTCTAGTTTTATTTTCTCCAATCGATGATAACAAGTTGCTGTTTGGAATACTTGTTAGCTCTTCACCGAAATCCAACAATTAAAGAAATTTTATGAGTTTCAGAAATTACAGAACACATGCATGTTTTTCGTTTTGTTTTCTTTTTAAAACCTTACGTTATTAGGTTTTATTATCAGCCCATTACGCTTGATAATATACTTTAAGGTTCAGAAATGAAAAAAAAATGAAATAATTCTGAGTTACAATAATATTAAATAATATTAAATTTTTAAAATTAAATTCTAATTTTATTCCTTTTTTATTACTTGACCCTTAACGTCTCGTCACTAATTAATTGCATGGCACGATTTACCAGTGTGACAGAGCTTGGATCTAAGAAGTTGAAATTGCATTTTTCCCGCATTATTTCCATAGTATTGATGAAATTTGTTTCCAAGTAAGATGTAATAAGTAATGACTTACTACATTTTGTATTTTTATAAATTACGACGTTTTCAAAATTAAATGCAATGCAGTAACAGCTTTGTTATTTTCTTTTTGTACAAGGTTCTTTCATTTCCGATCCCAGATCTTTCGGTTGACTTTATATTTAACAGTTTGCTTGTGCAATAATAAGACATTCATTTCTTAATTATAAAGCATCTGATGAAGCGTTTTTATGACGATATAATAATTAAATAGGAGTTATACTTTTTTTTGTTTAATTAAAAGGCTACTAAATTCGGAAAATAGCTGTTAATAAATAAGCCACGTTATCTTACTTACTTCAGTATGCTATCATTAAATTTAAAGAAACAGAGTAAGATAGAAAGAATGAGGCTGTGGAATCGAAGTCGAAAACAATTTTTTTGAGTTCAAAAGAATAAGAAAGGAGTAAAATTGGAGTAAGAATGTCTTGTTAATGGTACTATTTATATTTGGGTATATTGTTTGCAGTGAAAAAATGTGAAAAAAAATATTTCTATTTTATGAAATATATGTAAACTATGAATATAGTTATTACTTTTTTTTCGTTGAAGAGTCATAGGTGATGGAAAAATGAACTTCATTTTTGATTCAGCCTCAATTTTAAAAAAGTTACTATAAATTGGTTCAGGAAATGATCACAAAGTTTAAATTCGCAGACCTGAATTATTTTAATCACCTGTGTTTAATGTTTTTTGTGGTAGCTAGTTAACATGATTTGTGGTAAAGCCCCTTTGTAAAAAATATTATATTATAAATATATACAATTGGATTAAAATTAATAAGAGATCGTTTCAATATTAACTAGTAATTTATTGCTATCTCTTTATATCAGCAGAGAAAATAATCTATATGAACATCAACAGTTCGATTACACATTGGCTAAGTTCCATTTTCTATCCATCAGAATAAAGACAACAGAAAACTCAACAAAATTTTCTTAATATATTTCTTTTCTAGATTATTATTAACAACTTCTTCTTGTTGAATAACTTATTCAATTTAATGAATACTTCATTTACTAAAAGTTCACAATGTCTTTAACCCTTTAGGGTTATCAATTAAAAGTTCTATTAGCTGTTGAAATCAAGAGTTCACAAATTAACACTGCTGTTATTCATTCGATGCTAGCTCACTTATTCATAGAATAACACTTTAACTTTTCATCGGTCGGAATAAGTCTTAGCTAAAATATCAGAATTTCAATACTTTCTATGCTTGGATATCTTGTCGATTATACGTCTTCGTTAAAATAACGCATAAAAGTGACTTACTCTAATTCTTCGGTAATTACATCCGATCCACTGTATATAAACGTCCCTTAAACGTTTCTTAATGATCTCTTATCCTTAGAGGTGTACTTGCATCGTAAACATGGCATCCATCGTTCGACGGATGTATTCCTTTCAACATTGCGTGATATCTTTTCCTAAAATCCTGTGAAGTAAACTTTAAATGAATTAATGCTTTAAATATAGCTCACACACAGATAACATTAATATATCAAAACTTCGATTTAGGAAAGAAATACTTCTGTCCATTTAACGATCTTCCTTTGAAAAATGTCCTCAAATCAACCCGCAGAAGTATTAGCTTTTGCGCCATCTTGTCACCTTTTTACCATAGAATCTAACTATCTTGTTATCATCACACCGGGCGAGTTCTAGCATCATGCACATCATTTTACAAAAACAATGAGAACACCACACTACATATGATCATGGTCTAAAACAAAGCAGTTGTCTTTTTATAAAGGCAATGGTTTTTGATTTCACTCATTTTTATTTCAACATAAGTCAAATTAATCTTAGATGACCAATGCAAATTGTTGCATTTAATTTTCCCTCTTATTAAAATTAACACCCTTAATAGGCATCGGCAGCTAAAAAACATTAAATCAAAAAGTTTTAAAATGTAATTTTAATTCAAAATATCCATGTTCGTCCGTCTGTGATTGTAATAGCTCAAAAACCACACACCCTAGGTGGATGAATTTTAATTGATGCAATAAAGATTGATTGGTTTTAATATGCAAAGTGTCTCAGGAAGTAATAAAAGCCTTCATTCTAAGAATAAAGTTTGTATGAACATATATTCTATTCCGAACGGACCTATTTGAATGTGGAATACTTTCAATTTTGCCCTCAATATTGTAATGGTGTTTGTGGGAGTCTTGGGAGCTAAAAGACAACGAGTCAAGTTCTGGAACTGAACTGAATTAATTTATTATTAATTTTTTAAAGAAGCATTGTTTTTTTATAATATTTACATAATGTGATTTTTTGGGAAGATTAATTAAAATATATAGAATGATTGGATAAAAACATAACGAACTTAAGTTAATTAACTATTTAAACGACTGTAACGGAAAAGAATTTAAAAATAAACAGAACATAATAATTAGTAAATAGAAAACGAATGTTTTAAACCAAAGAACAGTTAACGATTAAAATGAATAAAATACAGATAAATAATTTCTACATAAAAAAAAAAATAAATGATATCTAAAAATATTTACATAAAAACTGTTACTATACTGTACTTCCCTCTCACCTTAATGCGCCACTATCTTAAGCACTTGACTCGGTGTGAATTGATGTTCACGATAGAGTTTTTTAAACTATTTTAAATTGTAACATGGTTTTCACTAGAACAATAAATATTAGAATAAACACTACGTAATAGCTGTTTCGTGTCGATAGTTTTGCAATTGTACATTCAAGTAGCTTTATCTCTGCAATCGTTCAGACACATTTAAAATGTTAAAATTAGCCTCCGCGCTTAATTAGAAAAAAAACAATTAAAATGCTCCCTACTAAGTTCGTCCGGAAGACCGACCGGATATCATTGGGGAATGAGAAAACACAGAGTAACAGAAGAATTTATAAAAAAACGTTCGGACACATGTTCATATAAACTTTTTTTCTTGGAATGACCGATCTTCCAGAATATTGGCCTTTCCTCCTGGGATATTTTTTTCTTTTTTACCGTTCCTCCATGTTTCCATCCTATAAAAAAACCTGAGCCAAAAGAAAACCACAAAACATACACACACACACATACACACACACACACAAACAAAAAGAAACCTGCCAAAGTATCTAATCTCTAAAGCTTAAAAACCACGATAAAATTGAAAAATTATTTAGCTTAGATGTGACAATGTAGTCTAATAGTAAGTAAATGCTAGTCTAATAGTAAGTAAATGCTTCCAATTGTAGTCATCATGTTCATAGAAATATCATTGTCATAGAAACTGGATTCATAATCTACACGAATTCCGGACAATTAGTCGTTATCACTATAAACAAATACAAACTACATAGAAGTGCTTAAAATTTTTTATGAATTTACTATTTGACTCATGCTTGTGTCGAAAAGCTGGCACGCGAACTACAACTTGTTTTTTTTCTCAAATAGTTTTCATCTTACTAAAAAAAAAAATCCATTTTTTTTCCCTGCAGGAGACCGAAATCGATTATTACAAGTTTAGAGTCGCAGCAGATGTAACTTAATTACACTGAATTTTGTCTTTATCTTTCGCTAATTATCACATCATTCGTTAAAATTTCAGTTTCAAAATTAGCCGTCAAGAGCTTATTTGCATTGCGCTGAAACTTCCCGACTCTAAAAATCATTAGCGCCATTTATATGGGTGCCGAAATTAAATTTTCCCAGTGATAATTTCCTTTATGTTCTCATTATTTAATCAAAAGAAGAATATTTTACGAAATTCGCTACACAACAGCGGCTTCATGAAACTTTTACGAGATACTTCAACGGAAAAATGATAATTCAATAAAATGAAGTTCTAAACTAGGGAAAAAAAAAACAAAACAGGAACCCTCAACGAAACTTAAGGGGCAAAATGCTTAGTTTCGTACATCACTTATACAGAAGAAGGCCTAATTATTTACAACCTGTCACGATTTCAGACAAAGTTTTATTAAATCTGGCTGTATTTAGGGTAGTGGATAGGAGAATGGATGAAAGTAATAAAATGTATTAATAACAAGAACATTTGTGACGAATTTGAAGCAACTTTGTAGTTGTGGTGTTTTCTTTTAATTTTTGGTTTTTAGTAACATCGTGAAAATTATACAAACCAATAGTCTCAGTTTATTTTTTTAATTGCTTACTTTCTGCTACCTATAAACATTTCGCAATGTTTCAGTATTTTTTTTTTAAATAAACAAATCTTCATTTTAAGTTTCTAATTTCAATTAGTTTTAATCATCTTTAGCCATGCGAAATTAATGGATTACTAAAAAGATTACTATAAAATCTTAGGCATCATTGTTTCTCTTATAATGCTTTGCTAGGGAATTTTTGTCAATATCGCGCCCTCAGAAACATTTTTAAATTTGACGTCTCTTGCCGTAAATATCTATACTAAGTTTGAAGAAGATCTATCGAAAGATTCAAAACTCTCGGGAACACACATCCACACACACACACACACACATCCACACATATACATACACACACACACATACACACATGATGCACACACATATACGCACATGATGCACACACACACGCACACATACACACATACTTACATACCTGTACACTTTCATACATATACACACACACACATATACACACGTATGATGCACAAATACACACACACACACACACACATGCTGACTAATTTTATTAGCCTCAATTTCAGAGAAAGGTAGGCTGAAATTTTGGTAACAGAGACATAAAATTATGTTTTTGAAACTACTGCCAACAAAACTTCATTTCGTTCCTGGCATCTAAACTTTAGATTTTTCTTTAAAAATTACATTGACGGCTTATTTTTTATAAACACCAAATATCTTATTTTTTTAAATAGCCTTTTTTTAAAAAATTAATTTTGTATTTTTTAAAAAGTTATTTTATTGAAACTGAATAAATTTTATTATAATATTTCTTTATTAGTAAGATTTTGAGCCTTACTCGGATCCTGGGACAGTTATTTCGATCTTGTTGGTTCTCATCAGCTAACGTGGTTCATGGACAAACGAAAGAGTATTAAGGAAATAACTTCCTTTAAAATAAGGAAAAGTAAAACAATCATTAAATCATTAATTATTTCTGTATAAAACATCATTAAATTTGGATTTCATTTCACTGGAAAATAGTCACGCTTCAGTTGACTGAAAGCGTGGTCGCTGTAAATTTTTAAATTTTTATCAAATATATTTTTTAAAATAAGCAGGTATGCCGGCTTTATGATTGCTTTCTAAAATTAATGACCGAAAATGATAAAAATAATGGTTCGTTTATTTATTTTCATTTTCTTTATTTCAAGAACGAAAACCTCTTTCCAATACTTCAAAAGATATATATACATTGAAGATAAAATTTGTTAGAATCTACTCATTGCTTAAGTTTATGTATAGCAGGTAAGATGCTACGGACCTAAAGTAGGTTCAAATTCAATTCGAATTACATCAAATTTGTTGAGAAGCCTCCCAATTTATATCCCTAAAATATTTTTTCTCAACTTTTTTTTTACTGTTATTGATAATTTACTTGATTCTTCGGTACACTCCCATTAAAGTTAAAGTTAAATTGCCCCTCTACAGACCTGGACAGGCCTTTGAGGTGCGGGAGGTCTGGCTCCCAGCGTTTCGTGACCAACGGGACAAAGTTGAGGTCGGGAGGTCAGCCCGACGCCGGACCGCCTTTAACTCCCGGGAAATAAACCCGGTACCCATTCCACAGAGGGCTGGGTAGACCCTAGGACCCGTTTGGAGGTGAAACGAGCGTGGAAAAATCCCCGCCCTCCGCCGAGGCCGGGAATCGAACACGCAGCCAAGCGCCCTGACCACTCGGCTACCGGGCCCACGTACAGTCCCATTAGTAAAGCTAATTTCGCTGTCAACAGGTGCTGAGCTTTAATTGAAATATATAAATGTAAAAAAAATACTTAAAAATATATATTAATTAAAGATACGACAAGATTTTTTCCCCAAGGTAATGAGAATTGACGTTAAAAAAGAGTGATGTGAGAATAAAATTTATCATTAATATAGAGTGATGATTATAAATGTACTACAATGAAACAACAAGCAACAATAATAGCAGTAATAGAAGAAGTAATGCTATGTGGATTTTTCAAGCCTATCATATTTTGTTAAAATCAAATCTTAGAAATTACCTGAGTCTTTAAGCGTTAAACTATCATAACATTAAAAGCACTCACTATTAAAGAGCCAATGCCCTATCAAATTTTAAATTCTATTAATGCATCTCAAAAATTTTAAAATGATTTAAAAATTTATCTTATTTGTATATTTATTTTTGTATTTTCACTTTATTTTTTTTTCTTCAATATTTTGGTATTTTTTTATTATTTAAAAAAAAGTTGATTAAAAAAAGAAACAGGTGAATGATAAGCAGTTCAGTAATAGTAGCTATTTTTTTCTTCTTAAATTCGTGGTAATGAGGCCACAAGTTATTTTTTTTTTACAGAGGCCTAATTGTTTTTGCGTCACTACAATCCGTCTAAGATCGATAGCTAACCTTAATATTAGTAGTATTCATTGTTGCCGTGACATCATATGAACCAAACAGGATGTATCAAAACTCGCTGTACAGATTTTAATAAAAGATAGCCAGCACCAAAACAAACCTTTTTCGTCTCTGAATGCACGTCCGCTGATGGCATCCTTCGGTGTTAGAGGGCGCTTTTGCCTGGCCAGTAGATCGCCCGATTTAACCATGTTCTTGCTCTGGGGACACATGAAGAACCTCGTGTACAAGACTCCTTTTGACTCACATGAAGACCTTGTCGCAAAAGAATCGTGTCGCCGCTGCAACTGTTCGCGAAATGCCAGGAATCTTTCAAATGTAATCAATGCTTCGACGCCGTCATGTACACATTGTTGCCGGCCGCAACTTTAAGCACTTATTTTCAATAAACATGTTATTCACACTTTGTTTACATTCATTCAGGTTTGTGTTGTTCTTTTTTAACTGATCGCAGCACTGCTAACTAGCGCCTTCTAGCACCGAAGATTGCAGTCAGTAGATTTACATGTGGACATAGTTGAAACAGTTTTATATACGATACGTATATTTAAAGCGACATAAATGCCATTTTCTTTAAGATTTCAGAAAAAAAGCCATTTACTCGAAGAATAAATAATCTTCAAGGGTTAGAAAATATAATTTAATAAATTTAAAATTTAAAGTCTAAAGCCAGGATAAAATCTACAGGAAGTCAAAACTAAATAAAAGTACAAGTATTGTAAAATATCTTTTATCAAACCAACTTTATAATGAAATTCTTTTTTTTGAGATTTCTGTGGAAATATGTGTTTCAGTTAAACAGATATTTCCACAAACTATTCTGTGAAAGAAATATCTTATGTTCGATTTATTACAATTCTTTTGTTTACGTTCGGATTCAATTTCGCTGGCAGTTTTAAATTTACATTGATTGTGACGCAACTGTCGATTTAAATAATTGGTGAAATGTGAGTTATTCTTTTATTTCTTATACTCTTATTCAGGGCGGAGTGCATCAAGCTTTCGTTAACTTTGATGGTTGTCAAATCTCCCTATCAATTGATGAGCAGTTAAGCTTAATCAGTCTTCAAATACAACTTGGTGTGCACCAAACACATGTGAACGAAACTTCACTGTTAAGTCCTTGAAAGCGTATCGTGTTTCTAAAAGTGGCTGTAATTGGTTGATAATATTTAACGTAATTTCCGAATGTCTATTCATAAGCGCTGTACGTTTCAAAAAGGCACGGAGAAGAAAAAAAAAAGGGACAGAATTTCTTCTTGAAGATACGAAATGTCCAGATAAGAACCTTCACAGGAATTATACGTATTCAATATTGTTTTCGGAATATTTAATAGGAAAAAATACATCTAATTCATCGTCAAAATCCGAGGATTCGGTTTCAATCGAAGCCGATGCCAGCCATTTTTAAAAGTTGAACGGCGCGGGGGCTGATGGGAGTTGACGGATGGAAAATCGGCCATCTAAAATTTGACGATTCATCAGCGATTTAACGATTGCTAAACCTAACGAATGTTGGTGCACAGAAACTGTTGATTGAGGGGAAATTTGACAATTAAAGTTATCGAAAGCTTGGTGCACACTGCCCTTTTAAGGCTTCCACTTGAATCATTTTATAGAAGTTTAGTTTATATATTAAATCAAGTTGTTTGGCTTAATTTCAATCTGGTGGGAGTGGGTTGGGGAAGGCTAACAAAAACATTAAATGGAACCATTTGAAACTTTGTTTCGGGAGGGAGCTGTAATATTTTCAACCAGTAAAAAATGCAACGATTAATACTATTTATTCTTCATAAAAAAGTCGTGTAAAGCTAAAAAAAAAAATTTTTAATACATGAAGACCTACTGAATAAACACAGTAAGAAATTTCCATTTTCTGAAAATAAATTCAATCCCCAGTACTTCCCGAAGCAGACGAGTGGATTAGCCAAAAGGATTAACACACATTGTTAAGACTCCCTCTTTTAGTTCTACTGCTTTACTATAGAATATTTTCTATCTTAACCTTTTAATTTCTCAACAGGACTCACACATGAAAAAATGCAAATATAAAATGTTAAGAGGAGTCAGTGCTGTTGCTAAAGTTTGAAGACAATCTATCAAGCGATTCAAAAGTTATTTCCGGAAATACACCCACACAGAGACGTGTTACTGATTTGATGAGCTTCGTTTCCTAGGAGACAAATGATTTAAAAAACATGTACTTACATTTTTACTATAAATTGTCTTAAACTCAAAGTGAAGAGGAATATATCGTGTTAGGGTTTAACTAATCTTACGGCTGCTTTACAAAAACTAAAGCTGCCAAATCTTTACTTCTTGATCGCTTCGCAGAAACTTTTTTTACGAAAGTCCTGTTGACCTTTAATTTTTTTAAATTTTCAAGAATTTTCAATAAATTCTATAAATTTTAAAATTTTCTTTATATATTTATAATAGTTATATCCATTTACTTAATTTTTCAATGAATGAGGTATAAAATTAACAGCACCTGAAGCGAGTCGTTCTTATTTCAGAAATTGTTTTTACAGTAAATATTTAAATTAAAGTGACGTTTCGTCATATCGAATTAACTTGTTTATCTTTTGTATGCTATAGATGAAAAATGATGGTTGACAAGTAATTAGGTAAAAATTAACATTTTTATTTACATTTTTATTATCATTTCTAAGACAGCATTTACAGAACCACTGGACCGAAAACAAAAACATGAGGCTTTTGAGTAATTCACTGCATTTACATAACACATTTTTCTTTTATGTTATGAAACAACATATTTGATATTTCTTATCAATGAATGGAATTTACATACAAATTAAGGTTTCAAACAAATTTTGAAATGCATTGTGTTAATGGAAATAAAACTAAATGTCAAAAACTAAAAGAGATTAAATCTGAACTGTTGTTTCACCATCAACCTTTATAATGCCATCAAAGGATTTGCGTTTTTCACAAGATTCTGTTGGAACAATTTTTTTTTATTAGCTTTGCTGTGTTTCCTTTATTAATAGATTAATAAAATTTTGTATTAAAAATAATCAAAAACTTAATTTTTTGCGAATATGTTTGCCTGAGAAGTTTCCTTTTAAGGAATATTTAAAAGTAATTTCTGCCATTGTACAGGATTTATGACTAATATATTTCTTCAATTTGTTACAATATTTAAAGGTGAACGCCTATCTTTACACGTAATGATCCAATTAATAAGTAGGACCAGTGAATTTTTCTATCTGGTATGTAATGAATTCATTTGATAATGGCTAAAATTTAATGGCTACATAATTTGGTGACGATTACATAATATTCAAATTCAAAAATTTTTTTTACTATAATTTTGATATTCCTTGATGTAATATGCCCTTGCTTTTTTATCTCTTAGCTTGTTCTCAAAATAACCATATGAATTAAGTTTAAAGATTAAAATATTACCGAACTGGATTTTTACGGTAATTTAAGCTACCATTTAAACATTTTTAAAATAACTGAATTAGATTTACTTTGCTAAAATGCTTCTTTTTTTTTGTTTTCCAATCTTTGAATGAATTGAGGAATACATTTTTATTTATCGATTAACAATCGCCCTGTATTTAGTGATTAAAAGTTGTTAACCATTATCAAATTTTCTGTTTCTATTTACATTTAATAATTTAAAAAAATGCTTGCAGTTCTTGAATAACTTATAAGAAATCTCATTTCATCTTACAAGATTTCATCTCATTTCATCACTTAGTCGTAAAAATTATCCAATGCCATGTTAGCTTTTTTGATAACTTTTTCCGCCACTTCTACGCCCACTGCCTGAACTAACACAGCTTTGATCTCCCTCTCTGTCAACTTATGCTTATTTTTGTCGTTGAGCAGCTTAGTAGCATCAGTTCCTATGGTTTGCAGGATTTCATGCATCAATTTATCCAACAGATCGATGCTTTCACGAGAAATCTGACTAACCAAATTTTGTTCTCTCAGAATCCTATGAATGTAGGTCTTGAAGCTGTCCATGTTTCTTCTTTTCTTGGAGACACTCGCCCCACTATCGATGCTGTCATCACTTTGAGTGGCTGAAAGTGAAGTGCTTGATGTGGCTGCGACTGCCATCACCCTAAGAATATCAAGGAAATTAAAAAGTTATTAAGTTGTATTCAGTCTCTCATAAGCCATCAAAAGCATTTAGAAGTTAATCCTTAAGAATTTAAGCAGTTTAAATAAAAATACTTTTAGATTTCCAAGACTTTTTTTTTTTCTCAAACTTAATCAGAAACAAAGTTAAAACTCGTTTGAAGCAGTCTGCAAAGAAACCCCAAAACCAGTCTTGATTAATATGAATAATTAAATGTTTTTTAATAAGCTCAACGAACAGCATTTACACAAACATTGGCAAATATAAACACTCACAAAATTGCTTAGAAAAGTTCGTCCAACTTTACTTAGAAATCTAAAATTGTTCGAGATCATTAATGTCAAAAAGTTAAAAAAAAAATACTTCAGTTTATTGTAGAGTTTAAAAGTGTTAGAAAATGATTGCTTGATTGTCTGCTATCTGATTCACATAGCAAAGCAGAAATGCAGAAAAGAAAAAATATTATCAGTCTTACAGCAGTGGTTCTAAAATTACATTGCTGGTCTCACTTACATCGTTATGAAAATACAGATTCTCGTACCCTTCACCAGAAATCTCTGGAGTAATTAAAATTACATTTTAAACTTAAATTCCGCCGTAAATAATCAATGCATTAAAAATTACATGTTTTAAAGGATAAATTAAATATAAAAAAATCCTTACAAAATTATATAAATATTAAAAATGATTACTTTCAATAAATACTTTTACAAGTCTAGCACCCAGCTAGAAATCACTATTTTTGAATTCTGTTAATCTTAAAGAAAATCTAAAGAAAATGATTAGATTGTTAATAGAATAAGCAGATTGATACGAAATTTAAAATGCATAAAATGTTACTAAATTAAAAAAAATAGCATGTTTGTCAATAGTATCAATGGAGTTTTACAGTTATCAAAATAGTAGGCCTAAAGTGTTGAGTAAAATACTCTAGTACAACACAATAATTCAGTAAAATAGTTCAACGTAAAAGTTGAAAGCTAATCGTTTGAAGTATTTTTTTGAAAGTTTATGCGTCGAAGTTAGAAAAGATATAAAAAGACGAACTAAGAAATAAAATTCTTCAAGGCAGTTAAGTGAATGCTTATTTATTACAAGTTTACTAATTTTTTTTATTTGCGAAAATAATTCAAGATCAATTATTGAATATCTTAAAAGTACAGATAATATTCAAACATTTCTTAATTCTAATAAAACGTCGCTAGTTATAAAGATGTTTTATGAAAATGTAGGATTTTTTTTTCCAACATTCTATTTGTTCTTAGTCATCTTTTATCTAACTTAAAGCATATATATAAGCATATATCTAACTTTAAAGCTCGATGTTCTATTTTTTGGTTTTACTCCATAATATCTGTGAAAAGTTAAATTTTCCAAAAAGACAATTTTCCAGTATGTTTATCTATTTTACAACGCTGTAAGATCGCATCTATAAGTTCATGCAACCCACTCTTGAACCTGGACAGATCGAGCCCTTTTTTTTTTTTTTAATCTTAATAAAAAATTAGAAAAATATTGGAAATAGGTCAACGAAGAATCGTTTCAGTAAAAATTTGTTTCGAGGATGAATACTTTCTGCACATACCAAAGAATAAGTGATTTTATTTATAATTCAACTTTTAACTTTTCTCTGCCGAAGCCTTTTCTTAATGTTTAAAGAAACCTTTTTGTTAACCCTATTAAAAACTCAGGAACGACAAACTATTTGACGCTATTTTAACAAAGAGCTTCACAAAAACATTTTCTTCTGCAAATTCTTATTTAACTTACGTTTTTTTTAACAATAACAGTTCAAAAAAAGATGAATAACTTACTTTGACTTAAGGAGTAATCTGCTAAGAAAATATCCTTATAAAGGAATCAAGTAAAGGTTAGGTTTATGGAGGAATTCCAAACCTAACAGAACAGCTTCAAACAGATAAGGCTTTGGTGAAACCTAGAACAGACTGGCTGAAGGATTCCATAAAACGAATCCAGAAAACCGAACCAACAAAGGAACTCCATGCTTTTGGATCAGTTTTATGATGCAGTGTTTTATGAAGCAAACCTTTTGTTGCCAAACAAACTGTGAATATGAAAGAGGTTGATTCCTTCAATTGTCAATCAGCAGATGAACTTGAATCATTGTTAGCTCTTTGCCATACTAATAAGTGATAAATTACTATACCAATGTGTTATTATTATGATAATAATGTTCTGACGCTAACATATTGCAGACTTGAGTTTCTGTCTCAGCTTTCTGGGATCATTGTTGATGGCTAACACTGACATTGATGCAGGCTTTATTTCTATTTGATAGCAACGTAAGATGATAATTAAAAGATAACAAGTTACAGTGATCTAACAAAATATTCTAAAAATATAAAACATCAATATTATTGTTATAACTTTCCACAAAAACCTGGGACGTAATGATTCAGACGGAAATTTCAACTGATTTCTGGAGGCCGTTGTAAGTTATAACCTTTAAAATCGTTAAGAAAGGAAACTTCGGAAATTTGAAGGAAAAATAAATACCTTAAATTATATAAAAAAAAGAAATCAAGAATTGTCAAAATAAAAAAAATATATGAAATTGTCCACCTCCCATCCTGAGGACAATTCTGTCTTTTAATGATATTGTTGTACGCGGGGATTATCCATTTGGAGGAACTGATCATGAGTTCTTTGGAAAAGTTTTGATTGACGCAATGGATTCTTAGGCTAGACTGCAGAATATAGTATGCCTAATGGCCGGCGGCAGTGGCAACTTGTTGCATACTGTTATCTCAAGATCGCAGTTAGCCAGATAAGGGTTAGTTTTTCTAGTAAAAGATCGTGCAAAACCATTTTGACATAAGCATTCTATTTTTTACTAGATAATTGTTCGTTTCACATTAGCCTCCGTCTTCGAAACAGTACCACCACCGCCGGCTATTGCACGGCCTTTAGGGATACCATATCCTGAAATTTAACCGAGTCTTGACACACCATAAATTTGAAAAAAATTATACTTATTGTTTTTCTTTTGAATTGTTTTTAATAATGACCTTTCATTGTGTTTTGATTGAGAAAAAATTGAATTTAAATTCCAAATCACCCTATCATTAAGGATTTGAACGTACCAAGGTGTTGATACAAAACTTTCTGATTAAGAAAGACGTCCAGAAAACTGTGTTGAAATTAAGACATTTTGTCTGATCTATCCTGTGTATATTATTAAATATTATTAAGAAATTACACGATAATTTATTATTTTTTTTTACAGAACAATTAATTAGTAGACTTGTATTCTGACATTATACAATATAATTTTTTGATATATTTTGTAATGAATTATCAAGGAAATTATTCTTTATAATATATCAGGCCATCCCCCTGTAAATTTGAGATAATCCAAGAAGAATCGATTCCAAGCGGTTATGGCAAAAGTGATATTTTATTCCTTTTTGAATGAACTAATTATTTGATAGTGCGCGTCATTGTTGACGGAGAGAAGCTAAAAAATGAACATTGAAATTTAAATTTTAGTAATATAGATTACATAGTTTGCAAGCTGTATCCTCCCAGATATTTTTGGAACGTTTATTTTCCTTCACCAATATTTAGTTACATGTTATAACTAAATGTTAATATTTAATATTAATGTTATTTCATAATATTTCTATGATGAAAAAGTCTTTGCAGCTCAAAAAAGATGACGTCCTACCCTTCTATGTTTTCAATGAAGATATTATAAGTAGGAAGACACTAAATACTGACCTCACTATTTAAGAAATCATTTAAATTTAAAAAAAAAAAATATTTGTTGAACTAAATATTACTGACAATAACCTTATTTTCGCAGAACGTGAATGACGCACGTTAAGCTTAACAAAGATTACTGATTAATATTTTGTTTATTGAGAAGTTCTGATTGTTAATATTGTTAAATCAGAATTCTTTAAAATGGTTTGAAGTGCAATGCTTGAATGAAATTTTTTTAAAAAAAGGATGGTAAATTGATATCATTATGGGTAGTGCGAGTAAGTTCCTTTTTGTTATATTTAAATAGTTTAAGCACTTGTAACTTAGAACAGAATATCAAAGTATGTAGAGCAACCAAATGTTAAGAATAATTAAAAATTAAACCTAAATTGAAAAATCCGTTGTAATGACCGAGTCACAATTACTGACTTTAAACAAGTGTAGAAATATTAGTTTTACTGTGTATAAATTTTTGATACTTTTAATATCTGAAAGCTGTAACTAATCTATTTTCATCACAGTTTTAATAATTGTTTAGCATTTCCACTCAGAAATGTTTTAAGAACCTGTCCATTTTTTAACATTAATCGATATACGTAGAAAGATTAGTTGGAGTTCAATTTGCTATAGCTTTGGATTACGTCGACCACGGATGTTGATTAGAGCGAGATCTGTTTGAATCGCTGAAGAGTAGAACAAAATTATTATAGTTCCGAATTATAACATAAAAATAATCTAATGAAAATAATGGAAGTAAAATAGTATACTTTCAGTCATCACTCCAAGCTATCTTCATTTATTTTAAATTGTCTCATTTTTTTTTTATTTATATAAACTATTATAGCTTGAGGAAGTCTAGAAATTCTCTTAAACGATAATAAATGAAATATTGTTTATAAATAAATAAAGATGAGATAATTTAAAATAGCATACATTACTTCTTGGCCAATTCACACTGTTTTTATGATACAATGTAAATCAGACAAATGTTTATTTCACATCAAGAATCTTCTTCCAAGACAAAATAAAAACAAACGAATTTTTTGGACTAAGAATATAATTAGGCTAAGAAGTATGCGACTT
>JAFIDM010012231.1:52789870-52800847 GCA_023159025.1 Thereuonema tuberculata | reverse complement strand
TTTACGTTTTAAAAGTTATGGTTTAAAAAAAAATGAACAAAAAAAATAAATAAATAAATAAAAACGATCATTTAACTTTTAAAGACTCTTTTCAGTCACAATATTTTATGTAAAGGCTTCCAAATAATGATAAAATAAAAAAGTTATTTTTAAGTGTCTAGAAACTAATAATGAAATGTAAAAGTGATTTAAAGTAACGCATAAAGAAATAAAGCGTAAATGTAAAACACTCAATATAAAAAAGAATAAATATTTTATGATAAAGATAATCACTTTGTTACATTTATTGAAACTTCTGACGTAGGCTACTACTGAAACAGCGAAAAGTCACGTATCTCGTAAGTCTTATTTCAATCTCGCGAAGTGTCGTTGATCGGATTCGAACTTACAATATTCGAACTTACAATATATCCTCTCACAATATTCAATTTATCCATACTACCAGAAATTCACAGAAATTTTATAAAACATTAATTAGTTAAATTTCTAACAAAATACAAAGATATTCCCGACTTACGAAGCTGTCGTTCTGTTATCATAAGAGGACAAAGCGCAAAACAACAAAACATAAGTATAGATATGTATAAAACTCATGCAACTCAAGAAATGAACAAGTAAACATCAAATTTATTTTCGATAAATAGATACAATAAATATTATGTATGTAAATGTCAAATAAATTGAGTAAATATTTTCAAAGAACACAGTTGATACGGTTGTTTTAGTAAACAATAGTTACGACTGTTATCAAGAGAACAGAGAGCGGGGAATCCTTACAGTGAATTGGCCTCCACCATCTAATTCTAATTCTAATAGATGTTGCTAAAAGAATTCTGAAAAAGTGAGTTGGGACAAACATTGGCGCTACGACAACAGTCTATGAATATATGTGTACATATATATATGGTCTACATACATTCTACATATATTTATATATGGTCTACATATATTCTAGACTTAATTATATATTTATATATGGTCTACAATATTCTAGACTTAATTATATGTTTATATATGTCAAGTTTCTCTACATAACAATATATTGGAAACATTCCATTTTTTTTTTTGAAAATGTCCGAGTTTTTTTGATATTTTGAAAATTTTGCGTTCTAAATGGCAGTGTTCGTTAAGTCAGGAAACACTGATTATAATTTGTTGATTAAATAATAGCTGGTTATGAATGGAGAAGATAGATGGAAACACTAGAAAGAAATCCAATTCATAGAATAAAACAGCAAAACTTTTTCTTTCTGTTGACAATAAAAAGGTCTGAAATTTGTTAGATCTTGCTGTTTACAAGAAAGAAAACACGGAATCAAGGTACATTATAAAAAATTTAAATACGTCTTGGAGGAAAAGTCAGAGTAAACCAGTTATCTTCACTTCTCTAAAAATTAAATTTTCTCCTCCAAACTCAGCCTTGGATCTTCTTCGTTCGCTATCAGACACCAAAGTTCTTGCAAATGCAGCAAACGATGCAATAAAAAGTGCAGTAAAAAAGCCTGGCAAAGTTTTGCAAGACCCTGCTTGTTTAACAGAATGGCAAAGTAGCAGTTTTAATACAATATTAATGAAAACAAATGGACAAAATTAGATCTTGAAGCAAAATTTAATAAACTTCCAAAATACTTTCTTTTTGTTTTTTTCCCAACTGAGATTTTAACCACTTTCCGCTGCAGTTAAGTTTAAAAGAAAAAAATAGTTGGCATGTCAACTTTCGAAAACTAAAATACTCTTCTGTAGCTACCACGCAAATATAATTAAACTTAATAAAACATATCACTGAATACAATCCTTTGAAAAAATAATGGTAGTTAATCATGCAACCCTAAGATGATTTTTAAGTTAATTTTGGTATGAATTCTTAGTAAAAAGAATAAAAAAAAAATTAATCTTGCTTTTAAATCTTTGTGTGTCTTATTAAAAAAGCAAGTCTTACAATAAGAAGTTACATCAGATACACGCAAATAAGTTTAAAAAATTAAAAATGTAAAACATTAATATACACAGCTCATGATTGCTGTAAATATGTTTTTGGAGATATTACCCTACTTTAACCACACACGCTTCATTCTGAAATACGTTTTCTGCTATATGTTGTAAGAAATTAACAATTTTCCCAATACTTCTTATGCCAGAAGTATCTTTGTGTTATGTGGTGAGGATGTGTGGCAGGAAAGCCAAGCGCTGAGACCGGAGGTCAATTGTACTAACGGACAGAAATAACGACGGTTGGAAAGAAAGACTGAGAAAGTATGGTGGGAGAAGTGCAGGGGAAACGGGAGAACCCTGAGCAAACTTGTCCAGCGCGGATCGTCCACCATCACGAAACCCACATGAGAACCCCGGTACTCGGAGATAAGTGGCAATCAGAAGTGTCTTAACTGAGGATGGCAATGTATATCGCAAACAAAACAATTTTTATTTGATGTTCAAAATAAACTACTGACGTTTCATTTTCCGAAGAGTTATCAAATTACGTCTTTGAAGTGTAACTGATTTTAACGGTTCTTGACATTTATTTTGGTTCAAAACGATTTGAACCAAAGTTAACAGAAATCTTTGTTCTAATAAATCAAACCTATAAACTAAATTTCCAAGGAAATAATTAAATGGATGAAAAGATTTTGGAATTATGTTGATTAACAGAAAGGAGGATATGTCTAATTCGAACTTTACATCTGCGTTCTGGAACTTTCTTGTTATAAACATTTTCTTTTCCGTTGATTTCAGAGGGGGCGGGGAGTTTAAAAAAGTTGGGCCAAAGCTTTTATACTCTTAGATTAACCAAGACTAAGAAGAAAATAAGATATAGTTGATGTACCAACTTTCAAATACTTGCAAGGTAAGAGTTCCAAGAATGTAAAATCTATTTTCATTAAAATATTAATGCCTTAAAATTTTTAAGTCATAAAAATGATAAGCCTACGTTTATTTTCAAATTCTAATATCTGCTAACTATAAATAGTAGAACTATCTACTTTCTAAAAAAAAAAAAAAAAAACCTTAAGTTGTCAAAATTGGATTAACTTTAATCATAATATATAGAGTGCTAATTAATGGATTATCTATTAAAGGATTAATATTCAATGTTTGAAACAAATGAAATATTAATAGAATGCTATGGGAATTTGTTTCGCCTTCTCGTGTCAATTTCTCACAAGGATCCACTTGGAAAGGATTCCAAAGAGATCGTCTCTTGTTCTTCAATATGCCTACCAAATTTCAAGAAGACCATCCAGCGGTTCAGAAACTATTAAGAGTTTGGACACGCACATGATCTTACGAGCCTCCTACATAAATAGGCTAAGACTGTAGGCACTTATGTTGGCGGATTTTGAATCATAACTAATTTTTACCAAAAATCAATAGAAATCTGCCTTATTAGCATTTAGACCATATTCGGAAGTTTCATCTTTGTAGGACAATTAGTTTTCGACAAATCTCGATCGCAGACGAACAGAGAATGAACAGACCCGGATTATGATCCTCATCTATTGATCAAATATATACAAACATCAACAGAGATCTTTTTTGTGAAATCTTGCATTTACAAACGAAATTTCAGGTTAATTAGATGAACAGTTTTTGAATTAATGCGGTTATTAAGTTTTTTGTTCCTGATTCGTTACGTATGAGTCAGATCCGTAGCTAAATCAAGAGAAATTTTCTTGTTCCTCTAAAATTTTAACTTTTCTTGGGTTTACGATTTAGCGTGATCACAAATAGATTGACGGACATGCGTTAAAATGGTGTTTATTTAAAATTGATGTTTACTTTTTTATTTTTTTTTGTTATAACTATGATTATTCTCGGCGTATGTTAAGGAGTGTTAGGTCAAACATGTGATAGCTAAGGTAACTAACGATATAAAAATATTATTGCTAGATTGGAATCACAGTTTTGTCATTTCATCTAGATTAACAAATTGTTTGCCAAACATTAAAATCGTGATACTTAATATAATGTGAATGCTGATACTTAATATAATATAATATAATGTACAAGAAAACCAAAAAAAAACCAATAAATTCGAAAGAATTTAAAGCCTTCTTTCTAAAATTTTATTTTTCTCATCGGAAACGCAGTGGGAAAATGAATAATAAAAAACTCATTAATGAAAAATAAGTGAGAAAATTCATGTGCCAGCCATTCGCCGGTCTCTTGTTGTTTTACTGGTGGCTGCTCCTGGCTGATGATCGCCAAAGAGCGTGAAACAGTTGTTCCAGGATGTCCCATGGTAAACAATTTGGTCTCACCCATTGTTCTTTATTAATAATTCAAATGCGCAGTTTGAATTTTCATGTTATTTTTTCTGTTAATTTATTATATTTCTTTTTAAGTGGTGAAAACTACAAAAGTCTAAATCAAACTACAAATGCCTATATTTATTTTCGGATTATAATATCTTTTGAGAATAAACAGTATTAATTTTTCCGTTTTCTGAAAACAAATTAATTAAATCCTCATTATTTACTTGAATTGTATGAATCAGATTAATTTTAACATATAATGCGCAGTGGATTAGTTTTACTATTCATTGGTTACTCGGTGCATTTTGGGAGAATCTAACTTTTCTATTTGAATTTTTTTCCAAATGGGTCCTCCTCGAGAAATCAACGTGAAAAGACAACGAAGATTCCCATAGATTCCCATAGGCTCTTCTATGGGAATTGTCGTCGGCTTCTCGATCTATATCTCGATGCGAATCTATTTGGAAAAGATTTCAAATAAAAGCTGGATCGTTCTCGAAAATGCATCGAGTTTTAAGGATGATTCATCCAGCAATTCAAAAGTTATTAAGAATACATATGAAGAATACTGAATGCATGTACACACACACACACGTATGTACATACTGTGCGTTTATGAAAGGCACTGCCGGACAATTTTACTCCGCAGAGGGGTGATACGCTGAGATGGATACTTTCCTAAGAAATTCTTTTGGACATTTTCGCTTTTAAGAAAAAAATAACGAGGAGCATTTTTGCAACAGTATTTATTCTTTCCATAATTCTTTCTCGAAAAACGCAAATAGAACGCAGCTAGTAGTAAACAAACACTATAAAAAGTAAACATCCTTTCTTTGTTTCTCCTCAGACCTATTTTGAAGAAACCGAAGGAGACCTGACGCATGCGCAAAAGCATTGAAGGCTCTCGTAAACAAAACCGAACAGTACAAAACTAATTTGATGAGCTAAATAGTAAACAAAAGAGCTTAAAACAAGTTCTCGTCCTTTTCTTAAATACCATTTCCGAAATTTTCAACCACTTACAATTAACAATCAACATACCTGATGCATATTATATCATATAGCCAGATACACCATTAATATACATGTTTCTACAAAATTACTTCCAATGCAGAAGTTTAAACGAGTGTATAAGTAGTCCTTCAGGATTTCTCTATTAATTTCATCCGTAACCTTGTAAATTATTACCGTATTTATTTTATTGCTACCATTATTCTTGTGCAGTCATAAGTATGTTATTTGTTTGATGTAGAATGCACGTGACCACTCATTTGATTAAAAATAGTTGTAGAATTATTTTGAAGTAAATCCCAGCGTCTTTACATCAGTTCCCTACTAGAAAAATTACATTATATTGTATTTCACTAAAATCCGTAATTATTAATTACTTGCAAACGTTCTTGTATCAACTTCCGTGAAAATCTTTTTTATTTTTAATTCATGTAGCAATATATTGTTCAAATTCCCTAAAATCATTAGAAAGTTTAGATTCCAAAACATTAATTCTGCCTTGAAACTTCAGTTTCCAGGATAAATAAGTTTGATTGTTATTCACAGAGGTAATTTAATGCTGCCATTCCGGCGTTCCCGCGTGATCTCGTATGTCAGAACCTGGGTTACATCCCCGGGCGTGGCTTGATTGTTTCAATTTTCTTTCCTGTGTTTGTCAGCCTCTTCTTCACTTTCTCTTCGGTCTGAAGCCATTCCGTAATGACTTCCTGAGGAAGTCAACGGGAAACCACCTCAGTGATTCTATGGAATTTCTCGCGAATATCATAGAATAGTCTAAGGACTGAATTATTTGAAAAAAAAAAAAAGGTTAATGCTAAAGATTTTTGACTTAAGATTTCTCATTTGTGGTTCTAGTCTGTATCAAAATCAATAGGGACCAACAATTATAGTGCTAAGATCATCTTTAAAATTTCAGCTTCCCGGGATAAATAGGTTAAAATTATCATGATCACAGTGGAAAGATAGTTCGACATCAGATCGTATTCTTAATTCCTTTAGTGGTATTAAAAATGTAAGAGGCATTATTAACTTACAACAAATCTGTAATTTCAATTTGGGCTCTATGCTTCTATAAAAACGTGAACAAAAAAGATTAGAAAGATTAGTTTCAAGATAAATATTCTGCATCATACCAAAGAATGTAATTGTTACACGTTCATCCAATGTAATCGAAGAAAAAAAAAAGGTAAAAACGATCCTTAATGCTAAAATTGGTGTACTAAAGTACTCATAAGATACTCTTTTATCAGTTTTAAAAAGAAAGTGAACTCAATTTTAATATGAGTGAAAAATGATATTTTTCCTATTTTTAGAATAATGGGTTCACATTTCACTTCCTCTTCACTTCTGGTAACCTTATTAGTGCTAACAATGTACAAACACAGTCAGGTAAAAAATGTTTATTTTATAAAACTTATATCTCATAAAACTTGTTTTTCTACTTATTTCAAAACAGCGGTTCCCAAATTTTGAGATGTGGATCTTTAAGATACTTGTTTACACTTCTTTATAAGACTTTTTTTTCTGTTGCGAATCTTAATTCCGGATAAAATTGCCTGCTTCCAGTTTAAATTAATGTTTAAAAAAACGAAAAGCACACTGTAATTAAAGCTGAATTGAAAAGAATTTGGTTAAGCGAAGCACACGGTCTTACCAATAACTGAATTCACAGAATCAAAGTAACTAAGAATGTCATTGTCAAATTGTTTTACAAAAGTCGCTAACTGCTTCACAAGTTATTAATCCATTTTTTGTGTTTTAGCTGTTTATTAACTCATTCCTTTGACGAAATAAACAATTATCTCGATAACTGCGACTTGGGTAAAACTAAATGGCGAGGCAATATCTGTTCAAAATTGGAAGGAGATATTGAATAATCACGGAATATCTACAAAAGTGTTTCTAAAGAGCTTAAATTCATAGTAAACTATATGTAGATGCCGATTTATTAACTAAACCATCCAGTTATTGGAAGAGGCTAGTTGTACCTAATAAACTTACAACTCAGATATCCTTCAATTTTTTGTTTTGAATGTTTATCTTTTTATTTTTCTCTTCGGTGTATCTCTAATTTATGATTATAAATGTTATATAATATTTTTCAAATAGTTCATTGGTTGTTTATTTTCGTTAAAACGAACTTAATGAGCAATTTAGAGCCACTATTATCCAGCCATTAAATTAGCGGTAATTTAAAAAAAAAAAAAAACCACCGGCTTATTGGTAGCCCACAAATCTTGCTTAATGTCTCCAATGGATGGCATTTTAAATATAGGCTTACGACGTGGTTTGCATAAGCTGCTTGCAAAGGGATAACTCATAAATTAAGAAATAGCGACACCCGATAGAACTAATCGGGGAAATCTCTGGCATCTCTCAAACAGCAGCCCAATCCACGCGCGTAGGCCGAGCTCTTCCCGCTGGCATGTGTTCACGGACGCCGAACGAACGACACGAGACATTCCTGCCTCGCGCACGTCGCAGGCTTCGTCGAGTAAATAAATGGATCACTTACCGAAATGACGACGTGCCACGCCTTCGTGCAATGCATGTCCTTAAATCATGATTACTCCGCGACGATGAAAGGACACAACATCGATGTCAATAGTTGCGATACAAGGTATTAGAAAACCATGCTATCTTCTCCACTTGGGCTCTGGCGGAATGTCGCCTTCAAAGTAGTTGAAAAACAGTTGTCACTTGAAATCGCCGCTAGATGCCACCACTTGCCAGGCCCGTAATTCCCTATGCTATTCTAATTTATTTCCTCCATTATTTACTTTCTTGTAGCAAAAATATTTGCAATACTCTGAGTATCATTAAAATTTATATTGATTAAAATAATGCAAATAAAAATAAAAAGCCTACTTTTCTTAAAGGTTTCATTCTATTTTTATTTTTATTTTTTAAATCACGAAAGAAATAAAAACGACAATTGATTTGCTGAAGGAACAGTAAAATTTGTCCGTTTTCCGAAAAAAATAATAAAATCCGATTAATTGTAATTAAAGTTAGGTATTAAGAGGATCAAAAGACAAATTAATATCGATTATTTTTTCAACTTCACGCGCTTACTTCTCAACAAGGGTATCCCACATGAAAACTTTGAAATATAATGTTTAGATCACCTCTACCTTAAATGTTAAGTTTCAAAAAATCCATCCATTAGGGGCTCAAAAGTCATTAGGGGAGATACAAACACAGCCAGACTCATGAAAACTAACAAAAACCTAATGAAAACCTATTGCAGGTTGTGATTTCTTTTTGATTGAAAATGCGAAGCGTGGAAAGTTTCACTATTCATCTTATTTCTTATTTGTTCTCTGTCTGTGTGAGCAACTAACAGTGTGGACCATTACCACACTAAGCACTAATGATAAAAACATATAAATCATCCTATTAATAGGCAAAAGTTGTACGGATCTTTGTAAATTTGTAATGTGAAATAACCAATCACAGTGCAGCGTTGGAACACGTCAGGCATGACGTCACGCCCTTGTTTAAAGATGGCATCTCTAATTTTCGTCCCACTTCACGGCGACGGATCGCGATTACACAATTATTATCAGCGTATTGAAATTTTCTTTCCCACATAAATGAAGTTTACACTGAAATGCATGAAGTTCATGCGTCAAAATTTATCAGGAGAGTTTGTAAAACCTCGGTTTTTACATAATTTCGGCTGCGTAGCCACTCGCTCACTAACCAACAAGTAGAGACAACGACGATGCACGTGCCGTCATTGTTATCCAGACAGGATTATTGGTATTGGCTGTTGGACATTCGTTATTGTTATTGTTGAAACTGTTAAATCAATTTTTTATTTTCTTTTATTTTAACAAAATTTGGCTTAGTCATTCAAATTATATGTGGGCTGTTGCATAAGTCATGGCTTTTAAAAAATGAGCTTAGAACATCTTTTTCAATCTTGTGTTTTTCAAAAATTTCAGGGTATTTCAAAAATATGGCATTTATTTTACTTTCGTTAATATTGCCTCAATTTCGACGAGCCTATTCTTTTAGGGCAGAAGGTTGCCATTATATTTCATAATGAGAAACCGCAGCCCTTGGCTACTACGAAAGTGGTAAATCATTTAACAAATAAGCCGATATTTAAATTACATATGGGCTGTTGTGGAAGTCATGGCTTCTAAAACAATTAGCTTAGAACATATTTTTCAATCTTGTGTTTTTCAAAAATGTGGAATTTGTTTTACTTTCGTGAATATTTCACGGGTCGCAACTAGTATGATATGTTTCAATGAGCCCCAATTAAACGGTTCTCGTCATTATAAATAAAAAAAAAAAAAAACGAACTGTAATTCAAACGAAAAAGAAAGAAGCAATCAGCGGCAAGGTCATGTGACTCAGAACGATTGTTGGTGGTAAAGTTCATATGGGGAGGGGGTGACGGGTTAAGCATGGATGGGATCGTAATAAGGCAAAAAGAATAAAAAATAGATAAAAAAATATTAAATAAAGGAACAAGTACAAAAAGAATGCAGTAATAAGCAACGTGTAAACTTTGAACGATTATTACTGAGAAAGATTATAATTTAAGGGCCACTATAAAATGTGATTGCGATTTTTTTAATCTTGAATCACTTCCCACAACTCATAAATATTTATATATTCTGACATTCGTGCCGCATTTTTAACAATACTTGTATAGCATCAGCATCAACAATCAAAATAAGTCAACATCAAAATAAGACGCTTCCTACAAGCTTCAGATAGTCACGCATTATGTTAGAATTAGAAGAACAATATTCGTGAACACCAGATTCAAAATACTACGGATTCCGAGCTCAGGCTCGGAAACTATTTCGAAAGGACTTTCCAGAATATGATCTTTCCTCCTGGTAATCCTGTTTATTTCTCCTTAGTAAATAAATGTCCCTTGTTCTCTTCGAGAAATTTTTCCGAGATTGGAGATTCACGAATTGCCTTATATATATATTTAGAGATGAGAATTTTCCATCAGAATTACTAAAGATATCCGTGGACCTAATTGGCAAACACTGAAATTGATGCATGCTGTCCTTCTGTTAGATGAACTAACAATAAATTATATTGTTGAGGATTCTGTGGAGAGAAATCAACTAATAAAGCAGAAACCACAGAAATCTGAAGCTGGCAACAATCAAGGAAATGATGGCTTGCTTTGTTATGAACAGTATTTCGAGATCTATAGTTAGTTTCGTTTGTTACATCTGTTTCTTTTTTTCTCGGTATTTGCTGATATATGTTTCAATCAATTTGTATGCAATTTATAGATAAGAGACAATGAATTTTCCTTTTTAATTCAAAGGTAATTGTTTTTTTGTTAAAAGCATTTTTTTTTACTGAAATATTTTGGAGATACAATTGTGATATAGAAAAGGTGGTTTTTTTTTTTTCTTGTTTTTTTTGATTGGATATACGAAGTTTCTTTGAATATATTATCTAATCTATTTGAATACTTTTCTCTATTTTCTGTTTATTTGTTTGTATCTGAGCACAACTGAACATTGATCCAGCTTAAAACAAAGGCACTTTCATTTTGGTCCATCCCTCAAAAATAACACCTGAAATCCCTCACAAAAACCACTGATTTCTTTAATTGATTTGATTATAAGCTTATTTACGGCCCACATTTAAAATAAGAGCATGTTTTTTTTTTGTTTTGTTTTTTTATCTCCAAGAACTTCTATTTTTCTCAAAATTGGCATCC